>CADDXX010000548.1:343329-375381 GCA_902810485.1 Alauda arvensis | reverse complement strand
GTGTTTTTTGTTTGGTTGGTTGTTTTTTTTGGGTTTTTTTTCAGTCTAGTTCTTAATTCCAGGAAAATGCTGCTTGGGTGCAGTTCTGTGAAGATTTGGGGGATTATTGGATGGATTTGGTTGTTTTGAAATGGGGCAAAAATCCATAACGGGATGCACCAATGTGTCCACTCCTCACACATCTCCAGGCACCCTGACAAAATGTTTGGGACAGACAGGGTTAAATCACAGCAGGAATTTTAAAATTTGGGTATTTTCTTAGCAGAGAAGCTCAGAAAAGCATAAAATCAAAAGGAACATTTATAAGGTTTTTTTTTGAAGCCTTTTTAGGATGTGTCACTTCAGCCTTGTTGTTTTTTCAAAAAAATTTTTATGTCGAAATTCTAAAAGAATGCATTTTAAGAAAAATTAATCCAATTAGGAATTGAAGAAAAATTAACTCAGTGCCTCTGTTATTTTAAAAAAATCAATATAATAGTTAATTTGTCTCTCTATATTAATTTTCTGTGTTCTCCTTGACTTTCTCAATTAACATTGCCAGGTATAATTAACCTTTTAAGGGAATGTGTTCCCTCATGCCTTAGGGAACAGCTTGTGAGGTTTAACTCAGAATTAGGTGCTCTTCTCCACCAGAATTAGATGTGGGAGGGAAAATAAAAAAATCTCATTTTCTGTAATTTATTTCTGTGTGAAGTTTTTATTAGCATAGATTTTTATTTAATTTTATTTTTCTGACAATGTTGGATTGGGAGACAAAGCCATCAGGGTTTTTTAGTTGTAAAAAACTGAGTGAACATACTGAGGAGGAAATAAATGGTGTCAGCTTTTAAATTCTTGTGCAGTATCAYTTAGGGAAAAAAATCAAATTAAATTCTCCCACAGAGAGAAGCAGGAAGAACTTTTGTTTTTACAAAAGCCTGCCTTTTTATGCAAAAAATCTGATACTTCAGAGGAATATTGGAAAGAAGATATAATGCCTCAGGCCTTGCTAGGTATTATAATTCAAATAATTTGAATTGTTTTCTTGGASAAAACCCAAACACAGCTTGTTTTGGTGCCTGTAAACTCTGCTTAATTCAGTTTGGCATCCTTTTATTTCCAGCTGAGGTGTTCAGATGAGATTTGGAGCTCAAAGATGCAATTTTCAAGTGCAAGGCAAGATTTTTTATGTTTTAAAACTGCACGAGTTTCTGCTTCAAGCACATCTTCCTGATGTTTGTTGTGGGGAGAAAACACACTTGTGGAAAAGCTCCCAGTTTTTATTTCAAAGCGGAAGGGTCTAGTGTTGTGCCTGATGATATTTTATTTGTTTTCATGCAAATTCAGGGTTTTGTTTCCAAGCCTTTCATTGTTCTCTCTGTAAATTGGGGTTTTTATTAGCTCATCATTTTAAGATGCTCCTTTATTTTAAACCCATGACAAGCTGTAGTTCCTGAACAGGTTAAGAACTCGTTGGTCCTGGAGATATTTCTCTCTTTTTAATTTTTAGGGGTAGCTCAGATAATTCAACTCATGTCAGGGGAATTAGGGCAAAAAAAAAAGGAGGAAAAAAAGAGGTTCAGGGGGGACCTTGTGGCTCTGCACAACTCCCTGTCAGGAGGGGACAGCCAGGGGGGGTCAGGCTCTGCTCCCAGGGAACAGGGACAGGAGGAGAGGGAATAACCTCAAATTGGGCCAGGAGAGGTTTAGTTTGAATTCTGGGGGAAAAGTTTTCCCTGAGAGTGTTGCTAAGCCCTGGCACAGGCTGCCCAGGGCATTGGTGGAGTCCCTTTGCAATTCTGGTACATACAGGTGGTCCCTCACCAAAAAAAATAATGACCCCAAGGTGGAGATCATAAAGAGATCTTCCTCCAAGTCACCAAGGTGTTAAAGGAAAGGCACTGCTCTTTTAACCCCATAAAAATCGACCTCGTTCCTCTGGGAATTGCACAGGGCAGGGAAATGCAAGCAAGGAGGTGCCATGGAGGGCTGGGGGACAGTGAACTTCCTTTGGTTTGCTCCAAATGGACACTGGTTTGTTCCAAGTTACTGGTTGGGGATAGACCTTGAAGTCTGTTGATGTCCAGTTTGTGGAGCAACGCAAATGATCCTGAGGCCTTGGGAAGGCTGGGCTGGAGCAGAGACTGGGCAGAGGCAGAGAATAAAGCAGAGATTTATTGAAAGGCCTTTAAGGACACACCTTGGGCAGGACAAGAGCCTGGCCAGGGCTGCACCCAAGGGGGACCCAAAATGGACCCAAAATGGGCCCAAAATGGACCCAAAATGGACAAACAGTCCCGAGGTCTCCCACTTTGATCAGTTTGGCTCCATTTGCACATTGGGGTTGAATTGTCCCATTGCAGCTGCAGGTGATGAAGTCCCACCCTTCTTGTTCTCTCCCTTCAGCCCCCCCTTGTTTGTGCTTTTGGTGCTGAGAACTTGTGCCATTGTCCTTGGGGTGCAGCAGGGACAGGATTTGTTTTGTGTCCCTGCTCTGTGCAGAGCTGAGTGAGCCTGGCTGTGAGCTCAGAGCTGCACCTGGGGCAGCAGAGCCCAAAACACAGGACAGGTAAAACTGAAGGCATCAATCCTGTTCAGAAATCAAATCCTGCTGATTTAAAGGGGAGCGGAGAGCTGTTGCTAACACACCCTGGGCGTGTTCCTGCAGCTTCAGGAACTCTGACAGCTAAAACTTTAAACCACCCTCAGAAGAGAGGGAAGAAGGAGCACAATGGGCACTGTTTTTGAGAGGGGATGAGTTTTTCACAGAGCTTAACATTGGATGACGTCCCCCAGCCAGTGCACAGGGAGTTCAGGTAGCGCCTTAAATCTTTTTTCCTCTTAAATAATGTAATTTTATTATAAATTTTGATAGAATCACAGAATAGTTTGGGCTGTGAGGGACCTTAAACCTCATCTCATTCCATCCCCTGCCATGGGCAAAGGACATTCCACTATCCCAGGTCACTCCAAGCCCTGCCCAACCTGGCCTTGGAGAATTCCTGGGGGATGAAACAAGAGGATTTTTAAGGTCTCTTCCAACCCAAACTGTTCTGTAATTCCATGACTTCAAAATCACAGCTAAAACTCTCTTTTCCTGCCCTGGTGGTGGTTTTGTGCCCTGAAAAGTGATTTAACACAACCTATCACTGCGTCTTCAGAGCCTTGGACTGTGCAGCACCTTATCTGCTTTGTTTACTGCCAAAAATAAGCCTGTCTTGCAGTTCACTGCTGATACTAGCACAGAGCTGAAGAGGTTGTGGGGGAACCTGCTGGGATCTGTTGTAGCTCTTGGACCATCAGCAGAAATTAATTTCAAATGTAAAATACTGTGATTGCCAATAAGAATAATTGGTGTGGACTCAGTTTTCAGGAAGTTGTTTTTTTAAAAACTAGAAAATTTACTTGTAAATATAGAAGTTATGGTCTTGAGCCTCTGAGATGTGATGGATTGGCAGCTCAGGTGATTTTTTGAGCATAGTTTCATATTCATGAGGTGAAAAGCCGGGGAAATATATAACCTATGTATGTGCAAGGTGAAGGGGCAGAGACACACTTAGGATTATTTACTTGCTGTTGATTTGCCATTGTAACAGCTCCTGCCTGGGAGGYTATAAATAAACCTACTATTGATCTGATGCCTTTGGGAAAGAATTCCTGTCCACTGTACAACACTGATAAGTCCCAGCCCCCTGCTCCTGAGTCCCCAYGTCACATTTCCCACTTGGCTGTGGCACGGACCCTTGAGGAGCGGTTCTGACCCACCTTGTCCTTGCTGCCTGTCCCCCACACCCACTTCTGATGGGGTTTTTTGCCCCCCTCCTGTTGCTGGGCTGTCCCAGCGAGTCCCCAAAGCGCTGCCCTTTCGCCTCTGTCCCGCAGGAAATTTAATCTCCCCGGTAAATGACACCCAGAGCTATTTTGGAGCTGGGCTGCCGAGGGAAGGAGAAGCACGTCAGCGATTCGACTGGGGGAGGACAACCCAGAGGAGGGTCTGAGGTGGGGGGGTGGTGGCACAGCCTAAGCCTGGGCAGCAGAGCCACTGCCAGGGGACTTGGGGGGACCTTCTGCTGCACGTCCCTGCCATCGCTGGGGTTTCTGTTTTATTTTCCTGGAGGGGAAAGGGGGGGGRAAAGCCAAGCCAACATGGTCTCCCCATGTCCTCTGTTCCCCTCTTCCCTCTTCCCCCTCCTTTCATCTCAGTAGGAATCAGCTCTTYCTTCCTCTGCCCAGAGCTTTGTCCTCCTCAGACTCAGACAAGACTCCAGGTAAGACCAAAGCGAAGGAGAGGTGGATTTGGGGATGCTGATGTGCAGCAGGAAGAGGAGAAGGTTGTTGGTAGCTGAGGGAGGGGTGAGGTTGTTTTTGTGCCATGCTGGAGGATGTGTTTTGCTTTGTGGAATGTGTTTGGGGATGGAGCTGAAGGTGCAGGTAGTAAACCCATCCTTCCTTTGCTCTGAGCCAAATGTGGATTGTTCTGCTTTATTGAGTCTGAGCACGGATGAGCTTCCTGAGGAGAAAAGTGAAAAGAAATCAGGTTTAGAGCTGTGGACTCAACTTGACACACTTTGTCCCCAAATCTGAGACAGCACTGGGCATGGAGAGCCTGGAAAACATGAGGAGAGGTGGCAGAAAGGAACGTTCCAAAAAGTTTTATTTCCAGGGCATAGTCTCAGTGCAACTTTTCTCTTGAGCTGGGATTTTTTTCCCTCTGAGCTCCTCTCTGGTGTCAATACAGATTCACTCTGCAATCCCCCACCCTCCTCCCATTTCTCCAAATGGCTCTGAGGGGAGATGGGGAGAGATGGAGCTCGACAGCTGAGGCTATTTTGGGCCCTACAGCTCAATGGGGTGGAGTGACTGTAATGACAATGACGTCCACTTGTTAAAATACAAGGGCTTGGGTTGGAGCCGCGGCTGATTGTCACCAAAGGAATTCTTTGTCCATATGGGAGCTGTGATCCTGCAGCTCCCTGGTGTAGGAAATGGGCTAAAACAGGAGCATTTCTAGCTTTGCAAGTCTTTTTTTTTTTTTTCCCTGGGGTTCTGCCACAGCTGCTKCTCTCCAGAGCTGTGTGTAAAGCGAAATGCAGTTGGGTGAAATTTGTGGTGAAGTTTTCTACATTTACATCACTCCCTTTCTGTCTCCTGGGTGGAAACCCCAGAATTTGCATCTTTTCTCTCAGATTGTCTCCTTCATTCTCAACCCCACAGAACAGGAGTGAGCACCACAGTGTGTCCAGGCCTCCCTGGTGCTTTGGCCTTTTGCTGTTGTCAGAGCAGCCTTGGGAAGCTCAGAAAAATAGAAGGAAAAGTGGCTGCTSTGGAGTCTTGAGGAGCTGCTCTGTTTTAGGCCTTTGGAAGTTTCTGAGGTGGTTTTGTAGCTCCATCAAGGGTGGAATGGGGAGTCCCCATGTTGCAGTAAAACCCAAAGAGGATGAAATCTCTTCCCTGCATGGAGTTGCTTGGAGCTGTTAGTGTGTTCTTGGAAACTGGTTTCTGGCCAGGAAGCTGAAAGTGGGATGAGTTTTATAAAATAGGCCTGTCTCTAGAGAGGAAAGATAATAAGTGTTTTAACCATATAAATCATCTAAGTGGCTTGAATCTCTCATGGTTTTTATGAAGTGTGTGCTGCTAATGAGGCTGAAAGGTGATTGATGACCCTCTTGCCCAGTGACGTGCACAAAACACGTGGTTTGTTCTTGCTCCTCCTTGGAATTTTGTACATGGTTGAATCCTTCTTTGCTACCAATCATTGGGAACATCCAGGTTATTGATAAGGGGTTAACAGGGGGAGTATGAGGGGATGCAGCTCCCTCTGAGGCACTTGGTGCATGTTTGGCCTTACCGTGAAGGGCAGAATTGTCTCGAGCTTCTCCTTTTCCCTGAGGGCTGCTCACCATGTTTAGCACCGTGTCGGCCCCTGACCTGCCATGAACTTTCCCTCAACATCTCCCATGGATTTTGGCTTAGGATGGAGGCTGTGCATGGGAGGAAATGCAGACAAGCCTGACTCTGAGTCGAGTTAAAAGCTCCTCGCAAAAGGCTCCGTGTGCCACGGGCTGTCTGTCCGACATCTCCAGTGACTGATCCACCACAGAAACCTCTCCCATCTGCTCATCCAGTGACCTTTGGACATGCCAAAACCGCTTCTCCCTCACTGAAGTGGAATTCAGAGTAGCCCAAGCTAAGCCCTGAGCCACAGACACACCGTTCGTGCTCCGGTGGAATGGGATGAACCCTGCCATCCCTGGATTAGGGCGCTGGGCGCAAATCCGCGCCGAGCCCCGATTTAGGGGTGTCATGGGCAGGCAGCACTGGCTGTGCTGGTGTGCATTTCACCCCCAGAACTCCCTGTCTGGTGTGGTGGCTCTCAGGCCCCCACCAAGCCTGGCTGATGTCACCCAGCCTGCAGCTGACACCCAACACTTTCGCCATTCCAAAGCTGGAAGCCAGAGGGCAGCTGGGTTAAAATTCTCAGGAGAATTTTAAACATCAAAGGGAACCCAGACTTCCCATTTGACAGCTCATCSACTTCCCTTCCCACCCACAGACTCCATTTCCTGGTGTTTTCAGATGGAACAATACRAGCAGATAAATCATGTAAACTACAGTAATACCGGTGCTGCCTTGATTTTTATCTGGAGCTGCTGTTTTAGKGATGTTCTTTGAAAGCTCAGGACTGAGAGACAGGAGGTCCCCTGTAAATCCTGCCATTCCTGTCAGGAAAAGGAGTTGAGAGGATTAGAATTTAGCATTGCAGAGGAAGTTCAGGAAACATAAACTCCAAAGGCAAGAAAAATACCTCAAAGCAACATATTTTTGACTTGGGCAAAGAAAGGGTGAAAGRGGATTGAGGAAATGAGCAAACAGGGACATGATGGGCCTTAGGTGGTGTTGAGAGAAATGCTGTGCTTCTGATCTCTGTTTTGGCTTTGGTGATCCCTTAGGTTTAATTATGYCCCCAAAGTCTCTCATTTTGCTACTCGTGGCCACCTTTGTCTCAGGAATATTTTATTAGATGGATTGCACTTTTTGCTCTTTGCCCTGAGTCTTGGTGGTCAGGATTCTCTTTCTAACCCTTGAATGGAAAGGCTTGGTCAGAGAATAACCTGTTACCCCTGTCCTCTCTCACACAAAGAGCTTCATCACAGGCTGCTGACAGCTTGGGGCACAGTTTACCATGGGGAGGATCTCTGCCTTCTCAGAAGTTGTTGAAGGCTTTCCAGGTGCAGGTCAGCATTAATGAAGCAACGTGAAACCAACCCAATCAGCTCAGTGATACCCAGGAGGCTGGGATGGAGCCAGGCTGGGAGTGATGAAGGTGTCCAGCCTGGAGGAGAAAAGGATCCAGAGAGAGCTCAGAGCCTAAAGGGGCTCCAGGAGAGCTGGAGAGGGACTGGGGACAAGGGATGGGGTGACAGGGTAAGGGTGAGCGGCTTCACACTGCAAGAGGTCTGGCTTGGGTTGAATATTAGGAAGAAATTCTTCCCTGTGAGGGTGGGCAGGCCCTGGCACAGGGTGCCCAGAGCAGCTGTGGCTGCCCCTGGATCCCTGGCAGTGCCCAAGGCCAGGTTAAATGGGACTTGGAGCAGCCTGGGACGGTGGAAGGTGTCCCTGCCCATGGCAAGGGAGTGGAACAAGATGATCTTTAAAGTCCCATCCAACCCACACCATTCTGGGATTTGGTGGCAGCACCCTCAGGGCTCTCCAGCTCCTGATGAGTTCCACTGCTGAGTGCTCCAGCAGGAACTGGACAGCTCTGTGGCTGTTCCCAGTGCACTCATTCCCTTGCCCATGGGGAGCAGCTGCTGGGCAGGCACTGGCAGTGGTGGGACAGGGGTGGGCAGGAGGCCKGGACCAGCTGCATGCTGGCCCCAGGGCAGTGATTTATTTGCGTTATCTGACAGCTCTGTGCGCTCCTGCCTCTTTTCCCAAACGCAAACCAGGGAAAATGCGAATGGATGAAGACATAAGCAGAATTATAAGTGCTGCCAGTTTGCCTCTGGCATGCTCAGAAATACCCCAGATGGGAATGTGATCCCTGCTGCAAATGATTAATCACAAGAGGGATTACATGGGGAAATATGACACTGGCAAACGTCTGAGATTTATTGGAAAGGGCATTTGCATTGACTAGGTTTATTCATGCTTTGTTGCTGGTGCTGTTGCTTCCAAGGGAGCTGTCCTGGCACTTGCAGAGAGTTACTATTTTTTTTAAAAAGTTTTTAGAATTACTGGGCTTTTTTGAAGTTTGAATGAACACGTACATAATTGAAATCAGAGTAATTACTGAATAAGTTGATTGACAAGTTACACAGTGGAAATATTAAATCTTGTCCTTTCAGTACATTCACAAGTCTGTCCTCTCCTGGCTCCTAAATCTATTTATCATCATAATCCAGTGTGAGGTGTTTTATCCCATTTGAAATGATAAAATGTAATTTATCTTGTGCAGCCTAACTTGTTGGATGTGTTAGATACATACACAGTCTCATCCTTGCTGTAGGTTAGATTTTCATGCCTCTTGCTGGATTTCATGCTCCCCACACCCATAAAACAAGTTTTCCCCCTCCTTTTTCAGATGGGGACCAAAGATAAAAGAACTGGAGTGTCTTGCTCATAATTAGAAAAGCAAGCCAGCAGCAGAGCAAGGAATAAACCTTGGTTTTCCTTCATGTTAGAAAAATATCTAAAATAATGAGGAGCATGCACTGTTATTACTGATCCCTGGATTTTCTTCTGGCATCCTGGCCATTCATAATGGTGTAAAAACCTTAGAGTGTGAGGGCACGTGGTGAAAGCTGCTGGAGGTGTAGGTGAGAGCAGGGGATGTGAATTTTCACCCCACACCAGGAGGTCTGTGGGCACAGGATCTTGTATTGCATGGGGAAGAACGAGTTGCAAACACCAGAGGAGTTTTTGGGAGGCTGGAACTTTGGGGCCACTGGGAAAAGAAGCATCTTGGATGGATTTGCTGCACCAGTTTGGTTCAGGAACAAAACCAGCAGGCATCTGGTGCAGGAGCTTCCCTGTTTTTTGACTGCTCCTGACTCTGAAGTACCAGGGAGCAGCTGGGGTGTGTTTGTTTGGGCACAGCTTAGCAGGGAAGGGCAGGGAGAGAAGGATGTGCTTTAGGAAATGAGCAGGAATTCCTGCTCCTGTAAGAGCCAGGCTTTGAGWGCCCTCACCCTGCTCCAGCAGAGCAGAGCTCTCCTCCAGGCATGGAAAGGTGTCCTGGGGCCCAGGTGATGGGAACAGCACACAGGTGGGTTGAGGGAAGCCCCTGGTTGCTGAGAGGTCCTGGCTGGTTCCCAAGCAGCTCCTCTCATATCTCTGTAGCCACCTCAGTGCTCCAGGCACTTGTCCACGTAATKCAGAGCCCAGTTTGATGGAGAAGTRAAGCAACTCTGWTTTTYARCTSKTTTTGACACTAYKAAGCTGGAAATAAGTCAGTGATGCATCCATTAGACACAATAGGAACCCAGRAAGGGTGAGACATTCACCTTCTGAAGGTGAATCCGAGTGCTCTGGYGGCACAGTGCAGCCTGAAATTCAAGGTGATGGCTGGGAAATATTAGGACATGAGCTCWGAGTCTGTGTTTTGATTCTGAACTCTCAGTTAATTCAGTGAATGGTTCTGCTGGGCTCTCCAGAGTTGAGCTGAACCTCAGCATCTCCTTCTGGACATTGAAGTGGTCCTTCCCCAAATGAGCAGAAGACTCTGATTGTCAATCAATGGACTTCAGTGGAAATTTCCACTGACTTCAGTGTACTTTGGCTGAAGCCCCAGGCTCCTATCTGCCCCTTCTAACCATCCATGCAGCTTCTCTGCTTGCAGCTGCACAAGYGTTTATGGAAAACACCTTTTAAAACTCAGCTGAGGGCAGAGGTTGGAGGGAGTAAGAGGGTCCAGAGAAGTTCAAACTAATTCAGATTTCTAGACCAGTTTGAGACCAAGAGAAAAAGAGATCTTTGTATTGAAGGTGGCCATTTAAAAGAAAGTTTGTCTTAGCACTGATGACTGCAAGACAATCACTCTTTAGAAGTAAATTTTCCCCATTACTTTTTTTCCCCTCCCAGATTTAGTGTTTGAAACCTGTTTCTTTATTTTCCAAAGATTTGTGGCAGAATAATGAAATTTCCTCTATAGCAAGAAACAAAAGCGACCAAAAGTGAATTAGTTTAGAAAGGATCAATCTCATCTAAAAGGAAGTGTCTTTGATTGCTTCTTGTCATTTTGTGTGTTCTTTGGAGTGGGAGACACAGGATAGGACAGGACTTGGTGTGTTTTYTTTGTTAAATGTAGGAAGATTACATTTAGTTTTTGCCTTAGATGTGTGACMCAGATGAAATTTGAAGTTTGGCTCAAGTGATACTATCTTGAATGATGATAATGATCACAAAAYCATAGAATATCCTGGAAGGGASCCAAAAAGRCCATTGAGTCCAACTCCTGGCCTTGMTCAGGACAACCCCAAGAATCCCACYCTGTGCCTGAGGCAGTTTTCCAAAACTTTCTTGAGCTCTCATCATAAATACCATGTTTTATTTTTGCGCTACCCCTTTTCTAGYATGTGGATTTAAAGGTAACTTGTATTTTTCAATCCCCAGCAGCATAAATTGAATGAAATTTGTAATCTGTTATTAATATTCATGCACAACTTGTCATTTACCTCAGCAAGTACATTGCCATATATATACTTCGCACATAATTATTTGTGAGCCCACCCTTATCTTGGAGAAGTGTGAGGGGAGACAAGAAATTGGGAAAATAAGTGATTTTTCCCAAGGTCAATCCAACACTCCCTGATGCCATCAGTGATTTGTGCATTAACACAAATGCACTRACAGGAGCTGGAGGAGGATGGAGAAATGGTGATTTAAGAAATKAAAGCAGGGTTTTGGCCTGCTCCTATTGATTTCTGCAGAAGCAGGGTGGGGAGATGGTGAGAGCACCTGCCATTGGGTGAGGGAGTGGGTGGATGTGTGGCCAGCAGAGAAGCCAAACTGCTGAAAGGATTAAGAAGGATATTTCTGTCTCACTGACTGGGTTTTATTTCCTTTCTGAGTTACAGCACCCAGAGCCTGGTCCTTCTGCTGCGTGCAGCACTCTGAAGGTGAAAAAGCAGGGATGTGCTCACCTGGAGAAGGACCATTCCTGTGGCTCAGACAGGAGCTGCCAGGGCAGAGGGGCCTGGCATCATGAGGCCAAAGAGGTTAAGCAGCTTGAAGAGAAATGGTGCACTCCAATCTTTTTGGAAAACCTGGTCTAGGGGGTGAAATCCCTGCCCAGGGGCAAGGGAGTAGAATGAGATGGTCTTCAAGGTCCCTTCCAACCCAAACCACTCTGTGATGGGGGCAGTATCTTGATGGGCAGACACAGCTCTCACAATTTAGTGTCCAGTTGGTTCCTTGTGGTWGCAGAACCAGCCCATCTGTCTCACAGCTTCAGTGCAGGTCACTTTCTGAGTGCCACAGACGAGAGACATCATCAAAGACAGCAGCCCAAAGAGTTCTGTTTTGCCCAGAGGCTCTGTGGGGGAGTGAGCTACTTTATGCAGCAGTTTATGGACCYCAAATACAAGAAATCCTCAAGACCGATAACATTCCAAGGCCTTCTCACCCGYAATGAGAAAGGCATTGAAAGCATGGGGGCTCCAGGTGACAAACACCCTGACACCTCAGAAGTGCAGCCATTCTTTGGCTGCAGTCTCTCTWCTCTGCTCTCTCCTGACCCTCTTCTCTTGCCCCTTTAGGAAGGAAGCCAGGATGGATTACAGCTCGCTCTGCGGCGTCCCGCGCTTCCTGACCCGGCCCAAGGCGTTTATGGTGTCTGTAGGGAAAGATGCCACCCTGAGCTGCCAGATCGTTGGGAACCCCATCCCAGTGGTGAGCTGGGAAAAGGATAAACTTCCAGTCCAGTCTGGGGGAAGGTTTAAAACCACAGAGGACGGGGATTTGTATCGGCTGACCATCTACGACCTGAGCCTGGAGGACAGTGGCCAGTACATCTGCCGGGCCAAGAACACCATCGGGGAGGCTTTTGCTGCCGTCAGCATCAAAGTGGGAGAGGAGACCACGGTCACAGAGTCAGCTCCTTACTTCATCCAGAAACCTACCAACATCAAAGTGACCTTGGGAGAGGACGCCATGTTCAAGTGCAAAGTCCAGGGCAGCCCTCCCCTCTCGGTGAACTGGGAGAAGGATGGGAGATACCTGAGGAACAAGGCGGACGCCGGACGCTTCCACATCGAGTCTGCTGGTGAATCCAATGCTCTCACCATCCAGTGTGCCCAGCTGGGGGACAGTGGCACCTACACCTGCCGGGCAGAGAACCTCATCGGCTCCGCCAGCGCCTCGGCCGCGCTGGTGGTGCAACCGCACGGCTCCTCCAACCCRGGCAGCCACGCCAACTTCGACAGCAGCTGCGGCAAGACGGCCTCCTTGCTGTCCCAYCTGCAGAAGAGGCGGGAGGAGATCAGGAAGACGGACATCTCCCACGGGGCTCTTGACTCTGCCCAGTCTTACTCCGCAGTGGAGGGGCTGTCCAGCATTGGGTACAGCCTGTCCCGGGACTACGAGCGGGCGGCGGGGCTGACCAAGGGGCCCCGCAACGCCGCTTTCGGGGCGCTGACGCGCGTCTGCAGCGTCACCGAGGGCAAGCACGCCAAGCTGAGCTGCTACGTGACGGGCGAGCCCAAGCCCGTCATCGTCTGGAAGAAGGACAATCAGGTCATCGTGGAAGGCCGGCGGCACGTCATCTACGAGGACGACCAGGAGAACTTYGTGCTGAAGATCCTCTTCTGCAAGCAGGAGGACAACGGGCTGTACACCTGCACGGCCTCCAACCTGGCGGGGCAGACCTACAGCTCCGTGCTTGTCACAGTCAAAGGTGGGTGCTGGTGGCTCTCACTGGGGTGGGCGTGCCTGTAGGGACACACCCTTGAGTTGGGGTGGGGGGTGGACAAAACTTCAGCCTCCAAGCTGCTGCAGGGGAGTGTTCAGATGCGGATAAAGCCCTCCTGGTGGAAACGGCTTGTGCACTTGAATGGATGACCTGGGGAGAGTCCTGGGTTTTTAGGAATGGCAGTGAAGAGGTGCCAGGCAGGGGTGGATGATGTAGAACTGGCTGGGATGTACCAGATCCCTAAGGCTCCCCTCAGTCCTGGTTTYACAGTGAGGTAAGAGATCTGTTCCCATGCTCTGGGTCAGTGACTGCCAATGCCCCGTCTCRCCCTCCAGGCTTTAATCACATCTGGGTTAGTGCTCACCATGGGGTTTACCCAGACATGCCATTTGCAGTAGTAGTGGAAACCCCTCCCTACAAGATGAGCATGGCAGGCTGCCTTGGATCCCCTGGGGGACCTTCTCCAACTCTAATTACAGTCCAGCTCAGTTTTCCTGTACAGTGACCCACCAGCAGCCTTGTTCTTGCCAGGCTCTTCAGCCTTCTCCCAGCCTGAGTTGCAGGATAGTCTGTGTTTCTTGAGTGCTCCCAGAAAACCCCCCAGGACCAGGATGCCTTTGTTTGCCATAGTCAGTGGTGAAGAACTTGCCTTCAGAGGGTCACTTCACACTTGTGAAGGTCAGACCAAGTTCTTCAGAATGGCAATAAAAATGTGGCACACAATTCTTACAGAATCCCACAATGGTTTGAATTAGAAGAGATCTTCAAAATCACCTCATTCCAACCTCTTTTTGTGGGCAGGGACAGCTTCCATCAAAACAGGTTGCTCCAAGCCCCCTCCAACCTGGCCTTGAACAATCCAGGAAGCTCTAAATTTTCCAGCTGCTCTCCCATTTGGCAAGGGGACAGCAGGTAGTTTGCAACCCAGGCAGCACCTGTAAATGAGCTGTCAGAGACAAAAGATTTTGCCACTCAAGTGGTAAAACTGCTGATTTTTCACTGGCCGCAAAATAAATTAGAAATCCAAATAAGTAGGAATTGCCTGTGTTTCATACTCCTCTTTAAGACTCTTAGGTGTTATTTCATTTTCTGTTTTCCCTTTTTTGGACTTCTCCTTTTACGTTCAGAGTCCTTCCCATCAGTGGCCCAGTCCYTGTGTCCATCAGTGACACCTGATCCCTGGAACTCACTGGCACTTGTCCCACCCRCTGCTGTCCCTTGGAGGTGCTGAGTGGGGTGGGGAAGGGCATTTATCCTGTTCCAGAAAGCTGTGATTACCTCATGGGTTGGGACTCAGAGCTGAAGATCAATCCTGGCCCTTGGGTGGGTGATCAAGGAGGATCACCAAGGGTGATTTGAGGGTGGATCAAGCTCAGTTCCCTGCCCAACACGTTGCAAAAACCAACACCCCCTGCTCTGCTTGTGCTTATCTTACTGCTCTTGTGGCTGCAACCTGCTCCAAAGGAGGTGGGGAAAGCAAGGGAAGCAGCCAGTCTGGGAGCAAGCACCACGGGAARAGGTTATTGATTGATCTGTGTCCATTGGCCAGAGCTGCCTGTGAGTCAGGAGGCTGAAGTGGAAATGTTTATGGATTGCTTCTTTTTTACCCTGTACCACGTTTGGCTCCCTGTCCAGGCCAAGGCTGCCATGGAAAATCTACGTGTGTTGGTYATAATTAGGCCCTGATAAATGACTCTCCTTTGTGTCACCAGAAGTTCATCTCAGCCCTCCCAAGGCAGGTCAGAATGATGCAGCAGTGAAAAAAAGCTTTCAATTCTGTTGTTTGTGTCACTGCCATTGGTTCATCTGCTGTCAGGCTTAGGGAGGGAGATCATCTTGCCATGCCAACTTCTCTTTGCTCAGCCATGTAGGAGAGGCTGAATTCTCCAAGCAGCCATGCTTAGAATCATAGAATCAGAATGGTTTGGGCTGGGAGGGACCTCAGAACACCTCTGCTTCCATCCCATGGGCAGGGATGCCACTCACTAGATCAGGTTGCTCAGGGCCCTGTTCAAACTGGCCTTGAACATTTCCAGGGATGGGTCATCCGTAGAAAGCCTCCTATATTCTGTCAGTCTAGATCCTAGGGACCCAGGAACCCAACATTTGTGAACACTTTGCTAAGCCTGTGCCTTAAAGATCACTGAGCTGGGAAAAAAAAAAAAAAAAAAAGAATTTTTGAGCTGTTCCTAAATTAGATTTAGTGAATCAGACTTAAATCTCAAAGGGCAGAGAATCACTCTCCTAAATAAGGAAAACTGAAGCTTGCTTAGATTCAGAAATGTGTATGGAACAGAGATAAAATCWCAATCCATACACTGAGACATGAGCTGTAAAAGGAGTTGGGGAAATTCTTCCCAAGAAAAAACCTTTAACAAACCARGGAGTGGGGAGGATGGGAGGAACATAAATAACCAGCTTGGGTTTCCTGAAGGCTTTGGAGACTTTCCTAGGCCATGTGTAAAGCTGGTGAGAACAGAGTTCAGCTCTCCACCCTGGGTCAAGCCATGTTCACAGGAGTCCCTGAATAAAGTAACCAGATACTGGATGAGAAGGTTAAAGGTTGCAAGCCAAACAGGATGGAGATGGGAAAAACACCCTGATGCTGAGGCCACTTCATTCTCCCTCTGATCAGGAGGGATTTTGGATGGTCACTGTCATGACAGTCACGTTGGAGATCTAAAAGAGARTTGCAACTTGAGCRATGAGGAGGTAGAAAGGAAATTTGGAAAGCACAGTAMCTAGGAAGATCAAAGGCTCAGGATGGTGGAAGCTTGCCAAACCACCTTTAGCCAGCTCTTACTGGTAGGATTTTCCATATCCTTACCTTTCCTGGATCATTTTCATTAGGCAGAGGGGAAACTTGCCTCTGCAATAATAAATGTGAGAATTCCAGCAATAAGAAAGAGGAAATGTAGGCAAGTGAAAAAAGTGAGGTCCAGAGGACAGATGTGCCTTGMTAAGGTTAAGAAAACATTGGTCTTTGCAGGCTGCACCTATTCTTAGCAAAATATGTGTTAGCAGGACTTGCTTTATAAAAATAACATCATCTCATTGCCAGTGTGCTTGCTATGGACCAAACAAAAAAGCCTGTGACAGACTGGAGAAATATCTCCTCAGGATAAGTAACAAAATTAATCCCTGACCTAAGTTCTTGCAGTTTCCTGGTGATTCCATGAGCTGCTCTTGCTCTGTGTCCCCCAGTGCTTTTCTCTGCTGTGCCTCTCACATTTTTTTTCCCAGTGGGCAGGTTTTGGCAGCTCTCTTATTTTTTTTCTTATTTGCACCTCTCTGAGCTGAGTGTGGTGCTGGTTATGGGCCAGGTGATTTGGGATCCCTGCTCTCAGGAGACCTGTGGTCCTTCTGCAGTCTCCTGACACAAATCAAACCCCCCTCTGCCTGACCAGGCACATTCTAGACCTCGTAAAGAGCATGAAGATCTGCTCAGGAGGAGGCTGGTGGGGCTTGGAACCACTCTCACATCTCCAAAAGCCCTGGGCTGGGCTCATCCCAGGCTTCAGTTCAGTTTATCAGCTGCTGTTGCTCCGCAGCTCCATTCAGAGGGAGATAAGACGTGTGTGCACATGTCAGCAGGAGGAAAGCAGAGTTGTTTTCAGAGGATATCTGTGACCCCAAGCTGCCWAAGATAGCCTTGCACTGCCTTTCCCTGGCTGGGAGAGCAGTGCTGTTACTGCAGCATGCTCATGAGAGTCAACCAACCCTTCTGTGCTTGAATACTAAAAGCTTTTTCTTGGAATTGTTTTTTTTCACTTTAGGTACTGCTTAGTGACTGTAAAGGGAGAGGGGTTAATGATATGGCCAGCTGCTCCAAGTATGGGAATACACTTGTGTGCTTCTCAGGTGCAGCTTGTGTTTCTTTTTGGCCCTTGTGCAGGTCAGCATGTTTCCAGGGTCAGCTCCAGCCTCCCTCCTGCCAGAGGGCTGCATCCTTCTGATCCAAGCTTGCTTGGCCTCATAGAATTCCAGAATGGTTTGGCTTGGAAGAAAACTTAAGCCTCATCTCCTGCCAACCCCTGCAGTGAGCAGGGACACCTTCCACTATCCCAGGTTGCTCAAAGCCCTGCCCAAACTGGCTTTCAATATTTCCAGGGATCCAGGGGCAGCCACAGCTTCTCTGAGCACCCTGTGCTAGGGCCTCTCTATCCTCAGAGTAAAGAGTTTCATCATAGTATCTTGTCTAATCCTGAAAAAAATCAGGAAAAAAAGAAAAAAGGATAATCACCATCTGCAGTGTGGGCAGAGCAGATCTGTGTAACCATAGCTGAAGGCTTTTCAAGGCAAGACTTTGACTTCCCTTAAACTGAGGTGTATTTAGGCATAACATTTAAAAAAAAAAAGACCAAGCTGACATGTTGAGTTAGTGTCACCTTCCTGTTCCTGGGCATGTTTTATGGGTTCCCAGTCAGGTTTCAGCCTCAGGATAACAACCAAGGTAGTCCATAGCATTGCTCCCTCCGGGTGTCCTATCAAGCTTTTAGAGTCTSCTACCTCATTTAAACTGAAAGAGGGGAGGTTTATATCAGATATTAGGAAGAAATTCTTTACTGTGAGAGTGTGGTCAGGCAGGATGGAGCCACAAAACCCAGCTGGGAGCTGGCACAGCCGCTATGGGAAGGTGAAGGTACAAATCAAGGCATGATCTCTCACAAAGCATGAGCAGTGCATGAGCCCTGGCTAATCCAAGTGTGTGACATGGCTGTGGCACCAGTCCCGTGGCCCTGAGTGCTGGCTGTCCTCCTCAGTGCAGCTCCCCTTTCTCCCCTTTAGGGCTGCTGTTATCAGGGTGATGTCACAGCGCAGCTGTCGCTGGAATTCGACATTGTTCGGTTCATGAAATGACTTCCCTCACTGTCACGCAGCTGCTCTGTGTGTTTGATCTATGCTTGGGTTTGGCCCTCAGCCAGGGCACTGCAGCCCCTCTGCTGGAGGAGGGCTGAGGGAGACTGGGGCTCATCCTCTCTTTCTTTTATTGTCATTGACAAAAGCTGATGCAGAGCCTTTGGTGCTGGTGGGGAGAATAGAAAACTCCTCCTTTTGTGCTTTCCCCCACMTCTGGCTGGGCACAGCCACCTCACAGCTCTCTGTGCCCTTCCAAATCACTCAGCTGAGCTTATTTCTGCTGTAAGGCCCTTAAAACATTGGTTCTTGCACCAGGTCAGCTGCTCACTCTCACCTGGAATTTCTCAACCTCTCCTGRAATTTCTGCCCTGTTCTCTGTCCCATGACCAGCTTGTTTGTCATTAAACCAATTCTAGAAGCATTCCTTTTAATTCCTTTTACTCCAACCTGGCCTTGACCACTTCCAGGGATGGGACAGCCACAGCTTCTCTGGGCAGTTTGTGTTAGGGCATCACCACCCTCACAGAAAATAATTTCTTCCTGAGTTCCCATCTAAACCTACTCTCACCATAAACTCTTATTTCCCCTTTCTGTTTTTTACGCTCTTAAGAACCCACCATACCCTTCAAGGCAAAACTGAGGGATCTGGAAGTGAGGGAGAAGGAATCTGCCACCTTCCAGTGCGARGTGCCCGTCCCTGGGACAGAGACAGCTTGGTTCAAGGAGGAGACCAAGCTGCAGCAGAGCAAGAAGTACAACATCGARGAGGAGGGCACGTACCGCCGGCTCACCGTGCAGAACGTCACCACGGATGACGACGCTGTCTACATCTGTGAGATGAAGGAAGGGAGCAGGACCATTGCAGAGCTGTCTGTCCAAGGTAAGAAACGCTCTTGGTATTTCAGGATGGCCAAAAGTGTGGGATTCACAGGTGAGAATCACTCCAGATTTCACCTTGTGAGCAGAATTTACCCCATCCATGTGTTGCCAAAGCTTTTAACACCTGCAGTTTGCTGACTRTGATTATTTTGTTATTTGAAGGGAACATCATTAAAAAGCTTCCACGGAAAACTGCTGTCTTTGTCAACGACACAGCCACCTTCTGCGTGGAGCTGGACAACGACTGCCAGAACATCCAGTGGCTGAAGAACAAAGAGGAAGTGAAACCCAGCGACAGAATCTCCATCACGCGCTCYGGCAAGCAGCACACCATGACCATCCGGGAGTGTAAGATGGAAGATGCTGGCGAGATTGCCTTCCTGGCCGATGAAAGCAGGACTTCCACCCAGTTCACTGTGACCAGTAAGCTCCTCTTTGGTTTGGCCTTGGTGTTGTGTCTTCCCAGGGCTGCTCCTGTGGCAGCGTTGTTGTTTCAAGCGCTGCCGTGATAATTTTGGTGTCCAAAAGCTGCTGAAGGTTTGGTGTCTGCCACAAAATGCCAACAGCCTGACCGTGAGTGCTGTGAGAGGCTTGGAGGGGTCAAAAATGAGAGAATATCTGTGGAGTCATGGAATGGATTGGGTTGGATGGGATCATCTCATTCCASCCCGTGCCATGGGCAGGGACACTTTCCCTTAGACCAAGTTCCTCAGGGCCTGGTCCAGCCTGGCCTTGAACACTTCCAGGGATGGAGCATCCACAGTTTCTCTGGATAAAAGCAGTGCTGGGGGAAAGAGCATAGCATGAATATATCTTACTTGACAGAGCAGAAGCAGCAGGTGCAACATCATCAAGACTGGACCTGAAATKAAATTTTGGTGAAGTTGCCTAATTTTATTTGGCATTATTTTGATGGCACTGATTTCCCAGGCCAAATCTGCTTTAATTAAGAYAGAAATACCTATAATTTCTGGCTCTGTTGCAGTTCTGGTTCWTATATGAACAAATCATCCACTCCAGTCACAATTTGGGAAGAGTAATTCTTCTTTCCTCCCACCACTGCAAYTGGTCAGTGGCAAAAAGGAATCTTTTAAATAAAAGATATGTAACTGCTTTGTTATCTAAACTTGGTTCAGGCACTCTGATGCCACTGAACTAAAATGAGGAAAAAAGGAGGAAAGTGTCACATTTGGCTTTGTGACAGTTCCTAAGGTATTTGTAAAGCTGTAACATCCAAACAAGCACCTGTGCAATGGGAACAATGAAATTCAGTTTGATTTCAGACCCTGCTGTTTAAATTATAAAGCAAGTGTTGATTTGTGGAATAGAAATTATAAGAAGCTGCCTTCCCACAAGCAGGTATTGCTGGAGAAAATATTGCATTACCAAATCTGATGGCAAGGTCAAGAGATCTCATTCCAGGGCTTAGCGTTCAGCTTAATGTTACCCTAATGGGACCTTTGACATCTATCTGTGACCAGCAGCTACTGACAGGCTGGTAACTGTGCACCCCAAAACACTTCTGTGTCTATTTATGTAGGGAAGGAAAAGCGTATCGCGTTGAGATTTCCTATTTTTACACTTTGTCCATATCGGATTTACTGCCTGGAGAATCCTGTGTGCTACGTCCACATCTTTTTCAATTAGCTGGGTGAGACTGGTGGTGGCTGTTCTGGTGTCTTTTATCATGTACAGGCAATGTTTGTGTATTATTTGCCATCTTGCATTGTTACCACGCCCATTTTAAAGGATGGGGAAACTGAGGCAGARAGGAGATCAGTTGTCCCWGAGCTCAGTTTTYTGTTTAGSYTCATCAACAGACTCCATCTACAGTCAGGAATTCTTGAGTAAGTCCACTGTGTGATTGTTTCACCCACCTCCCACRCCTTCTTTYAGTTGGATKGATTGCTCCTGAGTGTGCTGTTCCTGGGATTACAGCTGGAGTCTGGCTGACTGACTTCACCCAGACACCTTTCAGATAGCCAAAATTAAATGAAATTAATCCAATGCTGTGTCAGTAGAGGTGTAACTAGAGCACATCAGATAATTCCTCTTGACCRTATCAGTGGCAGCATGTAGTGAGTAATCCTGATGGGACTTGAGCCTTCTCTAAAGGGTTCAAGAGGAATGAARKGSTGAAARTAARTATTCATTATGCAAATACCTGCAGRAATATGTTTGTAGCCTCAGGTACCATAAAATAGTCACAATAGTAGGGAACACGTGTTTGTCATTTCCTTTTGAAGTTAATTCCCCACCCCAAAAGCTGGTTCTGCATAAATTAGTAAAACAAAGATCCCAAATGATATCACTCTTGGGAGACAAAGTTACAGCTTCTGAGTGGGTGTAGCATAAAATTCAGGWGCAGGACGGATGCCCAGATGAAAGRGGCTGCTGGGAACATCCAAGCCTGTGTTGCAAACTGAGCTCTCCATAACTCTTAAAAGATTTGAACARCTTTGCTGATGATTTTACCCATCTTCTGAGTGAAAATAAGAAGCTGTGTGTTAGCCTGTCCAGAAGCTGTAAAGGGCAGAAGTGTGGGTCTGTATCCTGCACTGAAGATTTAAGCCTACAAAATGTTTGCTGAAGACTCTCTGGTTGTGTTGAGAGTTTTATCCTTGTAGAAATCACGTGTGTTTAGCTGTGCAATACAAGGATTGGACATCAAAGTTTGGGCTTGATCAGGGGTGATGATGATTCTGTGATCTTGTGTAAAGCAGCCTCAAAGCATCTTCCATCCATTCTCTTGCTTTTCCATCTCACATCCATGTTTTATGAAGGTTTGTTAAGCAAGATGTGCCTTTAGTCCAGCGCAAGCTATTTTGGCCTCTCCACTCCCRTGTAACTTACTGCTCTGCTTTGTTTTGTTGCACAGCTCCCAAAAAGCCTCCCACCCAGCCCCCAGCTGACCCTGTGGTGAAAAATAAAACAGAAACCTCAGTGACCCTGGCATGGTCCCCTCCGAGGATGGAGCGGCCCATTCCAGTGGACGGATACATCGTGGAGCGCAAGAAACTCACCGGCTTCACCTGGGTGAGGTGCCACGAGTCCCACGTGCCCAGCCCTGAGCTGACAGTGAGCAACCTGTCAGAAGAGGCTGACTACCAGTTCAGAGTGTCTGCAGTCAATGCCTACGGACAGAGCCCCTACCTGGAATTCCCTGGGAGCCTGCACCTCGGTGAGCACGGAACYGGCGCAAAACGGGGTGATGGGACAYGTGGGTGCCTCAAAAACATTCCCTGTGGCTTTGGGGATGGAGCAAGAGCCCAGCAAATCCTCTCTGCCCCCACTGCTGGTTCTCCTGCTTCATTTCTTTCCTCACTGAAGGGAGGAAAGGAAAAGTCCAGAACCAGCCCAGTTGGGTTGGGTTTCTGTGGTAGAGCTGTGGGTGTGTTTATGTTCCAATATCCCACATCAGGCTGTGGGAGAGGCAGAGCTCCCTGCTGGAGCCTTAAACCTGTAAATGCTCCTTCTGCACCTGCAATGAAAAAAAAATTGAGATGGCCCTATGACACAATTTGCAATATACAGACATGAGGTATTGATCTTGCACCTTAGAGAATGTTTATCTGGCTGATCATACCATCATGAAAACCAAGTTCCAGCCAAATCTAAGAGTTTCTAGGAGAAATCCAGGGGTGCCTTTCTTTATTTCTAGGGTGCCAATGTGCCCACATAATTATTGGGTGGAGTGGGATTTCCTCTTCCTTTGAATCACTGCACTAGAAAATATCTGTACAGATACTGAAGACCCACACAAACTTTGATCATACTGTGCCTTGTGACCGTGTCATCCTTGTCCCTTGCTGTCTGAATATGCCTGTAYTGTCCTAGAATACCTAGAACTGACTCATAGGGATATCTAGAAGTCCTTCCTTCTGAAATCTAAGAATAATATTTATTGGCTGTTCAATAAACAACACACTTGTAGGGGACTTGGATGTTTCTGGCCTGCACCTTTATACATTTTAGGGATTAAAAAAAAAAAATCAATAAAATACACCTGTTTTTGTAGACCTGCAAAAGAAAAGGGGTCAAGAGGTCAGTTACCTGCAGCTGAAGGAAACAAATCCTTTAGACCAGCCATGCATTTCCTTCAGTGCACGAGAGTTGTACAAGGCTGCATTAATTTATTCTCACATCTTGTTTACCCTGACAATTTGGCTCTCAAGATGAGGTATCCTCTGGCCTGGCAGTCTTGTTCTCAGAGGTGTGTGTTGTTCTTCCCTAGAGCCCRTCCTGGCTGTGAAAAACCCCCTGAGCACAGCTGAAGTCACACCTGGAGGGGATGCCCTGTTCACTGTTGATCTGAGCAAGGCGTGCTCTGGCACTTGGTACCTGAATGGCAAAGCCTTACAGGAAAGTGAGACCTACATCATCAACAGAACCCAAACCACTCACACCCTGGTCATAAAAAACGTCACCAAGAAAGATGATGGGGCAGAGGTGAAATTTGTTGCCAACAASGTTGAGACCAGCACCAAGATGAGAGTGAGAGGTATTTATTGTCATTGCTGTCCATTCTTCCCCCAGTCAAGGGCTGGTTGCTGGGACTTGAGGGTAAAAGCTGGKGCTGGAGGCTTTCCTTGGTCTGTGGGGAGCACCTGAAATTGTGTCGTGTGATTAATGTGTGTCCTGGTAATGACCTCACACAGCTCAGAGATCAGGTCTGGCCAGCTGGTGGTATCTGAACTGGATTGCTTCACATCAGCTCACAAATTTCTGTCAAATTTGTATCACTCTAACCATCTGTCAGTGAATTCTGTCACCAAATCTGCCACTAATTCACCCTAGAGTTGTCATTTCAGCTCTAGGTTTGACCAGTCTCTTTGTCTGTCATAATCTTTCAAAGGTAAAAGAGCATTCATTACTAACAAAGCTTTTCTTGTAGGTTTTTTAGTCCACCGTGTGTGGGATATACAAGTTAGTATGCTGGAACCCGATTTAACATGGTTTCCTCTATGAAATGACAGTAACATCTTGCAAGGCAAAAAATAATGAATTCATAATGAGTCCTTTATTCTGGAAGGATGTGTTTGGCTTGGGAGAAAAATCTCTGCATGTTCAGAGTATTATTTAGGAGTAGAAAAAAATGTTTTTGTTTTTTTTTTTCTTGGTGACTCTGGCAATAAGAACAGATCAAGCTTTCTGAACTGGGAAAACATGCACAGTATTGACACGAGTGTGAGGGCAGGAGCAGGGTGAAATACCTTCAGAGATCTCAGAATCTACAGCAGACCTGTATCAGGGAGAAGTTATCACAATATAACCTGAAATAACAGAGCCTCTTGTCCTGGCAGGAGCTGCAGTGAGATTCACCAACAAGAGCAAAGACGTAGAAAAAGTCTCTGCTCGGCTGCGGGAGGAAGTCAAACTCCAGGCTGAGCTTTCAGACACAGAGGCCACTGTCAGGTGGATGAAGGATGGGAAGGAGCTCAGGGCCAGTGACAAATACGAGTTCCAAACCGCGGGGAAGAGGCGCGTCCTGAAAATCCGCAGCGCTGCCGAGGAGGACACCGGGGTCTATGAGTGCGTCTGCGAGGGGGATAAAATGCTTTATCAGCTCTCAGTGAAAGGTGAGTGACTGCCTGGGCTGCTCTGCACTAAGGATGGTCCTGCCCTAAACCAGTGGGGACAGCAAGGCTCGCAAAGGGAGCGCTCCAGAGGGAGCCCATCAACAGCCAGCCTTGGTAATGAGGTCCCACAGCAGAATTAGGGAGCAAATACAGCACCTGGCGAGGTGGTGAGGGCTGTGCTTTCACTCCAGCTGGCATCTTGATATTCCAAGGAATTTGCTGTAATTTTGTGAGGGTGAGTGGTGGGTAGGGAAAAGTGCTCTTGAGAGGCCAGCCCCAGGGGCAGGATGTGACATAGGATCCCCTGTCTGTCCCACATTTGCTGTGTGACATAAGACAAATCACTGATGAGAGACTTCAGCTCTGATTAAGGTTCAGATTGGACAAGATCATCTTGGCATTCTGGGATTTGTGGGCTTTTTTGTGGTTTTGCTTGTTTTTGTGTTTGTGGGTTTTTAGGTTTTTTTGGTTTTTTTTGTTTTTCTTTTTTTAATTATTTGTTTGAGGATTATTTTATTCTTTTCTATCAATACCACGGTGAACAAGAATAGACCTTTCCAGGGCACACTGCATGGCTTAACCCTTCCTGTTTCAAGGTGTTCAGATGTGTAGAAAAACCAGCAAGATGACGCTTAATTTTGATATTTCTTGAACCAGCACTGTTTTACAGCTGCTTTTTTTTAAATTTTTTTTTTGCTGTTCTTCCTTTCATGTAATTTCTACCATTACCATGAAACCAACATTATTAAGCCTCTTTCTTACCTTCTCATCTGTGCAAGAGTTTATGAACCAGAGCAAAGCTATCTCTGCCTTGAAGGGGACCAGGTTTTGCCTAAAAGCCCCAGTCTATCCCCAGACTGTTCCTGACATGGATCATCAGATGTCTGCTGAGGTTCAGAGCACTCAGCCTTACTCCAGGCCAGTCCAGCCTGTTGCCAGACTGTTCCAAAAGTGAGGGAAAAACAAAAACTCTCCAGCAACATTTTTTAGTGTTAGAAAACCAAGGCATGACTTTATTTCTGTTGCACATCCCGGCCAGAAATAATTTCATCCACACATTGCCTGGGTCGTGCAGAGAAAATAATTCCCTCACACATGATGTTTACTAGATTTTTTCACATACACAGCCAAAACCCAGAGGAATGAATTGGTTCAGTGTCCATTGGTCCCAAATTATGAAGTTCTTAGTATTTGGATTCCTATTGGTTATTGATCCCTTGGCCTTCAATGCTAATTAGGTTCTCATTCTTTGTTATTGATGTTTCCTGAGACCTGGTGTCTCTGACCATGCCAGGGGTGATGTCTGGAGCTGATGTTCATTAGTGGTCACTAATGGCTGTTATCCTTTTCATATCTGCTGCGCTGCCCCCCGTCTGCTGAGATGTTAAGCTCATCAGTGGTCATACAGTCCTTTGAAAAGAAACTTCAATTCCTTTCCCCTGGGGCAAAGGCAAACAGAACACCTGACTAAAGTTATATGTAAAAAAAATTAAACTTTGTATTGTTTCCAATAAGATTGGAGGGATTTCAGAACCTATTTTTCTTTGAATTGTCAAGTTCACTCTGTAAAGCCATTTGATTTCCATGTTTTGTCCCACAGCTCACCCTCACCTTCCTCCCAGCCATGGTCACACTGTTTCTGCAGGGAGGAAATCTGAGGTGCTTCATCATCATGTTCTGCTGGCACCTCACCCTCCTTGGTCTCTGTAGAAACAACAAAGCCTGAGAATATTGTGGAGGTTTCCCCCCATTTGACGACTTGTTTGGTTGTTTCAAAGAGAAAACTTGACAGAGCTGAAAAGACAAAAGTGAAAATGTTACTAAATCTATATAGAGAGGAATTTCTGTCTGCAATTATCTTAATTTAGATTTTTTTTCTCTCTTGCTCTGCCTCTTTAGCATCATTTTTTACGCTGGCAGTTCTACCCACATTTAACTGAAYTACTTGATGGATGTTTCCATGTGTTTTTCACTGTAGTGTGACTATCAAATGAGCAATCATTTTTATTTTAAAATCAATCATTTTATTTTAAAAAAAGCATGAGCAATCACGCCTTTATTTTAAAATCTGCATTGCCAAGCTGTGATTCTGCAGCATTCCCAACAATTTAAATGTCTGCCGTGTACAGCTTGGCTCCTGGAGGATCACCTTTGGTGCCTCTCATCCTTGTTGGGATGAGCCTCCAAAATGCTGTATCAACGTTTTACCTTCCACCATCACCACCTTTTATCAGCCCCAGGGAGCTGGGCAATCATTTGAGGAGCAGGTCAGCTGTAAATGGCACGTGGGCATCACGTGGCTGCCAAGGGGCCACTGTGCCAAGCCATGGCCACTGTGTCACTGCCTGGGCCCCCTGCCCAAACCAGCCAGGAATGCWCTTGCCATTTGTCACTGCACTGCCCTGGGCTCCACGTGCCAGGCCCCCTGTGACACATGGCCTCCCGTGGTGACAAGGGACATCTGAGACGTCATTGGGGCTGCTCTGGTTGTATTTTTCACCCTGGTTTTCTGAGGAAGGGAAAGGTGAATGAATGGACTCATCTCCTTTTTCTTCCTCCCTCAACTTAGAACCTGCGGACTGAGTTTCAGTAATGCTGAGGAAAGAATGTCTTAGCAGTCCCCTTTTCCCCCTTTCCCCTTTTTTTTTCCCCCTTTCCCCTTTTTTTTTCCCCCTTTCCCCTTTTTTTTCCCCCTTTCCCCTTTTTTTTCCCCTTTCCCCTTTCCCCTGTGGTTTCAGTTTGGATATTGGTGGGGATTTGAATCTTTTGCTTTGAGGCAATTGTTGACTCGATTATTTCACTCCATGTTAATATGATGCCAACTTTATTGTCTATTTTCTATGCTCCAGTTAATTTCCAGGAATAAATTTCTTTTCATTTTGCTCCTATGAGAGATCCATATRGATTATTAATTTTATGTAATTTAATTTATCTGGGTTACATTTTAACCTCTTCTAGAGTCAATTTATCTGCCAGATGGTTACAATATAATGATTAAATAACCTTCCTGGCTTTACCTCCAGTTTATTTCTTTCCTCAGCTCTCTTTAAAATATTATTTTAAAGCTTCTTCTCCTTGACTCAGCCTCTTGTGTTGYCTTTGTGCTCTGCYTTTTGSACACAGGAKAATCAGGAATATGGSYGGAAATTGGCCTGCTTTGGAATGTAGTAGTTAGAACCATAATTAAATAAGTAGATAAATGAATACCTCATGCAGGTGCCAATGTGCTGTGCACAGAGTTCTTCACCAGAGCTGTGTCCTTGCTTTGTTTCAGCACTTGCAAACTTTGTGAACAAAGAGAAAACTGGAGGAGTTGTCAAGGCCATTGCTGGGAAACARGCTGAGTTTGTGTCTGAGACCTCCGAGGCCAACATCATGGTGAAGTGGTACAGAGATGGCAAGGAAATCACAGCCAGCAAGAAATTCACCATGGAGGACAAAGGAAAGCTGCACAAGCTCGTGGCTTTGGCTGTGACAAAAGAAGATGAAGGAACTTACACCTGCAAAATYGGGGATGACACCCTTACTTTTGACTTAAAGGTCTCAGGTAAGTTTGTGCTGCAGGTGTGGGATCAGAGCCTGGGCTTTGTTCTTTAGACTTTCCTGCCTTATAAATTGACAGATTTTTGGGCCAAGGTTGCACAACACTTTAAGTGATTCTGACCCTTGTTGTGATCCTGATGCAAACACAGAGTTTGGACAAATAATGTAATGATGCTATGATTGATTTGAGTCAGCTCAAGCTTTTTCTAGGGCTGGAGCACAGCCCAAACACAATGCTGGCTGAACAGCTGGCAGCCACATCTGGCCTTTATTCTTTTAGCTCAGCCTGTGCATCATGTTAGGACCACCTCGGTCAGGGGTTCAAAGTCTTGCTGTGAAAGCCACGTGCCCTCCCTTGACAAGTTAAATTCCTGATTTTGGGAGTTAAACATCTCCTGCTGTTCCCGAAGGACGCTGTGGTCTCAGAGATCACTCCCTGTGGTTCTGTGAGCAGCTCCATCACTCCCTGTCAYGTGCCCATCACACAAAGCACGTGGCTGTCAGGTCAGGCCCAGAAGAGAAATGCTTGTCACCACTGCATTCCAGCCCAGGATGGAGCCAGAGTATAAAATGACATGAGAATTCATGAAATTCAATATCTGTGAAACTCAACTGATTTGAGCTGTGTGTTTGTGGGAACTTTTCTTCTAAATGGGGTTTTCTGGCTTGTGCCTGGAGCCCAATTTTTCACCTGTTCCTAAATTTAAGATTGAAACTCTCCTGAAAGCCCCTCCTGGCATGTCTGCAGAAGGATGCAATTCAAGAGAAGTCACCACTGAGTGTTTGTGCCCTGTAACAGAATATGCAGGTTACTGTGGTGCTGTCCCTGAGCTAACTACAGACTCAGCAAAGCTGATTAATTTAAGGACAGCACTTGTCTTGAGGGATTGCTGCAGGAATAAGTGAGCTGGAGCTTCCAGCTGGTGTTTGCTCAGGTATTCACTGCATCTCACCTCCAGTTCTTTTCTGAGTATCCAACKTTATGCAATTTCACTTGGAGTGTAATTTCCACTCCCTGATTTTACCCATTGAAAAACTGGTCTGAAAGAGCCAACCAGGCTCTGCCCAAACTGACCCCTCAGAAGGYAATTTGTGCAATCTGATTTATACTGTCTGATTAGAGCTGTCTGAGATGGGTTTTTGAAGTGTTCTGGTTGTGCCTTGGTCTGAGGTACTGCCCTCAAGTACAGAGGGTTGCCTGAGCTTGGTGTAAACTTTTTTCTGGCCATGGGCAGGTTGGGTGAACCTCACCTGTAACTCCTGAGACAAAACATCTCATGGCTGGGGCAAAGAAAACTGGTATCTGCTAAATCATAGAATCACAGAAAGCTTTGGAAGGGATCTTAAAGCTCATCCCCTTCCACCCCTGCCATGGGCAGGGACACTTCCCACTGTCCCAGGCTGCTCCAAGCCCCATCCAGCCTGGCCTTGGACACTTCCAGGGATCCAGGGGCAGCCMCAGCTKCTCTGGGCACYCTGTGCCAGGGCCTGCCCACCCTCACAGGGAAGAATTTATTCTTAATATCCTGTTTAACCCTCTGGCAGTTTGAAGCCGTTATCTCTCGTCCCATCCCCACAAAACTTTTGGTGAACAAGGACTGAGTTACAACGTGTTAACGACACCTTACCCAGGGCAGCTTCCTCCTTGTTTCATGTGTCACCATAAAAATCTCTCCAGAGTGCTGAGAAGCAGCACTGCACAGTCAGGGGGTGGTCTCAGGGCAGGGGATCAATCTGCCTTGAGGGTAACGGGTTACCCCAATAACCCTGGACAGGAGGATTCTGGAGAGACTCTCCTCCTTTGGTCAGCTAATTGTTGAAGCATAGCTGAGTCCTGATGAATGCCAAGTTTAATTAACTACTTGCCTGGCCTGGCAATTGTCCTTGGGGTTCTCAGTGACTGAAAGCAACAGTTGCTGCTGGAAGAAATGCAATACTGAGCTGAGGCTGGCTCTGAGTGACAGCCCTCAGCCTGCTCTTCAGGCCAGGGCTGCCCTGSTGGGACATTTTAGATGCTCAGGCCCTAAAATACCTGACATGCCCATCCAATATTGCTCCTTATCTCAGGGAGAGGGTGTGTTGGGGAGGTTTGCTCACATTTTACACCAAGGTCTCTGTCTTCACTTTGTTACCTTCACTTTTACCTTTACAAAGACACTTGCAAAGAGGGTTAATTGATTAAAATTTTGTATTTTTGCTGCCTAGATGACCAATAACCTTTGTTTGCACAGCCCATTTCTGTGCTGTCAGCAGGGTTTGAGCTGAGCTACCCATGAAGGAACCTCAACTGAGTTGTGTGAGCAGTTCTAAGTTCTCTGCTGGGCAGATCAGTTTCAGCCAAAAGATATGACTATTGACTCCTATATTCATAGAAAGATTTCTATCAACAATCTAATCTTAATTTTGATTTTTTTCTCTCTTGCTCTGCCTCATTAGCATCATTTTTCATGCTGACGGTGGGAATATGGAATGGTTTGGGTTGGAAAGGGCCTTAAAAACCATCTATTTCCAACCCCCTGCCATGCCTTCCTCTAGATCAGGTTGCTCTGAGTTTTTTCCTAACTTGAAGCTGGAGAATATTTTATCATGAGATTCTCCCATGGAGAAGAATTAGTCCAGTGGGAGTGATATTATGAACAAAGAGCTGCAGGAATGGGCTCAGAAACATTAAAAAAAAGGCTCCTTATCACCTCTAAGCAGACCTGAGATTTCCCAGGTATTTTCAAAACTGTTTCTGCCCCCAGACATCAGCACATATTCCCCGGAGCTTGCTAGACATTGGAATCAAGGAGTGATAAATGAAGTGTGAACAACYTGAGGGCTCTCAGTCTGATTTGAAACATCCAGGAGGACGTAGGGCAGATGAAGGGGATTTCACTGTAATTGAGAGCAATTACCTAAAGATCAGAGGGGTTTGCACCATCTGTCAGAGAGGCATCAACTGTGTGTGACAAAGGAATAATGATCAATAATCGCTGCATGCCAACTTGGTGCAGAYAAACCTGCACCAAGGCACAAACTCYCTTCTYYTTTTCCACTCCAGATGAAGCTGTTACTTTTGTCAACAAGCCCAAAACGACTCCAGAGGTGTCAGTCAGYCCTTCTGAGAGCCTGGAGCTGGTGTGTGAGGTGTCAGCTGCGGGCGGGGCCGTGGTGTGGAGGAAGGATCAGGCTGAGCTGAAGCAGGACCAGAGGACAACGATCGTCAGCCAGGGGACACAACGCAAGCTCATCATCAAGAGGGTGACACAGCAAGACCAAGGCAGCTACACCTGCGAAACGAAGGACGACAAAGCAACATTCCAAGTCAAAGTCAGAGGTGAGGAAATGCCAGGAATTCCAAATTCCATTTGCAGCGGTGCCTCGCACCCAGAGGATCATCTCACAATCTCCCAAGGTGAAAGATCTCAGCCATCATAGACTCCATTTTTTTTGGCAGCTTTCATAACAATATTTTATGCACATGGTTCTGCATCCATGACTGGTTGTGGCCACAAAACAATCGTAGGAAAGGGTGGAAATTCCTTCTCCTCTCACAGTTAGCTGGTGTGTCTGCAGGAAAACTCCCAGGGGAAAATAGTGTGAGGCCATAGCAGAGGGATGGATAAAGGAGAAGGGGAAAGTGTTTGAAGAGCTCTCTGATTAGATCCCATCCCTTAAACATTGGATGGGGCTTGGAGCAATGTGGTCCAGTGGAAAGTGTCCCTGCCCATGGCAGGTGTATTGGAGTGTGATGATCTTTCAGGTCCCTTCCAACAAACCATTCCATGATTCCATGATTAGATGGAGAACAGTGGAATKGTCCCAAAGAGGCAGAAAGAGAGCRATGGTTCCTGGACATGAGGATACAGGTGCTGCTCCCTTCTGATTCACTGGAATCTWGGAGACRCATAAGGAKAGAAAAAGAGAGAGGAGGGAGGAGGGTTCAGGCAATGCAACTTGGTGCTCCAAGTCCTACATTGAAATCTGTCCTAAAACTGTGAGTTTTTAACACTACCCCACAATTCCCATAAAATTCCCATTCCTATTCACCTCTTAGGAAGACAGAGATGAAGCTGCTTTCCTGCACTAATGGCCCATCATGATATATTACCTGCTGGGGCAAGTACAGTGAAGTAGGAGGAACTTGAAACACCAAAAGCTGTGTGTGACTTTTGGGGTTTCCTTACAGAGACAGAGGCYGTGTTTACAAACAAGGAGAAGGTGCAGAAAGAGGTGAAGGCTGCCCTGTCAGAAAATGCCACGCTGAGCTGCGAGGTGGCCCAGGAGAAGACAGAGGTGAAGTGGTACAAGGATGGGAAA
>CADDXX010000548.1:249448-337216 GCA_902810485.1 Alauda arvensis | reverse complement strand
TCTTTCCCTTGGAAGTGCTCATTTCAGCCTGAAGGGAGTCATGGAAGTAGGGCTTGGTATATGTTAAGATCTTTAGGGTGTCAAGAAAATGGCAAGTTAGGAAAGAATGTGGAGACTCATTCCACTTGCATTTCCCTACTGGGGCCGTAGAGAGGTAGAATGGATTCAGCTTCCCAACTCCCTCACAGCTTCCCAACCCACATGCAAGTGGAGTGAATGTGTCTTCTGGAGAACAAGGGGATTTCGCCATTTGGATGTGAGATCCGCTGAGCTTTTCCCAAGGTTGCTCTGAGAACAAATGGCAGGGTCCTGGACATGTCATTGGTGGTCTAACACCTTTCTCATTTAACAAAATGATCTAAGAAAGAGCAGAAGCAGCTGCAGAGGACCAAATAAATCAATTTTWTGGGAGTATAATGCAGCACAGAACAGCTCCTTCCTCTAAAAATTTAATAGTTTGCAATTAACTTCAACCAAAACATGTCCTGCCAGACAATGTTCTTATAAACAATAGAGAGATTACTGCCGTAAAAAACTCAAAGTAGGCAAAAACACCAGAAAGCCCCCACCACAAAGTCCTTTGCATGTTCTTCTGATAGACTTAGATATGGACTGTCTCTTTAGAAGGTTTTTTCCCACTGTTACCTGTAAGCTACGATGAGGGGATTGAACAATATCATATTTTGGAGAAACTCTGGATTCTTCTCTCTTTCCAGAGCCAGAAGTTGTGTTTACAAACAAGGAGAAGGTGCAGAAAGAGGTGAAGGCTGCCCTGTCAGAAAATGCCACGCTGAGCTGCGAGGTGGCCCAGGAGAAGACAGAGGTGAAGTGGTACAAGGATGGGAAACTCATCACCTCCAGCAAGAAGTTCAAGGTGGAGTCTGAGGGCAAATGCCGGCGTCTGGTGGTGGGCCAGGTGGAGAAGAAAGATGCAGGGGAGTACAGCTGTGAGGCTGCTGGCCAAAAACTCACCTTCAAGATCGATGTCACAGGTAGGAGAAGATTTTTTTGTCAGAATTCAGTAGAGGCCAATAAGGCAATAATTGAAATAASTACTCCACCATGACTCTGTTGTAAYAGTCTGGRTKTTGTTGCAGCCTGCAGGGTTCAGCTGATTTTCTGTACTTGGTTGCCTAGATTTGTAGAAATGGGTGTATTTGGGTTTAGCATGGTACAAGTTCTGTCTCATTCTTAGTGGGTCTAAAAGTTGCAGTTAAAAATATAATAGAAATAAATAATGTTCAGAACCCTTCCCTTCCTGGGATCCCAAAGGATGATTCTTGTATATAGAACTTCTTGAAAGAGCCATTATGGAATCCATTCCTTTTTAGTCTTGCAATCCCATTTTGGAAGACTTGGAGGCTGGAATATGTTTTGTCATTTGCAGTAGCAGCAGCAGCACGTCTCAAGATGGGTTGTAAACATCACTTTTTCTGAATTTGGGCTGTCACGTGGTTGAGATCTCAGTGTTTTGAGATGTCTTAATATTCCTGACAGGTGCTAAATGCCTCTTTGCCGTGAAATATTCCAAGAAATTGCTTTATTGTGTCTAAGATCTTAAGTAAAAGGAATTTGAGAGATTACAGTGATATGCAGGACACATGTTCTTAGGGAAAGTTTGAATGAAATACATTTTTACCTGGTGATTTGCAGCTGTAGGGTTGATGTCAAGGCTCCTCTTGGTCCTTTCCATTCCTAGTTTCTTTGTTCCCAAATTTCCAAGTGGCAACTCCATCTCACAGAAGGGCAGGAACTGCTCAGTGCTCGCAATTGGTTTTGGCAAGTGACAACCTAAATATTTTCCAACTCCCTCCACAGAAATCTGTAAGATTGATCTCATTTTAACCCCTCAACAATCATTTTCTTCTTTTTCTCTGCTCAGAGCCCAAACCTGCATTTATAAACCAGGAGAAGGTSCAGAAGGAGGTGAAGGCTGTCCTGACAGAAAGTGCCACCCTCGTGTGTGAGGTAGCACAGGACACAACCGAAGTGAAGTGGTACAAGGATGGAAAACTGCTCGTTTCCTCTCGGAAATTCAAAATAGAGTCCGTGGGCAAATCCCGGCGCCTGGTGGTGGAGCAGCTGGAGAAGAAGGATGCTGGGGAGTACGTCTGTGAGGCTGCAGGCCAGAAGCTGGAGCCAACTGGTGAGTGCTCACTTTGTGGTGTGAAGAACCTGGGGGTTAGAGGAAAACTGGGTATTCTCGACACAGCAGCCTTGGGGCAGCCACTGTGACACATTAATTCTTAATCTAGCAGTGTAAGAGGTGGGAATTTTGGACCTTTTTGGAGGTCTTTGATTACTTATCTCTTTCCCACACCATATCACCCAACCACTCTTTCAGTGGTGGGGAGCTGAAAGTAGATGTGGGAAGTTTGCAGAGCAGTTATGGAGAAAAGTGACTCAGCAAACCTGGTCTGCTGCTCGTGTGTGCCCCAAAAATGCCTGATTTTGTGGCAAAGGGTTGTACAGGGTAGAAAGGAGGCCAAGAAGAAGGGACCAGAATTACRGAATGGTTTGGATTGGAAGGAACCTTGAAAATTGAGGTCCAGCCCTCCTCCCAGTGGAGCAAATAGAAAACAGGCCATAAATTCAGCCTATTAATGTTTCTTATTMATTTTATCTAAAATCCTAAAAATGGGAGGGTAGAAATTATAAATGTATTTTTACTTTTAAGAAAAAAGCTTTTYATAGGCAGCAGATAAAATATAAATATTTGCATTTCCTTTCCTCTGCTTCTTTTCTAAGCAAAAGCACTGGGTTGCCTGAGAGACCATTTTCTTTCCTTCCATTCAAGAATAGATTATACCAGCCACAAATATTCAGCCATATTCCCTGGGTTATTACAGGTTATGGATGAGCTGGTGGTGTGAGTCCTGAAGAGAGAGCAATATAAAACTGCTGTGTCAAGGATTTGATCACAAAGTTCCTAATTTTCATGTTTTATTGCCTTTTCTAGAACCAGAGGCTAAATTTGAAAACAAAGTTGTCCAGAAGGAGCCTCTCATTGTTCAGGAACATGAAAGCATCACCCTGACAACCTCAGTGACGCCTGAAACYGCTGCAGTGAGGTGGTTCAAGGATGGCACAGAGATCAAAGCCAGCAAGAAATGTGTGATCAGGAGCGAGGGGGCRTCCAGGACGCTGACGGTGAACGCGGCTGAGAGCACAGACTCTGCCCTCTACACCTGCCAGACAAAGGATGACAAGCAGGAATTCAGAGTCCAGGTGAAAGGTGAGCGGTGCCAAGGTCGTGGCCCAACCCAACAGCTGTGCTTCCCTTGTGATGGGATGGAGGTTAAATCCAAACTCTTCTGAAAATGGTGCTGTCATGGTTTRGAARGACAGGTGTCTGCCAGGGAAAAGCCAGAGAATGTAAACCCCTTCCCTCCAAATTATTATAAATTTGAACTTAAGGGGATTTCAGGCAAAAGATATGGGAATAGGAATAACAGTTCTTTACTAAAAATATTAAAATGTAAATATAAAAATAAATAAGAATATAAAAATGTAGTAGTACAAAACACAAACAAAACAAAAAGCAAACACTGACAGAGTCGGAACACATCCTGACACCTGTTGGTCAGGGTGTTGGTAGGAGTCCAGTCAAGTCCTCCTGCAGTGACAGATGTGGCTCTGTTGGAGCAGAGATGATCCTGTAGAAGGGTGGAGTTTCCTCTGAAGATCCAGTGGTGATGAGATGTGTCTGGTCTTCCTCTGGGAATCCAGTGGAAAACAGGCTGTCCTGGTGTTCTGAGTCTCAGATTATATCCAGGTGGGAATGCTGGGCTCCTCCCCCTGGTTGGAGCATCTCCCAATGGGATGATGGAATTTTCTCAGCCCTGCACTGAGCCTCAATGGCCCATTGACAGCAGAGATCCCCTGGAGGGAGGGTGGGTGGTGGGAGAGATAAAGAACACTGCCCCACCTGGTTTAACAGCTGACCCAGTAACAGAAGACACCCCCCTCCCTCCCAGAGTTCAAAGAGATAAAGAAAACACCTCCCCAGCTGGTTTCAACAGATGGCAAATAGAATACCTACTTTTTGGTTGCATCTTGCATTGCAACCCAAGACAGGTACCAACCTCAAGGCTTGTTGCACCTTCTCTGGATGCCCCACCATGGGGTCAGCAAAGTTCTCTAGCTTCCAAATTTCCAGTTTTTGTCATTTGCTGGTCAACTTGTAACATGGAAGCCTATGATGGGCACTTCTGGTGYTTGCTCCCCTCCTGTTTCTGTATCCTCCTAGAGAATGACAGGGATCTGAAAATACTTTGTCAAAGGAATCTCCCTGAATTTCCACATTTCTGGTTAGATTTTTGTCTCCCCTGAGCCCCAGATATTTMGGGCTGTTTTATTTATTCCCAAAGTTGGGCAGAACCAGTTCCTTAGAACAGGTTTCTTCTCTTTTCCTCCYTCACCATTTCCCCTTCTCCTGGATCTCAGAAATCCCGGTGAAGTTTGCCAAGAAGCTGGAGGCCGTGAAAGCCGAGATTGGTGGCAGCGTGTGCCTGAGCTGTGAGCTGAGCCATGCCAAAGGGAAGGTGACCTGGAGCAGGAATGGTGTGGAGATCAAGCCCAGCAAACGTTTCCAGATCCGTGAGGAGGGGATCAAACGGACYCTGACGATAACGGGGATCCGGGCTGAGGACGAGGGAGAATATTCCTGCGAGTCCAGGGATGACAAGAGCAGCATCACCATYGTCCCCAAACGTATGTCCCTAATGGTGACAGGGTGGGGGATCCCTGGGGTTTTTCCTCAGTTGTTAGAACCTTGCAAAGCTGAGTTTGTTCATGTGTCTGGGCTGATTCCTGTGTAAAGACAAAATACAGAGCTCCCCTCTCGCTGTCGATGGAACCTCTATCTGTGAAAAACATGACTGTGAGACCTGTTGGGCTCAGGTCTCTTAACATTGACCTTCATATTGCATTTGAGGCCTGGAATTAAATTTCCCAAATAAAARATGGGRKTTTTTTCCCCTCTTTTTTTGCTTCTCCTTGTTCACAAAATTTACTCAGACATGGGAAATACGATGATCCACTATTGTGATTACTTACTGTAAGTAATCAARTTGCTGCTTCCAATAAAGTCATGGAAGCTTTTGGCTGTTTGAAGGTGCTCATGCCATGYTTCAAGGACATGCCCCTGAATGTTTTACTCCTATCCATCAGCTCCCAGAGTGGTGAAATTTGTCACGAGTCTCAACAGYGTGGTGTCTGAGGAAGGAAAAGAGGCCGTGTTCAAGTGCACCGTCTCCCCCAGTGATGCTGTGGTCACCTGGCTCAGGAATGGTGCCAAGATCGAAGCCAGCAAGAAATAYGTGATCTCTCAGAAGGACAACAACCACAGCCTCACCATCACTGACCTCACACTGGAAGATGCAGCTGAAATCACTGCCAATGCTGAGGGCGTGGAAAGCACAGCCAACCTCAGAGTCCGAGGTAAGAGGTGGCAGTGCCCCTCTGGCAGGCTGGAAATGGCACCCTGCCCATGGCAGGGGCTTGGAATTAGGTGGTCTTTAAAAGGGCCTTTCCAAGCCATTATATGATGTTTTGTGTGGGTTTCCCTGTAATTAATTTCTGCTTTTGCATCATTAAATAGGGGTGCCCAGAACGTTTTGGGTTTGGAGATACATGAGCCACTSRTTTARTTTTCTTTCAAAGCCTGTTTTCTGSATCTTMTGCATTCCTACTAACATTTCCTCTCTCGCAGAGGCTTCAATCTCCTTCAAGAAGAAGCTGGAGCCCAAAACAGTTGAAGAGAGGGAGACAGTGACCTTGGAGGTAGAGCTGACCAAGCCTGCAGAGGTGAAGTGGATGAGGAACAGCATCGTGCTGAAGCCCAGTGACAAAATTGAGATCAAAGCTGAGGGAACAAAGCACACCTTGGTGGTCAAGGACATCTCCTTYGCAGACCGGGGCTTCTACTGCTGCGAGAGCCCCGATGACAAGACCCAAGCCAAGATCAATGTGGAAAGTGAGTTCAGTGATCCTCAGTTCTATGAATACCCCAGGCAGGGCTGGGAGGTGGTTTCTGGTCTCTTCATTGTCATGGGGACACAGGGACTAAACTGTGGGCTTCTCCACCAGTGAAATGACCAAGTGGAGGTGAAAGCGAAGCCGTGAACAGAGAATATCTGACTGGTTCCTGTTGCCTCCATCTCATCCCACCAGCTTTAAGCATCAAGCTTCTTGAAAGATTGTTCTCTTTACTCTCTTTCTCACTCCATGACATGCTCTGTGTTTTTGCCTGGTATGACTTTTTAGCAAAAAAGAAAAACCCCTCTTCAGCCRTCCATTGCCCTGGTTTTTCTCTGCAAACCACCTCATTCAGAATGTCTCTTTATTTTCAGTCAGGGTCTAAAAAACTACAAAAGCAAATCTTCTCTCTGAAGGGGTTTCCTTCTTGGGTAAACTAATGGTGCCTCATCCATAGCCCTGTACTTTTGCCCCTTTCCTACCTCTTTTGGTCATAATTGTCACAGGATAGGTGAAGATAGTATTTAATCCTTCAAGGACTGTCTAATTTTGTCCATAAAGTCCTTGCCACAAACTGGTCATAAATAATAGGTGAGGAAGGACTTGAAAACAGTGCTTTGGGTGTTTGATGTCTTGMAAAATGGAAGGGAACAATTTCCATGATGCCAGGAAATAATGGACTTCAGGTGCAGTGAGAAAGATCCAGGTTATATTCTAAAAAAGCTTTCTAATGGTCAGATGACTGAACAAGTTGTCTGGAGAGGTCTTGGAGCCATCATTGTGGTTTTGGGTTTTTTTTTTAATTGTCTCATGGAAGAATCCATTTAAAAAACAGCAGCTATGTTAGCAGTGTGGTCATGGATAGGTTTTATCTCCTGTAGAAATGGTTGTTTAATTGGGAAACACCAACTAATTGGCAGGGAAATTTAATGAGCAACAGGGAAATAATCTGTTTTGGAAGCCCTCAGGCTATTTCACAGCTGCTGGTGCAAGACTTCCAAGTTTTCTTTGTTGTTTTCCAGTGAGGCAGATCAAGTTGGTGAAAGGCCTTCAGCCCCTGGAGGTGGCTGAGAAAGGCACTGTCACCTTCGAGGTGGAGGTGTCACACGAGGAGGTGGAGGGGACCTGGCAGAAGGATGGAGTTCGTCTGAAACCTGCACCCAACGTCAGCTTCCGTGTCCTGGGCAAGAAACACTCCCTGACTCTGTCCTCAGTGGCTCTGGAAGATGCAGGGCTCATCTCCTTCAAAGCAGAAGGCATCAACTCATCAGGGAGGCTCACTGTGACAGGTACATAGGCACAGAAGGCTCCAGCCTTGCCTGAGGTGGATCCAATTGTCCTCTCCTCACCTGGAGAGCAACCTTAAGAGGGCAACAAATTTTCCTTGTAATTGCAAGGGTTGTAAAGCACAGTAATGTTTCCTTCTAATGCCAGCAGGATCATTGCGGCATCAGTCCACAGAACAATAATGGTGGGAGGGAATGGTAAAGTGCCCAAACCAAMACAAATTTTATTTATCATGAAAGCCAGGCTCTGCCTACCCATCAGTGCTTGTGTGACCCCATTCCCCATTCACTGGAGTTTCTCTTTCCTTCCCAGAATTGCCTGTGAGGATCAGCAAACCTCTGGCAGACGTCAATGTAACTCAGAARCTCAAGGCCACGTTTGAGTGTGAGCTGTCCAAACCCAATGCCAATGTGAAGTGGTTCAAGGTACAGCACTTAGTGGATTGTGRTCTTTTGATTTCTGACTTCTCTGGAAGGGAATGGGAGCCTTTAATTCTACTTCCAGGGAATATGAGCCTGAACCTTTGCAGTAAAGCTCTTAGCATTGCTCTTGTCCTTATGTTAATTTACTCTCCCAATTTACCACTCTCAGGTTTTTATTTACTGTATTTGTGTGTTGGATTGAAAGTTAAACTTCTCTATTCTTGCATAGAGTGTGAGCACTGCTGTTACAGATTTGCAGTCTTGTGCTTCACACCAAGCAGTATTCACCCAGGATTTACAGCCTTTTYGGGAAATGTGAGATAAAGGGAATCCTCAATTTCCTTGGCCAGTGACAATCCAGTTCCCTTTCTCTAGACTGTCATTTTGGGGATCAGCTCTGGCATTTCAAGTACTTCCCTCGGGGCTCAGCTGATACTTTCCTTAATTTGGAGTAGCAGCAATTCTTCAAGGTGGAGTTTGGGCTGGAAGGATCACCTCATTTCAAACCTCCTGCCATGAGCAGGGACACTTCAACATGCTCAGAGCCCTGTTCAGCCTGCTCTGGGATGTTTCCAGGGATGGGGCATCCACCACCTCTCTGGGCTACCTGAGCCAGTGTTTTGCCACTCTCATTGTGAAAAAACTTCTTCCTTACTTCCTATCCAAATTTGACCCTCTTTTAGTTTAAAACCATTTATATCTGAAGGGACTCACTGCTAACCCTGCATGGTGTTTTAAGCCTTCAAAAAGTTGTCTGAGATCATCCAAAATTTCTGTGTGTTCTTCAGCCATTCCAACTCCATRAAATCTTTGCCCTGTGATGAATATTCAGCACATGTTCCTTTAAAAGCAGTTTTCCATTCAGTCCAATGAGAAGGATGAAATAAGCACAGACCTGAACATTTGTTTTGCTCACTGCAGATGTACAGGAGTTGAGGGTGATCTGCTTTGACCTTTTTCCCTTTCTAGGATGGGAAGGAGATCCGGCAAAGTAAAAACATTGGGATTACCTCCCAAGGAAATAAGAGAAGCCTCATWATTCACAAGTGTGAATATGAAGACCAGGGAACCTATACATGTCAAGCAGCTGAAGACAAGACATCAGCTACTCTAAAGGTTCATGGTATGTTTGGCTGAAGTAGGAAAATACATTTATTGGAGCATTTTTGGCTACACAGCAAGAAATTCTTTGTGGAGTCTTTGTTTTTCACAACTGCTCATTTTGGTTGTGTTTCTCGGTGAGAAAATGCTGACAAAAGCTGTCCTGTTCTTGCTCTGTCCTTGCAGTATTTTTGGAAGAGGTCCTGACTCAGTTTTCCATTTATCATAAGTGATTTCTGTTCTCTGGAATACGAATTATGTTWGTGGATTGGCACATCAGGAAATGCTGGACAGCCTGACCCAAAGCAGGGATTCATGGCTGGTTCTGATGAGTTTTGGTGACACCACTGTCCCCACGGGGGACTTTGCCTGAATAGGGACTGGACAAGCCTTGGGTGTGAGCTCAAGAAGTCCCTTAATTTTTAGGTTGTAAATGCTAAGGAAAGGGTCATTATTTCTGCCTGCACCTCTCCTTTATGCTCGAGGCAGTTTTTCCATCTGAGTGTTGGAATGAGCAACTGATGAAGCACCAGGTGTGTTTTGTCACCAGGCTCTGAAGCACCTGAGATAAGCTCTGAGATAAAGGCAAGCTGCTCAACAGACAGCTCTGCWGTGCCCTGGCAGGTGCTATTTTCTAAAGGGGCATCTGAAAAAGAGATCAGGTCTTTCTTAGTGAMAGACAGAGCATCTTTCTCATTGCTKACTGGATGCTGTCCTCATGTGGCCRCTTGGGTTCAGCAGTGTCTTCATGGACATCTGTCCCATTGCTCTGTTGAACTCCCCCTTTTTCTCCCTGGTTTTGGGATTGGGATGGGATGTTTGCATTTCAATTCTGCTCCTGAGGCTGATCCAAGRTGTATCAAAGCCTTCTTTTTCAAAAAGAAAGGGCTGCAGTAGCACAGATAAATAGATCAGTTCTGACAAAAGGAGTGCTAAGAGTTGACAAGGGTTACACTCAGTTCAGGAAACTCTGGAAGAAGATATTTCCTATGTGAAACAGAAGGAGAGCATGCAGAGAAGCATGAATGAGGCAAGTTTATAATGACCTAAGATTTTAGACTTRTGTTTAGTTTTTCTTGGCAAATTTGCTTTCATTTAATATGTGTATTTCTTTCATTTATACCTGCATGAAGTTCCAGCATCCATAAAATCCTCTTGCAATAAGTTTCAGCCATAAAAAAATATTCACTGTGTTGAAGAAAGAAACTRCCCAGGAAGAAAGGCTGGGTAGTTTATTCTAGAATAAAACACAATCCCATTTTTTTCTGGGTGATTATGCAGAAAGTAAATAAACCATGCTCACTTATGGAGAAACCCCCAAATAAATATTTGTCTTTGTGATTTCACAGCCCGAGATATCAAGATTATAAAACCACTGGAAGATGTGGAGGTGAACGAATACGAGAGTGCATCTTTCACCTGTGAGATCTCACATGACGAGGTCGAGACCCAGTGGTACAAAAATGACAACAAGCTGAAGACTTCTGACAACATCAAAATGCGCCAGGATGGTAGGAGGGGAAAAAAAAGGGGGATTTGGTTCTGGAATGGGGGTGGGTTGGAGGAGGGGCTGGCATGGGAGACTTAGAAAATAGGTTTTTTACTCTGGGATAGCTGAGCTGRGTCTGTCTGTGTGTCTGTCCCCAGGAAAGACCTATTCCCTGACTTACGCGCGTGTCCACGTCGAGGATGCGGCCGAGATCAAATTYGTGGCAGAAAAGGCAGAATCTCGTGCTCACCTGACTGTCAAAGGTAATTCTGCTGKTGGTGCCAGCACTGCTTCTGCTCTCCCACCTTACAAACCAATTCTCTTCCCTCACTTTGGATGTGAAGGTTAAAAAAAAAGTGTCATGGTGTTCAGGGAAAGAAAAACTGCCTRCTTTACTGCCTGGTAAATATCAGCTGGGAGTTTATTTTGGCTTAATTCCAGTTGATTTTGTCAGGAGGCTGGATTYGGACCTTTAGACATTTAAAATTGCGTGTGAAATTTGAGGGGCCAAAAAGCTGTAGCTTGACTTTTTCTTGCATTTTCAATCTCTGGTGTATGTTATAACAAAACCCAGCATTTTTAGGCATGCTTAACTAAAACARTGTGATAGAAGTGATGCCTGGGGAAGGCTGAMCTGAAACAGAGAATGGACAGAGCCAGAGAATAAAGTAGATATTTATTGAAAGGTTCTAGGTTACACCTTGGGCAGGACAAGAGCCTGACYSAAGGTGRACCCAAAATRATCACAAAAATGGCCCCCTGSTCRTGAGGTCTCACACTTTGATAAGTTYKGGTCSATTTGCACATTGGGGTTTAATTGTGCAATTACAGCTTCAGGCTGTGAGGTCTCATCCTTCTTGTTTCCCCCTTCAGTCCACCCTTGTTTGTGCTTTTGGGCCTGAAARTTGTCCTTGGKSTGCAGCAGGGAAAGGATTTGTTTTGTCYCCCTGCTCTGGGAAGAGAACTCACTAGCACTTAATATAARCTCAGAACTACACCTGGGGCAGCAYAGAATTTGAAAAACATAAAAGCTGAAACTTAAGGCATCAGAAGGAGAGAAAAGGAAGATGTTTGAATTAACACACTGCTGAGGAGGTCGGGAAACTGGAGATCAGTCCCTGGTTTTGCCGTGCACTGCTGTGAGATGTGGAGAAAACTACCTCTTACTTCTGCAGTTCAGCCGCTCCAGTGATAAAGCATAGAAGAAAAGTTTCCCTTTAATTAGCTCTTACTAATTAAAATTGATAACTGAGTGCTCAGCATWGCAGGGATTCCTGCCATCCTCCAAATCACCGAACAGAAAAGCAATACCGACAAGGGATTTTTGTGGAGACCGTACTGATTTCTCCATTTCCTTTGMTCCCGCAGAGCTGCCCGTGAAAATYGTGAAGCCCCTGCGGGACAAGATCGCCCTGTGGAAGCACCGGGGGGTCCTGGAGTGCCAGGTGTCCCGGGCCAATGCCAAAGTCCGGTGGTTCAGGAAGGACGTGGAAATTCACTCCGGGAGTAAATACGAGATCGTGAGCGAGGGCGTCTATCGGAAACTCATCATCAACGACGCCGACTACCAGGATGAGGACACCTACACCTGTGATGCCTTYGATGACAAAACCAGTGCTAATTTCTTYGTTGAAGGTAGAAAACCCCCTTCTTTGTTCCATCCCTGGAATGCACTGGGAGGAGGATGGGCTGATTCACTCGTTGTTTGCTTTGGAAACACAGTACTGCTTAAAAAGGGATTTTTATTTCRTGTTATTTATTCTGAGGTCCGTTGGTGTTGAATCCTTTTAYACACARGAACRCCCTGAAAAATGAATATATGGTATSTTCTCCTARGGAAAATGAGGGAATTCCCATTCCAGAGACGTTTATCAAATGTATTGGATMAAGTCTGTGTCATGGGTTAACACAGCTTGGTTTTCAGTTAAAGAGAAAAACGTGTTAACCCATGAGAGTCTGTTTTTCAGATAAATGTCACAGCTCCTTTTATCAACATCTGCATTCCAGTGAAACTTCTTTTCCATTTTATAGCACTTTATGTTTGATATCAGGATAAGAAGGTGACTTTAGAATCAGGACTAGGAATAAAGAGATACAGATTCACTTCCTGGCCTGTGATCAGCAATATCTGTTTGCTTTTATACAAGAAAAAAAAAAGATGTTTTAAGGTCTTTTTGAGTTCATAAGTGTAGAAATGATGTCATGAGTGTTCAGGCTGATAATGAAAAAGCTCTCATGACTCCTAAATCCCTGTTCTCCTGTTCCATCCAGAGCAAGCCATTAATATTGTAAGAGAGTTGTGTGATGAGGACGTGACTGAGCCTGAGGAAGCCAATTTTGAATGCGAGACATCCATTCCATCTGTGAAACCTGCCAAGTGGTTCCTGAAGGGAGCAGCCCTGCAGGCTGGCAGAAACATCGTCATGCAGCAGGAAGGCACCATCCACAGGCTGACAATAATAAAAACAAGCGTTGATATGACAGGCACCATCCAGTTCTCCATCGGCAAATCCAAATCCACGGCGAACCTGCTCGTCAGAGGTAATGTGATTTTTTAATATACATCATGTGAATCAGTGCAAAGATTTTCCCTCTCACAGTGCCTGGAAAGTAATTTGTCATAAATATTCTCTATTCTGGGCTGGGTTCTTGGAAATGTGTGTGTACCTGGAAGACCTGTTTAGTTCCCAGCTGCAAGTTGTTGGGAGAGATGCTGGATGCCCCAGCTGAACCAGAAATGTCTYAGGAAGGGATCTGATTAAATGACTTTGGTGTCTCTGGTATTCAAATCTATCAAGCTAAAACTGGTTTCTGGTTTATTTTTATTCTCTTGACTTTACCAAGGAGGACAAAACAGATGAAATTTGCCAGAAGAGTTTATTTTGTCCCATTTCTGAACTAGACAAGTTTGATAGCTCATTTACTTAATTCATTTTGTCATTGACTTGGTCTGGGACAAAGCCTCAAGGCTTTCTATCTTCTGCTGTCACCATGGTAAATCTCTCCAATCACATCCTGAAGTCCTTGTTTTGTCTTTCATTTGCTCTTACTTGAATGAAAACCTCAATTAGAGAGCAATTCAGCAAGACAGAAGTGGACCATGAATTTGATGGTTAATATACAATCTAAATACACAGTTAATATACATATGTTAGAGAAAYCAGCTTTCCTCACAGATCATTGTGCTGTTGTAGCTTCAAAGCACATGACCTATGTTAGAGACACTTCTAGGAGGATATGCACAAAACAGTTGAAATCATACATGAAATAAATGGGCATGAAATAGAGATTAAAACCTTCCTCTTCTTTAGATTGATCCATTCTTCTTTCCMCACCCCTGCTTTGCAGATTACCACATCCAGATCACCAGGAAGCTGGAGGACAAAACCGTCCTGGAGCGACACTCGGTCATTTTGTCCTGCGACTTCAGGCCTTCCCCAAAGCACGTGAAGTGGTTCAAGGGCCAGGAGCTCATTGAGCCCTCGGAGAAGTACAAAATGAAGAGGGATCAGTACTCAGCAGAGCTCAAGATCATGAAGGTGAAGCCCGAGGACGCCGGCGTGTACAAGTGCAGGGCCGGGATCGCCGAGACCGAAGCCACGCTGAGCGTTGAAGGTAAGAGAGGTTTGCAGCAGCAGAGCTGGCCTGGTGCTGGTCTTTATGGTTCTCTGTTTCACTCGGGGTTCCTCCTCCTGAGGAGAGGTGGATTGCCACAGTTACCTTTTAGTTTTATGTAAATGTGGTGCCACAAGCAAACTGCTGATCTCACAATCCATCTCTTGCCATGAAGTTGGCAATGCGTGTGGGAGGGCACCATCTGGGTAAGGTACAAATGAACATTTGTCAAGGCACATTGTTGTCCATTTCATGCAAAGAATTGGACCTCTGGTGCTTCTAACTAAAAATATCCTTCCTGTTAAACTGCTACAGGCCTCAGATTCTGGTGATCTTGGCTGTGGTTTTTATTTCCTGACCACTGTATCAGCTTGTCTATCTGCTGTAATTTGTCTACCTGCTATATGTGCATTTTATAGCTACTATTATATATCTGAATACAATTTCTATTCATAGTGMTGTTCTACCCCATCTGGGCATGGAACTTTTTGTAGCCAGTTCTTCCCCTCAGGTGACATTGCAAGGAAAGATGTTCACTGTGTCACTTCCAGCAAGACTTGGAGCTGAGCCACAGAATCATTTCCAAAAGTCCAGGGAGCAGCTCTTGGTATCAGTTTGGCTTTGCAGAGGTTCTTCATTGAATGTGTGGTCAAACATTAAAATGAGCTGCTCAGGGCAGAGGTGATGTCACCATCCCTGGAGGGAATGAAAAGTTTTGAGGATGTGGTTTCATGGTGACCTTGGTAGTGCTGGGGACTCAGCACTCAGTCTTGGTTTGGACTCAATCTTATTTTTTCCAACCTAAATGATTTTGTGACACCATTTTAGCCAAACAAATATATATATATATATATATATATATAAAAAATCAATAGTCTCAAACCCCCTTCTGAGTTATCTCATCCTTGAAAACAGCATTCCATGAGGGAGAAGCTGCAAGGAAAAATCTCTGCCCAAGGACTGGGGAAAAAAGAGAATCAAAATCCTCTTTCTCTCTAGATCTGAGCAAGATACTTAATCTCTTTGTACTTTGCCCTTGTGGCCAAAATCATTGTCTTCATCTCATCCTCTGTGTCACAGTTTCCCTGGAAATGAGGAAATCCAGTAAATTTGGTAAAAATGTGTTTGTGTGCAGTGACAAGCACACAGGGATTGGGGCTCTGCGGGATGCTTAGGGTCACTGTAGCATCATTTTATTAAAAAAAATTACTTATTTTTAAATAGAACACAAACAAAACTTCCAATCTGATTTATACATCTAAAAAGAGAACTGAGGACTCTAGACAATTTTAATTAGTCTTTTTAACAGATTTCTTTTTCCTGTTGGAGCAAATGCAGAACCAACTAAGCGAAATGCGGTGTGCGGGAGACCAGAACAAATTATCCCATAAACTCCATGAGATTGTTTGTGATAAGACTGATTTATGATGATGTGGTGATGGTGCCCCTTGGTTTCCCCCAGCCCGCAATGTGGAGGTCCTCAAGCACCTGCAGGACGTGGAGGTGGAGGAGGACAGCTCCGCTGTGTTCTCCTGCGAGCTGTCCCACGACGAYGAGGACGTGGAGTGGTTCCTCAATGGCACCCTCCTCTACACCAACAACTTCAACGACATCAAGAGCGTTGGCAGGTGCTACACGCTGACCATGAAGCAGGTGAAGCCTGAGGATGCTGGCACGGTGACCATGAAGTCGGACAAGGTGTCGGAGACCGTGCGGCTGAAGGTGATAGGTGGGTCCGGATCACRCTCCTGAGTGAWAATGRGAGWTGCAAATGAGCTGTTATTTRYCAAATCCATGGGGCRATCCTGCTTAATAATTAAAAAATACTTAAAAAATGTCTAACTATTAAATATGGAGCATGAGGGTGGTGAAGAGTGTGGAGGGGAAGCCTTGAGAGGAGCAGTTGTGGTCACTTGGTCAGCTGGAGAAGAGAAAATTGAAGGGAGACCTTGCTGTGGGCTTCAACATCTTCATGTGAGAGGGAGGAGAAGGGCAGGTCGTGATCTCTTCACTCTGGTGGCCAGGGACAGGACTTGAGGGAACAGCTGGGCCTGAGTCATGGGAGGTGAGGTTTAGGTTGGATATCAGGAAAAGGTTCTTCCCCCAGAGAGTGGTGGGCACTGAACAAACTCCTCAGGGTATGATCATGGCCCCAAGGCTGCCAGAGCTCCAGGAGTGTTTGGACAATGCTCTCAGGGACAGGGTAGGGTTGTTGGGGTGTCTGTGCAGGGACAGATGTAGGACTGGATGATCTTTGTGGGKTCCTTCCAACTCAGGACATTCTATAATTCTATGACTTTTAATACATCAGTTCTGGAGTTGGACTCAGTTTCCTGCTGCCCTTCATATGTCTCAAAGTTCAGTCACACAACTGAATTTCTGTGGTTTAACATGGCACCCTGAGCAAGTGTGCAGGTGACACCCAGTGTGTCACTGAGTGGGCCTTGTGACATGCCTGAGGGTTGAGGTGCCACCCAGAGGGACATGGACAGGCTAAAGAAGTGAGACCATGTGAACCTCTTGGGGTTCAACAAGGCCAGTGTGAGATGCTGCACCTGGGTTAGGGCAGCCAGCCCCTGGTGTCAACACAGTCTTGGGATKAAGGGATTTGRAGCAGAATGAAGGATTTCGAGCAGGATGGAGGACTTGGGGGTGCTGGAGGGTGATGCTGGTTTAGGCTCTGCATTGGTATCAGCAATATTTCCAAGGGCTTATTAATGTCTCTGAACAGTTGATGGCAACTGAAAGTGTCCCAAACATCCTGCTTGTTCTCTGTTYTGCCTCTTGACCTTCAGAGAAACCTGCTGTCTTCATGAAATCCTTGGATGACGTTTTCGGTGAGGAGCGGGGAGTGATCAAACTGGAATGCGAAGTCTCCAAAGAGAAGGTGAAACCTGTTTGGAAAAAGGACGGTGTGAAGATCACTTCTGGCAAGAAGTATGAGGAGATTCAGTCCGGGAAGACCCTGTGCCTCCTTATCCACGACCTTGAGAAGACAGATGCAGGGTTATACACCTGTGACATCGGCACTGACGTGGCCAAATCAAAGGTCAGCGTTCAGGGTAAGTGTTGTGGACAGTGGCCTCTCAAGGGGGTGTTCAAAATATGGGTGGCCTTGTTCCCTTGGGTTCTCATCCATTCCTGAACAAATCTCACATAATACTGAGAAGTCTGAACAATCCCTGTTAATTCTGGTGTAATATATCTGGGGTTTCTAAGTGAAAATCAGGTGTCAGGAGTGTAGTGATAATGTTTTCTTCATGAACATCCCTAAAGTGCAGAAATCCTCCCAGAAAAGCAAAAATTTCTCCAGATAAAATTCCCAACTAACAACAAAAAATCCCCCAAGCAGCCTGTTTCATATTTTGAGCTATTGACTCAAGGTCATTGTAGGAGCACGAAAGCAGGACAGCAGTATCTGTTGAGAAACCCAGCTGTCCAGCCTGTCCTCYAATYCTTGTGTYAGCCTGAARGACRAAGAATTGTTCATGGCTTCCAAACWCATAATGTTAATGAGAAAAAGTTTGAATTTGCATGGTTTGAACACCAGGAGTAAAAAGTCAAAAAATTCAGATGTCCCATTTCTCCTCTATCAGCATGGAGAAGGACCTCACCCATTGTCCCAGAGGCCTCTTTTCTGACAGCTTTTCTCTAACTCACTGCATCTTGAATCTTCCCCACCAAGCTGTTCTTCATTCAGTCCTTCCTGAGCACAGCCAAGAGACTCACATTTCTCTTTTTGTACAACTTTGAGATGATTCTGAGCCTGAAAAATCCTCCCCATGTCACAGCCATCTGTAAGGAAAGCAGTGGTGTTCTGTGACTCTAGCAGATAAACCCCTCTCAAGAGTTAAAAAACCCCATGGTTTTTTTACTCTACTCATGTCTATAATAAAAGCATTTTTAACTTGAATTTATGAAATTTTTGTTCCCCAGARCTGAACATTGGCATCACCAAACGGCTCAAGAACACTGAAATCCAGGAGGGAGAAGACTGCACCTTTGAGTGCATTTTGTCYCACGAGAGCATTGATGACTTCAGCTGGACGCTGAACGGGAGGAAGGTGGAGAGTGGGGGGAGATTTAAYGCCTCCAATGCGGGTCGGAAATACACACTGAGCATCAAAAATGTCATTCCTGGTGACACAGGGGAAGTCACCTTCACTGCCCGTGGGCTCACCTCCAAGGCCTCCCTGGTTGTGAAAGGTAAAGGGATCAGAAAAGTCCTGGGTGTATTTTATAGAAGGTTTGTCAGCAAACAGTTTTTATGATCTGAGTTGATAGCAACCTTCCCTGTGAGCCTTGAAGAGCTGAGATTTTTCCTCAAAAACTAGTGAAATGCTGAAACTTTTAATAGATATGTGAGAGCTGACTGCAGTAGGTAGTGTGTACAGATAATTACAGCCCTGCATCAGAGAGAATCACCCAAGGCTCCTGGGTGGCCAGTGGAGCAAAGAAATTAGCGATTTTCAGATATAGTTCATAATCTGCAGTTAGTTCTTTTTTTCACAGAATCAGGAAACCCCAGAGTTGTTTGGGTTGAAAGGACCCTTCCATCATCTTGTTCCAACCTTGCACAGGTTGCCCAGAGAAGCTGTGGCTGCTCCTGGATCCCTGGAAGTGTCCAAGACCAGGCTGGATGGGGCTTGGAGCAGCCTGGGATAGTGGGAGGTGTCCCTGCCCATGGCAGGGGGTGGAATGGATGGGCTTTGAGATCCCTTCCATCCCAAACCATTCTGGGATTCCATGATTTGAATTGCAAAAACCCCAACCATATAGAGATGATTTTCATTCAAAGGTCCTGGTTTTTTTTTCTTTTTTAATCTCTGCAGAAAAACCCACTGAGGTTACAAAGCAGCTGGAGGATAAAACATCAGCAGCAGGGCAGGACATCAGCCTGAGCTGTGAGTTGTCCAGAGCTGATGTGAACATCAGGTGGTACAAGGAYGGCAAAGCGATCCGGAAAAGCCAGAAATACGACCTGCAGCTGGAGGGGACACGGGCCACCCTCCTCATCCGGGACTCCACGGTCAAGGACAGTGGGGAATACACCTGTGAGACAGAGACCTCCAAAACAACAGCCAGGATCACTGTGCAAGGTCAGCTGAAGGGTGCAAAGGTTGGGTGTGAACATCTACAACCACGGGAGAGTTCTTCTCCATCTCCCTGGGCAGGATCAATTTTTAGTTTAAAAAAACTCCATAATTGATTAAAAGCTTAAAATAATTAAATATGAAAAATATCTTTTGGATGCTGAACAGTCTTATGGGCTCTGCAACAAACCAATCAAAATTGGAAATTTGAATTACTCTGTTTTGAAAATGAGTAAGAGGATAATGCAAGAGGAAACCTCACCAGTGGATGGCCCATGGCATTAAACTCTCCTGGAGATATTTCACCTGATGTGTCCCATGACAGGAGTGGAACATGGTGATCTTAGAGGCATTCCATCTGATAGGATGGRAGGAAATGGCCTCAGGGTTTAGATTGGATGTTGGGAGAGATTTCTTCATGGAAAATGTGGTCAGGCATTGGAACAGGAAGCCCAAGGAAGTGGTGGAGTGGTGGAGCCACCACCACTGGGGAGATTTAAAAGATGTGTAGATGAGGTTACTGGAGACATGGTTTAATTAAGTTAATAGTTGGACTTGGTGATCTTAAAGGTCTTTTTCAGCCTTAATGATTCTATGATAATTTTTTGATGATTCTATGAGTTCAAGCAGAGGAGGTCCAAGATGGCTCTGGATGCTCAGGATAAGTTTGGGTAACAAATCTGTCTCTCATTATTTTTTTTTTWATTTCTTTTTTTCCTTCCAGAAAAGCCCAATTATTTTGTCAAGGAGCTCTCAGACCTGAAAGCWGATGAGAGTGGGACTGCAGTTTTTGAGTGCCAGAGTGAGAGAGCTGCATCCTCTGTGGTCTGGAGGAAAGGCATCGCTGAGCTCAGGGTTGGCAGGAAGTACGAGATGACACAGAAAGGACAAGTCCTCCAGCTGACCATAAAGAACTTGGAGAAAAGTGACAGTGACACTTACAGCTGTGACATTGGGGATGCCCAGTCCAGAGCCAAGCTCACTGTGCAAGGTATGAGTGAGAGGAATGTCATTGTACATCCCTTCTCTTCTGTGGGAAACATGCAGAGGCAGAGCTGTGTCTCAGCAGAGCCCCTGATTTCTGGTTCTGTCTCTCTCCTGATGACAGGAACACGTGGCCAAAATATAGGAATGTAGAGCTAGACAAGCAGAGCAGTTTGAGGCAATTACACCTGCAGTGTTTTGGGTGTGATTTAAACCCTCCAAAGGCCCATGTGAGGGGAGAGATTGGTGTTCCTGTGTGAACATGAAATGGATGTGMTTCACTGTGCCTGCTGTTGGATGAGGGAAAGTTATCCTGCCTTCAGGCTTTTCTCCATTCCTGTTGATTCTTCTTCCCAGGAGTGGTTTCTGAGAGGTGATGGATAAATAGAATGGTCCATAGAATCATGGAATGGGTTGGGTTGGAAGGGAACTTAAAGATCATCCAGCCCCACCCCCTGCCATGGGCGGGGACACCTTCCAATGTCCCAGTGTGCTCCAAACCTCATCCAGTCTGGCCTTGCACACTTCCAGGGATCCAGGGGCAGCCACAGCTTCTCTGGGCACCCTGTGCTGGAGYCTCACCACCCTCACAGGGGTAAATTCCTTCCCAATGTCCCATCTAACCCTGCCCTCTGGAGAAATGATTCAAGAATAGTCAGATGGAGATACGGCAGCAGTGTCCACGTGTTAATTATTGTAGTTTTTAAAGACCAAAGGGGTTAAAGTCAGACTCCTCCTCTGATCATCTGCTACAGCATCTTTGAGAAGCAAAGAAATGTGTTTAATCCCCATCATAACCTCAGGCTCTGAGCTGTCTGAATTCACTCTGAGRCTTTTGACTCCAGCTTTACTGAGTGGAAAAAAACACTTCTCTGTCACGAACATTGAAGTAAAACATCCCTGTGCTGGTTTTACAARTAGGAGGAACATCAGAGATATTTTTGCATACAGTGATAACCTTATTTTACATATATTTGTAGTGAGGTTTGTCTTTGTATGTGTTTTTATAGATATATTTTTTTGTAGTTAGGGATGTATCCATCTATGGAGGGAGGTTTTCAGGGCAGATGTTTTGGGGTTTTTTACCAAAGCCCAAACAGTCAGACATTTTCTCCATTTCCCACTGTGTTTCTGGTTGGRCTGAACTCATAGAAGGTGTGGGATCAGTGGTCCTATCCCATAGAAAGGAACTTATTTTTGCTGTAGAAAATTAGACAGCTTGTCAAGGGAGAGATCATCTCTTGGTTTAGAGCCCAATAATGCTGTCAGGGGCTCATCCTCCCACCCTTTCATTGGGGATTTCATTAGGAGACAATTTACAGCCCTGGATTTGCRTTGTGCTGGCTACTTGTTCTGCTTTATGTTTGCTGGTGCTTTAAAGCTGTCTTCACCCCATTTYGGTGTGCGTGTCCTGTATAAATCATCTTCCTGTGAGTGGGTTCTGTGGGCAGYTCTGTTTCAGTCTTCTGTGTCATGAACGTATTTCTCACTTGAAACGCTCACCTGGGAAATCTTGGGAGTTTTTTCCATGTGGATTTTTCACGCCAGAAGCGGAAGGTTCCAGTAATTGATGTATTTATGTTCCTTTCAGGCCAGAAAGTGCTAATAACGGAAGACCTGGAGGATGTCACTGTGTTAGAAGGGGAATCTGCCATGTTCAAGTGCAGAATCTCTCCCGTAGACTATAGCAGAGTGCAGTGGTTTTTGGATAARACCCCACTCCATACCAATGAACTTAATGAGATCCAGTCCCAGCCTGGTGGATATCACCTGCTAACGCTGAGAAAGCTCTCTCTGAAGGACTCGGGGGTCATTACATTTGAAGCTGGTGATAAGAAAACCTCTGCCAGTTTGGTTGTTAAAGGTAAATCCATCATCACAGCACCAGGAGAGGGAATGATGAGCAGAAATAAGCGGGGTTGATGTGGGTAGGTGGAAAAAAAAAAAAAGAACAAAAATGCTACAAATTTAGGACCATCGTTGTGTATCTGTAAGTGTTCAAGAATAACATTAATTATATAATGAAATTATGGCTGGAGAATGAACTCTTGGTAATCCTGGAAAACTCTTGGAGTGTTTGTTGGATTTAGATGGGAATGCTATAATGCAGTGATGGCAAAGTGGACGCCTCATTCAGTTTCCCTCAAGCTGATAAGGTGATGATTCACGAGGAGAAATCAATTAAATTAATGAAAAACAAACAAAACAAAAGGGCGACCAGTAAGTTTTAAATTCAGTTTTCGTTGTTTGAAAGGCAACATTGCATGTGTTCCCTGCTGTTCTTTGTTGACAGTGAATTGTTTTCTCTGGAGAAGTTAAATTGAGGTGGAACTGCAGTGTTTGGTAGCAAAGACATAAAATGAATGCCAGACAGCCCAAGAATGTGGGATTAGAGAGATGTTTCCTTACTGGAAATRTAAATACTTCTGGTTGCCTAGAGATGTAAAAAACACAGTCTCCACTGTGTCACATCACAATCTCACTTTTTTCAAAATAACCACGTTTATTTCAAAGAACTTTTCTTTTTACAGAAGTTGAAAATTTGCCCGAATTTTGCTAAACTGCAGAAACACAAATGGATTTCTTTTTCCTGAGGGAAAACAAAAGGTTTTATTTGCAAAAGGTTAATTATTTACATTCTTCAGCAGGAATCTTTTCTTCTCAATTTCTCTCAGATATAATTTGATAGTTAAACAACACTTTACAACATCACTGGTGCCTTCCTGAGGGCTTTATAGTCACAAACACCAAATTCTTTGTTACTAACCCTGGCCTATAGCTTTGATACAAGCAATCCTGGGTCCAAATCTCACAGATTATTTGTGGTCTGAGAATCCACACCTCTTCTGAACCATGTCAGGTGGTTTTGATATGAATCTGGAGAAGCCCTGTGTCTTCACAAAGGAGTTGGTTGACACAGAGGTCACTGAGGGAGAGGATGTGAACCTTCAGTGTGACACCTCCAGATCAGAGAGGCCTGAGAAGCCGTGCAAAGATGGGAAAAGCCTTAGGAATTCTTCCAAATATAACATCAGGCAGTCAGGGTTTGAAGCCMAGCTTGTCATTCACAGGGCAGAAGAAGGAGACAGTGACAGATGTGAGGGTGAGGCTGCAGCAGCCAAAAGTGGTGCTGTTATTGCTGTCAAGGGTAGGAACTTTTGGAGTGATGGTTTGGGTCCTAACACCGAGCCCAGAGTAATTAACTGAAATGATAAAAACATGAAGCCACGCTGAAAAGGAGCCTTGTGGTGCACTGAGGTGATCTCATCAAGGAACAGCAGCCAGAGAGGTGACAGAATGTGAAACAGGAGGATCCTTCACCTGACCTGGCTCCAGCTCTGCAGAACTTCAATGCCTCTGGGAACCAAGGAATTCTAGAATGGTTTGGGTTGGGAKSTACATTAAAGATCATCTCATCCCAAACCCCAAAAAGAGAGCAGTGGGAGAAGACTCCAGGCTAAGAGGAAATCCACAGGGAGGATGGGTTACCTCCCAGAGCTGTCTCCAGGGATGGCTCTCTCCAAGGAGGGAACTCTCAGCCCCACATTTGTCTGTGCTATTGCTTCAGGCAGCCAGATTTATTCAGAGCAATGCACCCAAAGGGCATCACTGGGCAGGAGGTGCTCTCCTGCTTGATAGGAYTTGGGGAGATGGTTTAAAGTAAAAGAGGATKAATTTAATTAGAKGTAAGGAAGKTTTTTACAGTGAGGGTGGTAAAACACAATAGGCAGTTGCCTAGAGATGTGTGGTGGATGCTCCATCCCTGRAAACATTCCAAGGTCAGGTTGGATGGGGTTCTGAGTGCCTGGACTGGTTGAAGGTGTCTGGAGTCATGGCAGGGGGGTTGGACTAGATGAGCTATAAAAGGCTCTCCCAACCCAAAATGTTCTATGATCTAAAGGGCYCTTGTCTGAGGCAAAGGTTCTCTTCTTAGATGAGTCTTTTATCTCYGAGTTAGGTGTGGGTTGGGTCTCATCCAGGTCAGAACCAGGCTSTCCAAATATCACCTTATCATTTCTCCTGCCTGTCCCGAGTCMCTGTCCCAGCCCCAGGTTCAGGAGCAGCTCTGGCTCTGTGAGTTAAATCACTCCCCTGGGCAGSTTTGAGCAGGCACAGGGAGGAGTTTACAGGCACAGGCTGTGTTTACCCAGACCAGAGGATGTCCTGGTGTTACACACTTGGGATGGACTGATCAGAAGCTAACCCTCTGGGTTAGGGAAGTCAGCATGACCCAAAAAAAAAGCATTTGGGTTGCTGGGATGGTCAACAAGAACCCCAGAGCACAGAGTGGGAGGACAAGCTGCTCACAGGACTTTTCTAGAGCACAAACAACCAGCTTGAGGCTGTGCAAGAAAGAGAAGACCTTGATGATGCAGTGAAGAAGGGCTGGTTGTTCATGATCCCGATTTTCTGTCTTTCTGTAGCACAAGGCTATTTCCCAATATCCATTACACACAAAACAAAGATCTGTGTTGACTCCAGTAGGACCTGGATGAACAATTTTCTGTTACAAAGGAACTACATTTGTAATGTTCCCACAACAGCTTCATTTTTCCCCTCACAGAGAAGAGTTTGGATGGATGTGCGATTTAAACACACAGATTCAGGTCAAGGAATCAAGTCATAARGAATTGTGCTGTTGGAAACCTTTCCTTTCTGTATCAGAGTCACATCAGAACAACAGAATGCAAAAATAGAAAACAGGAACTCAGTATTCACGTGACACTGAGTGTCCCAAACCAGAGGTAAAAGGGAGCAGGATAAAAGGGTGTAGATTTCCAACAGCCACAGGTTAAATGCATCACAGGTCAGTAGCTGACTTGCTTATTCTTAAGACAGCATAATTCAAGAAGAATTTATTTTTTTCCTTAGCTGAACATTTCACTTGAGTTTATTTTTCCCCCAAAAAGTGCCTTCCCTGCAGTAGCTCACCTTAAAGCCCWGAATCCCAGGCTGTGACAGAGCCTGCAGGGGAATCTCCAAGTGCAGAGACTCTGCCACGTTCAGCTGTGCTTCCCTCTCTGTGTTTGCTCTGTGCTGGTTTTGAGTCTGTGTTCATGCTGGATAAAAAAAAAATACACTGTTAGGGTTTTTTATAATGAGAAATCAATACTGCTGGTCACGACAGGAAGTGCCCTGCCATTGCTCTGTGTCCTCTGTGTTGTGTGTGAGTTGACCTCAGTGAAGTTTTGTGGGGTTTGTGCTGGTGGTCGAGCTCTGAGCAGCATCTGCAGCACAGTTTGTGGCATTAACTGCAGTGCAGCTTCTGCCACTGATGTTAATAATGAAAGCAGCAAGAGCAGCAGCATCTTCAGCAGTGCAGGGAGTGGTTAAAAAGAAAATAAGCATCTGGCCTTGATTTTTTTTTTTTTTTGCTGCTGTAAAGTGCTGGCAGCCAGATGTGAGATGTCAGAATCTGTTTACTCTTTGCTAGTGCTTTTTCATTCCTGCGGTTTTCTGTCTCAAAAACGAAGTCTGATGCTAAAAGAGAAGAGTAATTTCCAGCCTCATGTGTTTCTTTGAACATTTGTGTTATTCCTTTTTTTCAGAAAAACCAGTTATTTTCAAGCAAGAGCTCCAAAATGAAGAAGCCAAAGAAGGAAAGCAGGTCAGGCTGAGCTGTGAGCTCAGCAAACCTGGTACCCCAGTGAAGTGGATGAAGGGAGACACTGTTCTCTATGCCAGTGAGAAGTAYGAATTTAAGCAGCACGGGACTGTGGCAGAGCTCATAATTCGAGATGTGAAATCTGTGGATGCTGGGGACTACACCTGCAGTGCTGGGGAACTAAAAACCACTGCTCGGGTCAAAGTGAATGGTGGGTACAGTTTGAGACATGGCCACACTTCATCAAGTGCTTAATAGATCTATCAAACACAAATAAATCACATAACACTTCATTTTAAATTTTTTTTGTGGCAGTGCCATCTTTAATAAGTAAAATTTAAAGGTAATATTGCCTACTCTTGTAGGCACCTGTGTGTRTTTCATTCATGTGATCTCATACTCTGTGTCTGGGGTTTTAAATCTGTCACTTAAATCTGTGGGGGAAAAAAATAATTAAGTGCAGAGGATTAATTTTCTCTGTGCTGTGGTTCCTGCCCTATCAACTGCTTTGCATGGCTGTGATTAAAACTGGAGTTGGAGGTGGAGACCAGTAGTACTGGAGCATAAGGATGTGAAAACATTAATCCAGTCCCTGGAATATGGAAGGTGATCAAGTAATTAAAAGACTCCAGACTCCCCAAAACATCCTTTCAGGTGCCATCTCCACTCTGCACTGCCCTTAAAAATACATTGCCTTTAGCARCATGTGCTGGAGCAGAAAGCAGGAGAAATATAGGATATGACTGTTATTTCAGAGCCCTGCAGGAGCAGGGAGTTCATTAGGTGATGGTGCCCAGAGCAATCTGAAAAGGTCCCTTCTAAAAATAAAGGAAAAATAAATTTCTAGGAATCCACAGTGAGAGGGTGACATCAGAGGGAGAGGTTTATTCCTGCTCCCAGGCAGAATCTCCCTGATGCMACACAGCCAATGGAGGGCACAGGGCTGCTCTGCTCACTGGGAAAAGGCCTGGATTGAAGAGGTGACAGCTCTCATGGGGGGGATTTGCTGCAGAGCAGATCAAGAGGGCCTGTCCTAACCCCTGGCTCTGTGTTCCAGCTGTGCCTGTCCTTTTCAAACAAGCYCTGGAGAACACGGATGTGGAGGAAGGCAAATCCATCTCCTTGCGCTGCGAACTCACAAAAGCTGATGCCACCCTGGTGTGGAAGAAGGGAGAAGCCACGCTCCAGGCAAGTGCCAAATATGAAATGAAGCAGAAGGGAACAGTGGCAGAGCTGGTGATTCATAATGCAGAGCCAGAAGATGCGGGAAGATACACCTGTGACACTGGAGACCAGCAGACCACAGCCCAAGTCAAAATCCATGGTAGGAATGAGACACCTGCTTGTGACCATTTGTTGTTGTTCTTGCCATGGTCCTGCCACCCCTGGGCACTTCCAGAGAGTGTTCAGGAGAACAGGGATCAGCACAAACACAAGGCAGCTCTGGCTGGGTCCGTTATGTTCTTTGTTTTTTGGGATGGTAACTTCATGCTAAAATATATCARTCAGAGGTACCTGATAAAGTAATACCTTTTCTTCCCTATGAAATGTCTCTCATGCTTTGGATAGAGGTGACTGCCCAAGCTGTAAGCCAAGAGGTAAGAAGGGTCTCAGCCTCACCTTTTATTAAAGAATATTCCATTCTTCTCTTCACTTTCTCAACAAGTTTTTACATGTCTGTGGCCAACAACTTTGGACAGCAGAAGGGTAATTCTTTTGGCRTTCTAATTATTGGGAAATAATTGTTTTCTTTGTTCATTTGTTCTTGTTACCACTGTAAATATCAGCAGACTCCTGGAGGTGCAGGTAGGTCAGAGATGCTTTGCTCTGTGTGTGCCAAGAGMATCTGAACTTGTTTTGGCTTTAAGTCCCATGTGAGATCACCAAGTGGTGATGGTGCGCCCGAAGTAAACTGAGAATGCTTCACTCCTCAGCTGTGTCTGTGCTCTTCAAAGAAGAGCTGAAGCCCGTGGAAGCTGTGGAAGGTGGRACAGCCACCCTGAGGTGCCAGCTGGGCACAGAGGCCCCTGTGGAGTGGAGGAAGGGGCAAACTCTTCTCCGGGCRAGTAACAAGTACAAGATGAGGCAGGAGGGCACCGTGGCTGAGCTGCTGATCCACGACCTGGAGCCAAAGGATGCTGGAGACTATTCGTGTCTAGTGGGGAACCAAAAAACCACAGCAGCCTTGTCAGTGAATGGTAAAAAGGCAGAAATAACCTGTGAAACTCTGGAGTGTTTTYTGTCCGCCTCTTCCCTCCTCCTCTCTGTACATTCCCCCACAACAGCTTCCTCCATGTCCTGCTTCCACTGCTTTCTTCCATCCACTTGCTCGTGTCACTCCTGTCCCCAGTCTCCATTTCATTATACCCCATGTTGGACGTGTGTTGTGTTGTCTCCTCACCTTCCCTTGAGTGAAGGATGTGGTCCTGCACGTGTGCTTTCCTGAATTGGCATGGAAACATAAGATTCCTTAGGATTTTCTGTTTCAGAGGAAAATTGTGCGTAACGATGAGAACGAGTTTGTCTCTCTTGATGCGTGATCTCAGCAAACCAAGATCATGGTTTTGTTGATTCCCACAGAACAATTCACTAAATAATTTCCTTTACCACTCATGAAAAAAAAAAAAAAGACAGGATGTGCTTGAGGATAAGGGTGTAGGACTAAGGCTTAGGTAAATCATGATTCAGGACAGGATGTGCTTGAGGATAAGGATGTAGGAGTAAGGCTTAGGTGGACACAACAAATCACGACACAGCGGGCTGTGGGGTGGCAATCCCTTTCCCTTCTGCATCCCTCAGCCCTGCCAGTGCGTTTCAAGCAAGAGCTGAGGAACGAGGAGGCCAYGGAGAGCGGGACGGCGACGCTGCAGTGCGAGCTGAGCCGGCCGGGCGGCCCCGTCCAGTGGAGGAAGGACGGGAAGGTGCTGACCCCAAATGGAAAATACAGAATGAGGCAGGAAGGGCGCTTTGTGGAGCTGGTCATCCAGGACCTAGACCTGACGGATGCTGGGAGCTACACCTGCGTGTGTGGGGAGCAGGAGAGCATGGCTGCTCTGAGAGTCAATGGTAATGCTCCTMCCCACATTTCTCTTTCAACCCCAAACGCAGCAGTTTTGGCAGCGTTTCAACCAGAGCTTGCTTGGTGTGGTTTCTTAGGGATTTCGTGTTCTTGGCTCTGTAGGGCCAGAGAGTCACCCTSTTAGAGGATATTCTCTTGTGCTTTTCTGCCTTGAGGCAGCACTGTAGAGGTGCAGCCCCAGGGTAGCAAGGCTTTCAGTATTAAGAAGGAGCTGGGGTTTCATCCCTTGCTTACATATCAGGTAAAGAACTCAGAAGGTTCAATGCTTCCATTATCCTGACTGGCTGAGTGCCAGCCCAAGGCACCTGTTGGTCACCTGAAGTGCATCTCAAGACCTGCTGCCTCTCACATTGGGCATTTTGCCAAGGACACCTCCCCCACTATTAAATACTTTGAAAACCCCAAAGAGCCCCTCATGGCTTTTTTGGGATGCCTTCCACAGTGCTAGGGTCTCCCTTGCACTGTGCTCRGCTTGTTTCCATTTGCTTTACACTATTTGTTATTTTTTCTTTTTATTAAAACCTTTTCTTTTACAAAGCATGCCTGGAGAAGTGTTCTCGCTCTTATTAAGCCACACTGAGAAGCTGCAGGTTCACCCTCACCTCTTGACACATCTTCACAGGGCTCATTACACCCTGGCCACATACAAGACTGTATCACAGCACCTATATTTTATATTGTTTAATTTATTTCTCTCTCCTCTAGGATGTTTTACCCCCTTTTTCAGTTGTACCCACCTAGAAACACAGCATTTTTGATTGAGTGTACACACTGCAGCCCARTAACTCCAGTTCRTTTYATTCTGGTGCTGATTTCTTCTCTGTTGGTGTTGCATCCTTCAGCCTTGCCCATCCTCTTCCAAGAAGAACTGGTGAACAAGGAAGCTACAGAGGGGGAGGCAGTCACTTTGCACTGCAAACTGAGCAAATCAGCCCCAGTTGAGTGGAAAAAGGGGAACACGGTGCTCAAGCCGAGTGAAAAGTACCAAATAGAGCAGGAGGGTCCCTTTGTGGAGCTGACCATCCAGGATTTGGATTTGGCAGACGCTGGGGATTACAGCTGTGTGTGTGGAGACCGACAGACCACGGCTGCTCTGGCAGTAAATGGTAAAAAAGAAACTCTCAGCGCGTGTTCCAAGTCAACCTGTGTGATTCCAAGACCTCATCCTCTCTTACTTCTGCTTCCTCTCATCCCTGTGTACTTCCAGTCCTCCTTTCTGCTGATTAATTTTCCTGTCTTTTCTTCCTTCCCTCTTTTTCTCCTTTCACCTGATGCCCTCCCAATGTGCTTCCAAGGTGCTTTTGTCAAATGACAAATGGAGAACAGGTTCCCAACTCAACACAATCTCTCCAGAATAGCTTCTTGTTTAGAAGTTTTCCCACAGGAACTGACCTAAAAGTGGGAATAATATTTATTTTTTGTGGCTTAGACTGTGGYGCCTGTTGCTCCTAAGAGGAACAGGTTTTCATCAATGTGTGATGCTACACAAGGACAATCTTAATAAAAAATTAGGCTTTTTATGCTCCTGCTATTCCCAGATCTTTTTTTACCAACTTTGGCTTAATACTTCCCAAGCAAATATTTTATTTCTGCAAAAAACTGACAGCATGTTTGCAGCTGCTCTGCTTTAAGGGACTCTTATTTATAAAAATTCAGACAGGGCCATGAATCAGGCCCTTCTGTAGCACTCCTGTTTTTCTCAAGGGAAGCGAAATGCTCTGGGTCTCATATTGAAATACAGCTTCTAATTTTGTATCTTTGATTTTATGGTGTTTAAAGCAAAGGGTAGGTGGCTTGTCAACTAATCTGCAGATAGACTTGATTTTACAGAGTTTTAAAGTGCAAGGACAGAAAAGAAAAATCGGACTGAATTATCTTTTTGGAGGTTTAGAGGCTGGAGAAAAATTGTGGAGGAACTAAATCCTGGAGGAGACCAAGAAGGTCTGGTGGCTTCAGGGAGATAAGAAAGGGATTAAGTCATGGATTCAGGCTTTCCCAGGGCTGATGSCATGTCCGTGTTTGCTCTGCAGTCCTGCCTGCTCTTTTCACCAAGGGACTCACGGACAAAGAAGCCACCGAGGGTAAAAGCGTCTCCCTGTGCTGTGAGCTGAACAARGCTGCTGCTAACGTGGAGTGGAAGAAGGGGCTCAAGACCCTCAAGCCRAGCGACAAATACAGAATGAAGCGGGGAGGTGTCGTGGCTGAGCTCACAATCCAAAATCTGGACAYGGCGGATGCTGGGAATTATTCCTGTGTGTGTGGAGACCAGCAGACCACGGCAGTGTTAACAGTGCATGGTAAAACAAACAAAACAAGGCACATCCTGAAAGTGATTACCCTGGTTTCTCTGTTCCTTTGGACGAGACCCCCAGGGTTGCACTCCCATCTCCTTCTTCAGCCAGGCCTTTCCYCACAGCTCAGTGATGCCAGGGAAATGCATCCGCTGGCATCCGTGCAGCTGGGATTTGTGGCACGAGAGGGATATCGGTGTACAAGCTCAGAGTAAGGCTGCCAGGGTGGCTGCCACTCTTTTAATYAGGGGCCATCATTTTGCTTTTCCCCTGGAAGGTCCTTTATCAGACTCCCCATTATGCTCAAAAATGGGTTGCCTCAAAGGGATTATGTCTTAGGGATTTTAAGGTTTTATAAAATTCCAAGAGGTGAGGTTATTCTGTGGAATCTTATGCCCATACTCCATTCCTGAGACAACAAAGTGCTTTGATACTTACAGCCCAGTTTTCATGGAATTCAGTTGGTTGTTCTGTGTAAAACAAGSCCAGAAGTTCCAAAGGACAACCATTCTCAGGGAGAACTTTGATTTTTACTGAACCTGACATCTTTGAAAGGGTATGTCAGTTCAGGTGAAAATGCTTGTTTTCCCACCATGTATTGAAATGAACAATTTCATTTCAAACTGACATTTAAAATGAAACTCCAGGGTTTCATTTCTTGTCTTTAATGTAAAATGTCTCTTTGTTTKCTTAAGTATGTGGAAACACAGCAAACATCCTCCCGTTGTGGTTTAAAACATCATAAAAGAAAATCATTTTCTTCCCAGAAATTTCAAATTGGTGTTTTTTCTTTTTGAAATTTCACAGAGGGGAAAAAATGGTGTTTCATCCTCTCTTTGTATTGATTTGTGACTCTAAGTACATGTAAAATACCTCTCTGGATTACTGCAAGCGTTAAATCCTCTCCTGGCGATGACATTCCTTCCCCAACGCTGATTCACGGGGACCCATGGGGATCTCTGTTCTTGTGCTGATMAATCAGTTCAAGATAAGAGGGAAAAGGAAACTTAAAGCATAACTTTATCTCTTTGGAGCTCCACGTCTCACTGCTGCTGTTGCTGTCCTTCAGCTTTGCCTGCGTTTTTCAAGGAAGGGCTGAAGAACAGGGAAGCCACGGACGGCGCAGCGGCCGCCCTGCGCTGCGAGCTGAGCAAGGTCGGCGTCCCGGTGGAGTGGAAAAAGGGGGACAAGGCACTCAAACCAAGTGAGAAGTACAGGATGAGGCAGGAGGCTACAGCTGCAGAGCTGCTGATCCGAGACCTGGAGGTGGAAGATACAGGAGAGTACACCTGTGTGTGTGGAGATCAGAAGACCTCGGCTGTCYTGACAGTCCACGGTAAAAAAGCCGTTCTCCTTTGCCCCAAGGACATTCCCTTTTTTCTCTCTCCTTCCCACTTGCTTTGGTGTTTTGATCCTGCAGCATTTTCTTGGCTTGCTGGTGCTGTTTGACCCCATCTCCCACTGTCTGTCAGTTTGAAACTGGTGGCTTTATATCAGAGTAAAGAATAGCTGTGAGAATTTCTTATATCTGAGAGCAAGAGTGAGCAGACCTCCAGCAGAAGATCATTCTCAGGGGGGTTCTCATTGTGTCTCCCTGTTATCAGTGGATTTTCATGCTTAACCTGAAGGAAAGTTCTTTAAATCTGCTGAGCTCAGTCAGTGAGAGGCTTTTTCCATTCAGGAATGAGTGACCACYCTCCTCTTCTGCAGGATTGTGGTATGTTSTGCWGAGGAAATGGTACTTAAATAATTCYCCACCCCTCAGCATTATTCTGCAGRYCCTGGGAATAATGGGGGAGATTTTGTTCCTGGCTCTGCCATGGTGAATGGTGATGAGCTCTGGTTGCTCCTCCAGAAGGAGCAGTTCATGTATAGCTCCCACAAATGGAAGAGCAGCTTTTATTTAGGATACCTCTTATGGATAAAAAGCTGCCAAGGACAGAGGAAAATGGAGGAGGCAAAACTATTTTCTCAGATTTTCTGCACATTTTTTCTTCATCTTCTTTCTCCCAGCTGGAGGAATTCCTGTTCCTCCCCTCTTTTGACCTATCATTTTCATCCTTATGTCACTTAAAATTTATTTTAGTAGCACATCATAAGACGACTTCTTGGATGCTGCTAAAAAACCCCGTAATCCTGATATCCTGTGCCATGATATCTTTTGAAATCTTGGGTTAAAGATGCACCTGAAGCTATATTACTGGGGTTTTTTTCCTCAACCAGAAGTTTCAATTATGATGTTAGGAAAGGCAGGCATCTCCAGCAGTGCTGTCACCCTGGCTGATGACTTTTAATCAAAATCTGAGTCATTAACGTTCAAGATAGATGATTTAAAATGAAATGGGTAGAGAGGAGTATTGGAATCAGGTGTGAGGTGGTGAATAGGAACAAGTTAATGTTAGCAGCAGGTCATGGTGGAAATAATCCTGGTGGGATCCTGTGGTGGTTTGCTATTAGAGGAGGATTTCCAGCCTGATTTGTTTTCCTGTAATGGTGAAGGACTGGCCCAGCCCTGAGTTCCCTAAGGTCTGGTTGATGGTTTTGATGTCCTCTCTGTTTATATCACACCCCATAGCTCTGCCTGCACTGTTCAAAAGGGACCTTGCCAGTGTGGAAGGCACAGAAAGCGGGACRGCCGTGCTGCAGTGCGAGCTGAGCAAACCCGCCCCGGTGCAGTGGAGGAGGGGGCAGGAGGTGCTCAGACCCAGTGAAAAGTACAAAATGAGGCTGAAGGACACCACTGCTGAGCTGGCAATCCACAGCCTGGAGGAAGGAGATGCAGGAGATTACACCTGTGTGTGTGGGGACAAGACAACCACTGCTTCCCTGACAGTGCATGGTAAAATATCTGGGTTAATAGGAATTTTCTGCCTTGTCATCTGTGATCCTCCCGTGGGTTCACAATCTGCTCTTGATCCCTTCTGTTATWTTAAAATGTGATGGCAGCTGTTCCAACCACTGGGAATATCTTCCACTGAAAGCCCTTCCTTTGRGACTGATAAACAGCACCACAGAGTSTTTTCRGTCCCTGCTCTTTCTTGTTGATGGAATTTGGAAGTGGAAAATGAAAAGCTTGATGAAGTCAGAAACAGCACTTTGGAATATTTTCAGTCAGTAATTTCTTTAGGGCATATCGCTGAGATTTCACTCGTTTTTCTTGGATGAAACTGAAAAGTGATGAAATTTTAATTTTAAACAATGTGGTCTTCATTTTAATTCTTAAACTGGTTTTGAGAAGGAGCTGTGCATGGTTCCTTGAAATCTTGAGATCAGCTTTCTGTTGTTATATCTTAAAAAGCCTTTAAAACAAACCTCCCAGTACTGATATTATAGTTTTTTAGTTTTCCAAATCAGTGAGAGTCGAGGTGTTGAGACTGGTATGGTTCTCCATGTCCTGCCATGTCTCATAGCATTAAAAACACCCTCTGGTTTATGAATAAGGTGTTTTCCAGCTGTCCAAACTCACTCTTTTATGGTTCTCAGAGTTGTTATAAGTCAACGCTGATCTCCAGATCATTGTGAGATGCTGAATGTGGTGTCTTGCAAAGCACAAGTCAGGGATGCCCCCAAAGTCATCCTTTGCTCTCGGGTTCTGCACATTCTAAAGCATTTWAAAGTGTTTTAATCCAGTGGAGCAGACAAGACATGGTATTTACTCAGTTTTAAAGTGCTCTCTTTCACCTGTGATCTTCAGCCCTCCCTCCTCACTTTAAGAAGGAGCTGAAGAACGTGGAAGGCACCGAGAAGGGCACGGCCACTTTCTGCTGCGAGCTGAGCAAAGCTGGAGCTGTGGCCTGGAGGAAAGGAGACAAAGCCCTGGGGGCAAGTGACAAGTTCACCATGAGCTGCCAGGGCACGGTGGCTGAGCTGGTGATCCATGATCTGGCCCTGGCAGATGCTGGAGATTACACGTGCTCCTGTGGAGAGCAGGAAACCACGGCCGCGCTCAGAGTGAATGGTAAAAGTAAAACAGTGGAAATGCATCATGAATTAAAGAGATGGTTTTCAAAGAGCCTTAAAAAAAAAGAATAGGGTCAGGTTAGAAAGTGCAGCTTGTTTCTGATGGGCTCAGCAATATCTGGTTGGATGTGGGAATTTTGGTCAGTGTCAGGCGCAGGTTGGACATTCATGGCAAAAATTGCAGATATTCATCTTGGTGTTAACTCATTTTTGTGATGCTTTGGTTCTGCAGTAGGTGCTGAGAAGTGGAAAATCACATTAATGTGATGTTGATTGTAAAGATGTCACAGCCTAAAAGTTGAGATTTGTTGATGAGATTTGTTGAGACAATTATCAGTGTTTCAGTGTAATTTGATGGTMAAGCTCTGCTRGAGCACTCTGKGWGGTGAAATTRTGGAATAGTTTGGGTTGGAAAGRACCTTTTAAAGGTTCCTTATGCAAAAGTGAAACTACTGCCTCAGACATAGGTTGATTTATGATCTTTTGCAGTAACAATTTGCTTTTCCATAGAATTTGGATGCTCTAGGGAGGCTTTATTTTCCATTCTAGCAGGCAATATCCAAGGTAGGTCTCAGTCATCCAGGTCTGAAGTTGAGACTGATGAGGTTTTTCACTTCATACCATGGACTTAACCATAAAAAAACCTCTCTGATTTATGAGTGAGGTGTTTTCCAGCTTTCCAGTCTCTTGTGTCTCTCAGAGTTGACATCAATCCTGATGGATTTGATTAGGAAAGGCTTTGCTGATCACTTGTCAGACCACATGAAATGGTTGCCTGAAGTGCTGCCACGGTCCCACATTCTGCTCCTTTTGAACCCCCCCAGCCCTCCCTGTGCACTTCCAGAAGGAGATGAGGGATGAAGAGGCCACAGAAGGTGCAACAGCCACTCTCCAGTGTGAGCTGTCCAGGGCYGCCCCCGTGGAGTGGAGGAAGAAGCACAAAGTGCTCCAACAGAGTGAGAAATACACAGTGAGGCAGGAGGGCACCACGGCCCAGCTGCTGATCCACGCCCTGGAGGTCAGGGATGCTGGGGAATACACCTGTGTGTGTGGAGAGGAGAGGACAACAGCAGCGCTGACAGTGCACGGTAAAGGCACAGAAATGGGGCGTTTTTGGGCGGTGTTTTATCCCCCCTCCTCTGGAAGCCTCGGTACTGACACACAGAGTTCTTTCTCTAATCTTGCCACCATTAATTCTCTTCATGATAGACTTTCTTCTTTTTATTGTGGTTTTTGTCTGATTCTAACCAAGATTTTAGATTGATTTTTACTAACGTTTTCCCTGTTTATTCTCCTTGCTCTTGTYGGTGCAGGGCTGTATTTCTTTGTACCACACCAAAGGCTGAAGGATGCCACAGATTTGCTTTTTTTAAATTCTGTTTTACTCACTTTTGACTTGAACCTAGACAGATGGGGCAGCAGGAACATTCATAGCTCTTTAAAAAAAGCCATTTTATTTCAAGTTGCATCARGATCTGACAAGTAGTTTGAAATAASAAMAWAGAAAACTTGGTTCAGYGTAATTTTCTTTGTAACTCTGACCAAAACTAATGTTGATTTTTATTCAGGTGCTACAGAATACTCAGCATTAGAGTAGGAGAATATTTCACAGTCCTCAGCCCAATTTATCTTCAAATTCCCCATGGAAGAGAGGGAAACTATTTTCACTATTAACACAGGATAGTCAGAAGTAGTTTCAGCAGATTTCTCACCTGGAAATCCGGCAGGTCTGAATTCAGGGAGTTGATTTCTTTGCTTTTCTGCTCATCTTTGTATTTGCCAATAAAACAAGAATTGCTTCAGTCTTGAACTTCCAATTTAACCATGAAAGATCAAACTGAAATGGGCTTGTACAGGTCAGTCCATCCTTGAGCCCCAGGTCACCATCATTACTGCCAGAAAGTTCATTTTTATTTCAACAAAAGTCTTTCTTTTACCATCTCAAGTCTTAACTTTTTTCAAATTTTATAGAAATGRAGAAATATTTGTATAAAATTTGAAAAAAGAAGTGATGTGGCACTCCAAGTTGTACATCTTGATTATGAGGATTTCTTTATTCACATCAGACTTGAATTTTTTTTTTTTACTTGCATTTGCTCCATGGATTCTTGTAACCCCAAAACCCTCACTGCAGATCTGCTCCTTCTTGTATTTGTGTTGTTGATTTTTCCTGAACATTTTCCATCTGCCCTTGCTGAATTGCTGAATTTTATCATCACTACTTCATACAAATCTTCTATATCTTAATCCAGTTTAAAGAAGTGTTTTCACCCTTTCTTCCTTCCCACGTTGAGATCATCTTCAAAATTAATGAAACTTTCCATTTCATTGTCCAAGTCACTACAGAAAATGCTGAATAATCCTGAACTGAGAGAAGTGAGAAACTCTGCTCAACTCATTCTTTCATTGGTCTACAAACCCCAGTTCAATATCCTGTCACTGTGGTTTTCAGATTAGTAGCACTTTCCTTCTGTAATTCTATCTACATCTGAGTTAAAGTTAAAACTTTACGAAAATAATAATTTAGAACATGTAATGTGTCTTTCTGTCAAGGAAGTTTAATCTAGACCAAGAAAAAAAATTACCCTGGTCCACTCCTTTCTGAAGAGAAAAGCTCTTGGCAAATCTGAGTTTTTCAAAGAATTGAGATGGCCATAATTCCTTGGATCCTCTCTCTGCTCTCTCTCTTTTTATGACAAGCTTTATGAATGGGATTCATCTCCAAGACTGAAGAATATTCCTAAATTCCCATTTTTGTCAGTGGAGATCTATCCATTTCAGGCCATGGGAATCAGGGAGACCTCCAGCTCATTTTGAGGCAGACATTTCCATTTGGAGCTCTGTCAGCTCCACTGATTTCACAGAAGTGATTTTTCTTACTTTACTCTCTGGGATTTTAGAATCCCTGTTTACATGGCAAGAACTGAATGTCTATATTTCAATGTGAGATATATTTTTCAGCTTTTAGTTTCTGTTTTTTCCATACTTGAGGAACATCAGCCACTCTCTGATTTCTCCAATGTCAGTGTCTGAAATTGGTTGTGCCTGCACCTTAAGAATTCCAGGACAAATTTGATCACACCGAGCTGCTTTGAGAATATTTATTTAAATATTATCTAATCCTTTTTTTTTCTTTTCCAAGCCAGATTTTCTATTACTTCGTTATTATTAAATATTAGTTTTAAATAAGGAAAAGGAATTAAACACTTCAGGTTTCCCCATGTCCACTCATCATCAACTTACATTCCTGAAAGAGAAGCAGACCAACATCTCCCTTGTTGTTTTCCTTCCTTCTAATCTATTTATATTATTGTCTGCACAGTTGTCCTCCATGTCCTTATTCTCAATGATTTCTTTCTTGCTGGCCAGAGTCAGGAATTAGAGACCTTTTTCTTAGCTATTTTATATCCAAATGTAGTTCCCATTCCAAAGACTTAGTGGATGTCATCCCATCCCTCTACTTCCACATATTGCCACTTTTCTATCCAGTCTGAATAATTCTGTTTGTTGCTCCAAAAGGGATGAGGTGAAACACCTGACCTTCCTTGGGTGAGGGATTTATGGCAGATTTCTGCAGTGGCTCATTTTCTTTCCTTTTTATTCCTACCCAAGCACTTTCAGGATCTCTCTCTGGTTCTACTCTTCAGTCTAATCCTAACTCTAGGCTCGGTCTGAAGGCATCCTTAAAATGTAAATTAAAGGGTTATAATGTTTTCCTTTAGCTTTTTTCCTGGTGTAACCTGTTGTATTAATTTTGTAGGCTGGGTTATGCTGAGAAAGTTGAAGTTTTGACCATACATGAAGTTCCCCCATTTCTGCTGTTTATTTTCCATACATCTCTGAACCAATCAGCAAATTTATTTAATATTTGCTGGAAGAAATGACGAGACCCTTTTTGTCTGTGATACAAATCAACACCTTCCTTCTGTGATATCCTCATGTCAGTGACCAGGCAGGGATGGATGTTGCTGAACATTGTTTATTTTGGTGGTCAAGAGCTGCTTGCCATGAAAACCTTTGCTGCTCTGTTTGCCAGCCCTTCCTGCTCTGTTCAAAGAAGAGTTGAGAGACGAGGAGGCCAAGGAGGGTGAAGCAGTCACTCTGCACTGTGAGCTGACCAAACCTGCCCCAGTGGAGTGGAGAAAGGGGCACACAGCCCTCCGACCTAGCGAGAAATACAAGATGAGGCAGAAGGATGTCACTGCAGAGCTGGTGATCCACAGCCTGAGCGAGAGTGACGCTGGGGATTACACCTGTGTGTGTGGGGAGCAGCAGTCCACAGCTTCCCTGGCAGTGCATGGTAATGACCAGCTCCCTCTGGATGCCATCATTATTGAGATCATGGTTTGAATTGATTTTTATCACCATGGTCATTGTTATCTGTGCACAGTCCTCTGAGTCTGACCTTGCGTGGCAGAACCACGAGGATGAATTTTTGTGTGATTTAGGGGTAAAATTTTTCCCCAATTCTGTGTCCAAAGTGGTTTTAGGACCTAATCCCTGAAGCAGATGTGATGCCAAGCCTGAAGACACCTCCCCACCTTTCCTTCCCCACCCATGCCCTCACCTGCAGGCTGTGCTTGCTGCTCTTTAACCCTGCTCCCATTGCATCCTCAGTGCTGCCTGCAGGCATCCAGGAGAGCCTGGAGGACCAGGAGGTGACCGAGGGTCAAGTGGCCACTCTGAGGTGTGAGCTGACCAAAGCTGCCCCCGTGGAGTGGAGGAAGGGCAGCACTCTGCTCAAAGCCAGTGACAAGTACAAAATGAGGCAGGAGGGCACACTCAGGAAGCTGCTCATCCAGGAYGTGGAGCTGAAGGATGCTGGAGAGTACACGTGTGTGTGTGGAGAGCAGGAGACCACAGCAACCTTGATAGTGCATGGTAAAAATAATATACATATTTATCTGTATTACTGTGGGTTTCTATGCCAGCTCATTGATATWGGTTGTGTGTTCACCTGTGGCTGAATTGTTTCTTTAAATCTGTAAACTCTSTGTAAGATCTGGTTGTGTCCAGGCTGCTTTTCTCTTTCTGTCCTTTGGTTTGTCCAATGTCCCACAATTATGAGGAAAACACCCTGTTTCCACCCTGAAGTGTTCTCTGCTTCTGCACCACCCCACCCCTCCTGTCACCTGYGTGCCACGTGTCATTTTTAATGTCCTCTGTGTGTTTTGTGACCTTCAGCCCTGCCAGCCCTTTTCAAGGAAGCCCTGRAGGACCTGCAAGGCACGGAGAGCCAAACAGCCACGCTGCGCTGTGAGCTGAGCAAGGCTGCGGCTGTGGCGTGGAAGAGAGGCAACAAAGTGCTCAGGGCAAGTGAAAAATACATCATTAGGCAGGAGGGTGCCCTGGCAGAGCTGGAAATCCGCAACCTAGAGCTGCAGGATGCAGGAGAATACACCTGTGTGTGTGGGGACCAGCACAGCACGGCCTCTCTGACAGTGGAGGGTAAATGCAGATGATTTTCCATTTTCTGTTCCTCTCAAACCCCCGTGAGGAGTCCACCTGTTGTTCACCTGTGCCCAGTTCTTGTTCAGGTGTTTATTTTCTGTCTGGTGTTGCTGACAAGGGAGCTGAGGACAGGACTGTCTCTCCTTGCAGACACTCTGCTGTGTTGTAGCAGCAGGGAATTGCACCCAGGACATGTCAGACCAGCTGAGATGTGTTCTGCCCTGTGGTAAATCCTTTAAATTCTGCCTTAAATCTTGTACTTTGGCCTGTCATCTCAAGGCACTTCTTGTGTTACTGCTGGATTCAGTTTTGCAGACCTTCACAGTGATAACCTCAAGCTCAAACCCCTGATTTGGCCAGATTTGAACTTCAGCTGAGAATCCACGATGTTGATCCCTTAGTTTAAATACAGTTTCTATTGGCTTTCCATTCCCAGCCCTGCCAGTGCTTTTCAAGGAACAGCTGAAGGATGAAGAAGGCCAAGAARGAGCATCAGTCACTCTGAGATGTGAATTAACCAAAGGAGCCCCYGTGCAGTGGAAAATTGGGCCCAAAGTGCTCAAAGCAAGTGACAAATATCAAATGAGACAGTCTGGCACCACTGCAGAGCTGGTTATTCTTGACCTGGAAGTAAAAGATGCTGGAGATTACACCTGTGTGTGTGGTGACCAGAAGACAACAGCAACCTTAACAGTTCATGGTAAAAAGAACTCACTAAAATGGATTGATATCTCTTGAGATAGATGTAATTCTGAAATGTAGATATTTTTTCCCTGGGCAGTAGTTTATTTTTATCCCTTCCTCTTCCTTTATTCTATTTATAACTCATTTCTTCCTGAGAAGGAGTCACTCACGGTGAATTTTTGGGTCGTTATTAATCCATCCTTTAAAAGGAGAAAATAGGAAGTTTCCTTCTGTGCAAGTCTCCTCTTCTTGGATATTTGCATTTTCCAGCTCCAAYCCAGCAGGTCACTTCAGTCCACCACAGCTGCTCCAAAACACCCAGCTGGGGGCTGTCAGGTGCTTCTCCTCCAGGAACTGGGAAAGGAGAAGTGAGGGTTGGGAGAGCAGAAAGAGCAGGAAATTCTCTGGCCATGTCTTTTTTTCTGAAGGTTCCTGATTCTTTAAAGAAGTCAGACATGCAGAGTGAGATAAGTGTTAYCATTCCAGAGCTTAATTCCCGTAGGTTGTTTTGTCTTTAAGTTATAATTTCCAAAATGAGAAGTAATAAGAATTTAAAATTCTTACTAGATGTAATGGCCCTCAAACTATAATTTAAATTAGGAGTGATTTTATATTGAAATCTGTCTGCCTTCATGTAGATGGGGCTGTAACAGTTTAATAAAAACAAACCAGGAACTAACAACAGCAGCCTCCAAAAATGAAATTTTTGTGGGTAAAATACTATTGTGTCCAGCAGTGTTATTTGTGAGTGCTGTTGATCTGAGGTCTGGGTCTTTCAATATAAATAACAACAAAACCCCAGGGAACTGATCCCTCAGGGTGACTGAAATCACATTACATTTGAAAAAAGACATTTTCAGGGTTTCTGAACTTGGTTATAGCTAAGAATATAAATAATAGGCTGAAAAAAAAAAGGCAAGAGGGGAAATAATCTCAACATAGAAATGAGGGTTTTAATTCTGGTTTTCTGCTGTCCCTTTGTCCGTGTTGCATCCTCCAGCTCTGCCACCACTCTTTAAGGAGGAGCTGAAGGACAAGGAAGCAGAGGAAGGTGGAGAGGTCTCCCTGCTCTGTGAGCTCTCCAAGGCTGCTCCCGTGGAGTGGCGGAAGGACCAGAGGATCCTCAGACCAAGTGGGAAATACAAAATGAGGCAGGAAGGGCTCAAGGCAGAGCTGGTGATCCGTGAAATAGCTGAGGAGGATGCAGGAGACTACACCTGTGTGTGTGGAGAGCACCAGACTACAGCTGTCCTGACAGTACAGGGTAAAGCCATCCCTGACCTCCTGTTTCCTGGCTGGAAACCTCTGTCCTCTGCTCTAAGCTGTTCGATTTTCCACATCTGTTTGTTCATCCTTATTAACTCAACTTCCATTAAGCTGAACAAGTTCCCTGCCCCTCCTCACCTGCAGGCTGTGGGAATTGGGAAATACCTGTCTGCATTTCTCTGTGCCATCCTTTTGCCTTCTCCTTTCCTTAAACACGAGCCTGCTCTCCTTTCTTCTTTCCCTTCTGCCATTCCTTTCCACCATGTAACTCCATTTTTCTTTGGTCTTTCCTTTCCTGCATTTATTCTCCAAACCACAAATCTGTTTATTCCTTGCCATTCCTTTCTGGAATTCTCAATACCAACCATTCAATTCTCAATACAGGGAATAAGGAGAATCTAGAATCTAAGGCTCTCTTATTTATAATTTCCTCTGCACTGAGATRTATTTTGTGCTTTGTGCCCATAATCTCTGTCCTAAAGCCCAAAGATAGATTTCCATTAGGAGACTGATTTTTCTAAGGAAAGAATAAATTCTTTCTGTGACCTTCTTCTGGAGGAGAAGGACTTCCTTCCTTTGTTGGAAGAACAATTTGCTGGACAAAGAAGTCTGGTGTTTCAGCCTAACACTGCTGGAATGTGTGAAATGTGCCAAATCAGGGCTGAGCCTGTTTTCTAGCCTGGATATGTTAACGAAGTCTCTAATACTGGACACTAATTTTGAGATCTGAGATATCCAACCTTGTTAAACAGATAAAATATCTCATTATCCCCCCTGGTTAATCTATTGAGGGACATGTGGGAAACTCACCTCATTTATTTCAAGGATGCAAATTGCACTGGGTACACGAATTATGCTAAATGGGAAAAATGTGTTCTGAGATGAGAACCCAGGCTGGAATTCAGCAGCTGGAGATTTACTTTGAGATCAAGACAAATCTGTGAGTCCTGGATGTGCCTCTTCAAGGAGGAAGGACTGAGGATGAGTAAGGAGCTGTGTCAACAATCACAGCACAGCAGGGCAGCTCTGTGAGTAGGAAAAGAGTGCAAAGCCATGAAGTGTGTGGAAGACACCAATGCATGTGAATTAAGGAGCTCAGAGCTGGTATTCTGCTTTTTTTTGAGGAGGAAACTGGTGGAAAGCAGGCGTCAGTCTGTTGAGGACAGTGCAGTTTTGCTGTAGGAAGCCAGGGTAAATCCAAAAGGATTAGTATGTCTATTCCCACTAGGATACTTTCATTTCTCTTTCCTCTCTTTGTGGCCAATGCTCACCCATCCTTGACAACTTTCCTGTGTCACAACCTTCTCAACTTTCCCCTTCCACTTCCTCACCCCTCCCTGGAGACACTGTGAGTTGGTAACACATTTTACCTGCATCCTCCAGCTGTGCCTCCGTTTTTCCAAGAAGAAATGAGCAGCCAGGAAGGGGTGGAAGGYGGAACAGCCACTCTGCACTGTGAGCTGAGCAAGGCCCCTGCCTGTGTGCAGTGGAAGAAGGGCCAGCACGTCCTCACCTCGGGCACCAAGTACAGCATGAGGCAGCAGGGMCGTGCTGTGGAGCTGGTGGTCCATGGCTTGGACCTGAGTGACAGTGGGGATTATTCCTGTGTGTGTGGAGACCAGACCAGCACAGCTGCCCTAACAGTTCATGGTAAAGTAATCCCYGGGGTGAACATCCTCCAAACCTGCCCAAATCCCTATTGCCATGTTCCTGTCCCTTTCTGTTTGCTTGGGCTTTTGGTTCTTTTGGTCCCTCTGTGCCTCCTCCTTTTGTAGAACTGGGAAAAACATTCCCTGTTGGTGTTTGTCCCCCTCAGCTGTGCTGGTTCCTCTCMCTTTCCTTGCCCTGACCCAGTGTCCAGGGAAGCAAGGGGAGATTTTCCACTGTGTTCCACTGACCTGGATCAGAGCTTGGTATTGCCCTGTGAAACCTCTCCCCCAGCACCTCACCAAGATGCATTTTGAGGAAAATTCACCCTCTCTGTGGTAACTCTYTTACTCTTCAGTGCTGCCTCCAGAATTCAAGAGAGAGCTGCAGGACCTGGAAGCTGTGGAAAATGGCACAGCTGCTCTGCAGTGTGAGCTGACAAAGCCTGCTGAGGTGGAGTGGAGGAAAGGGCAGGAGGTGCTCAAAGAGGGCAGCAAATACGAAATGAGTCAGGACGGTGCTGTTGCAAAGCTGATTATCCATGAGCTGGAGGAGGAGGATGCTGGAKTTTACACCTGTGTGTGTGGGGATCAGCAGACAACTGCCAAGCTGACAGTCAATGGTAAAAAACWAAAGGGAAAAGGCTTTAAYATTTTCTGAAAATAAAAATAACAAYGGTGGTTTAGTGCTGCTTAAGGAAAAGATTGTAAATCGTGAGGTGTGCAGAATAGCCCGGTCTATGCAGCTCGTGGAGTGGTCAGGCAGAAAATGGGAATTGCAGTGCAGAACTAAGTGCATCTTTTCTGTCAGAATAATCAAAATCTCTCCTGCAAGGGGCCTGCCTTAAGAGGGAGTATGAACCCTTAAAATTCCCTGCCTTAAGAGGGAGTATGAACCCTTAAAATTCCCTGCCTTAAGAGGGAGTATGAACTCTTGCAACTCTCTGTATTAGGAGGGAATCTCAACTCTGAAAATTCCCTGCTGATCTTCAGAACACTTCTTCAGTGATCTCAGGGCAGCACGCTGGCTGCTTTTACAGTAGGAAAACTATTATTTTTAGATCATAGATCAGGTTCTGTGTATTTCATGGGAAATGTAACTCCTTAAAATCCATTTCTTGTTGCTCTGCAGACATTCCTATTACTTCTCTGGGGAAATAGCTTCATAGCTTGAATCTAGAGTATTTAGGTTTAGAGGCATCTGGGGGGAAAAAACCCCACTCTTTTGGTGCTTTCCTTTTCCTTCTACTTCCTTTTTCCCAAGTCCCAGCTGCAGCAGGCCCAAATCAGGTTTCTGTTTTRTAGCCCTACCAGCCCTTTTTAAACAAGAGCTCCAGGACACGGAGGCAGAAGAAGGTGGCACAGCRACACTGAGGTGTGAGCTCTCCAAACCCAAGGCTCCAGTGGAGTGGAGGAAAGGGGATGTCACTCTCTACCCTGGCCTGAAATACGAGATGAGGCAGCAGGGCTGTGCTGCTGAATTGGTCATTTATGACCTGGAAGTGGAGGATTCAGGAGTTTACACCTGTGACTCCGGACACCAGCGGACAGCGGCTGTGGTGGCCGTGCATGGTAGGCAGTGGTGGTCCTTGACTCGATTGGAGTGGAGTGAAAGCMCCTTTCCCTGCTGTCCTCTGCAGCCTTTGATTTGTTTTGCTGCTGGTCCACACCAGAATAAATGTTCTCCATAGGCATGGCACACAGCAAGGTAGAGAGCTTCTTCTCGCAGTCTCTGAGGTGTGAGAGCAATTAAATCTTAGAATCCCAAAATAGTTTGGGATGGGAAGGACTTAAAAACTCATCCCATTCCACCCTCTGCCATGGGCAGGGACAGCTTCCACTGGACCAGGTTATTCACAGCCTCAGCCAAGCTGGCTCTGAGTGTTGTAATGATGTAAAAATATGCTGAGCCCTCCTGCCCTGGGTGCAGGGAGTGTGGATGAATGTGGGAATGGGATAAGGGATGCCCAGTTGGATGTAATGCCTGCCTGGGATGGTGAGAGATGCACCAATTAGGGGATAAGGGATTTCTTCTGAATGTGCTGTATTGTTACTGGAGGCTTTGGACTTCAGGTGCAAATGCTGGCTGCAGACAACTTGAATCCACACCAGTGTTCCTTCACTCCTACCATCCAGAGCAAGGCCTTAACTGAAATCTGGATTTCCCTTCCCATTTATCACTTCTCTGTGATCTCTTACCAAGAGATCAATACTAACTTGATCTTTTATACATTGGTAGAAGCCTTATTTAGGGCAGAAATTCTCTTTGTTTAATACTGCAAACTCACAGACCTCTATTGAGGGACAGGGATCTGTGTAAGAGAGGCTGTTCCCAGTGATCTTTGCCTAAAGCATCCATAGCTGGCATGGAAACTCTTCCATAGGAAAGTCTGACTCCTTCAGACCCCAAACCAGGCCATTCTGYTGACCACTAAGAACAGATCTTTCCTAACTTTGCCTGTCCTCAGCTCTTGGTTCCCTTAGTGCTTCAAGAAAGATTCTGCCAAGGACAGAGAGTTGCACCCCCAGGATTGTGGAATCATTAGAAAAAGCCATACCTGGAGGATGATGGTAGGACTGGATCCTTCTTGCACTAAACCACTCTTGAAACGTTTTCCTCTCAAATTTTACAGCGCTGCCCATCACGTTTAAGCAACCTTTASAAAATAAGGAATTTGAGGAAGGAAGCACAGCCACGTTCTGCTGTGAGCTGTCGAAACCCGGAGCTGCAGTGGAATGGAGGAAAGGAGGTGTGGGGCTGCAGCCCAGCCAGAAATATGAGATGAGGCAGAGGGGATGCCTGGTAGAGCTCTTAATACACAATCTCAGATTAGAAGACACAGGAGACTACAGCTGTGACACGGGGGATCAGGAAACCAGGGCAGCTCTGACTGTGACAGGTACGTGGTGTGAGCTGACTCCTAAAGGAATGGGTTCCCCCAACAAGGCAAGACAACCATTTCAATGTGAATATTTTTAAGTACATTACTCTTATTCCCTATGAATATCTTCCTTTTCATCTGATGCATTAGGATTTTTTTTATTTTTAATGAGAATGGAAGAGGATGATGTTTCTCATCACTTTGTTTCTCAGTGCTGTGTTTGAGTTTTGGGTTCTAATAGGAAATACTTTCAAGCTTTGTGTCTGAGGAGAAATTAAAAGAAAAGCAATGATTTAACATAACATCTGGACATTCCACATGACATATTGTTTGAATATTTAAAAAGAATATTTTCTTTCAAATCCTGTAAGAAGACAGACAACGACACCCCTGACCTCTCAAGGCWGTCCACGGAGTTTTGAAGTTCTTTGCTCTTGAGATCATTGTTAGATCAACTGAGGGATAAAATCATTCCATGAATTCACCACAGGGAAGGATTTGAGTCAAGGAACAAAGGAAATAAATGTTATGGGTGTAGATGGCTTCTTCTGATGCAGCAAGATCTCCGAGTTGCGCCAGGAGAATTAGAAAACATGGATCCAACCTAGGAATAACACAGTGAAAAGCAGAGYGTAAAAGCCAAGTATCTTGTTCTCCAAGAGCCATTCTGTGTTAACCAGGACTTGACTCGGGCTTCACTAAAAGATCCCGTTGATCCTTTTCTCTTCTCTTTTAGCCCTGCCAGTTCTTTTCCAAAAGCAGCTCAAGGACCAGGAGGCGGAGGAAGGAGCCGCGGTGCATTTCCAGTGCGAGCTGACCAAGGATAACGCGGCCGTGGAGTGGAGGAAAGGCACCATGGAGCTCTTCCCCTGTGCCAAATACGAAATCAGATTAAGTGGGCGCACAGCTGAGCTGGTGATCCACAATGTAGAGCCAGAGGATGCCTCTGATTACACTTGTGACACSGGAGACCAGCAGAGCACTGCGGCCCTCAGAGTGAATGGTTAGCATTGCACCCGCCTGGGCTGCAGGAGGAGAGGCACTGGTGGAAGTGTGTGAATGATCTTATTTCATCCCAAAGTTAAGATCACAAGCAAAAGGGCTGCCCAGTCATAAAGCAGAGTGCAGAGAAGCGGATCTGGTGGGACAGGGTTCCTATCTAAGCCTGTAAAGCACAGAGTGCAGTGCAATGACCCCTTCCTCTGATATGATAAAAGCARGAAGCTCTGTGTCATGGGGGTTTTGAGATACTAATGAAACTTTTTGTTGGCACTTTGCAATTTTTCTGGCTCGCTTGAATCAATAGCAAAATCACACGTCATTTAAAAATGCATTTTGAGGTTGCTATTTTTAGTATCCCTGTGAAGATGCTGAGAATGCTGTGTTTAACCAAACCAGGAGTAATGTCTGTGATTGATCACAGAATCACRGAATRGGTCWCAGGTCCAAGCTCCCTGCTCAAACAGGGCCATCCCAGCACCATCTATGAAATGTTTGTGATTGTCTCTGGGAGGAATTTGTGGCTTTGATCTAAGCCATAGCTTTTCAAACAACATATTTTTGATGACTCTGTCTCAAAAAGCAGCCACAGGGTCARCTATGGGTGAAAGAGCCCAGTGCTTTACCTGTCTCACAGTAGTGTTTTGTGTTTTTACTGGAAGCACAGGCMCTGAGATTCCTGTTTTTCCAACTGCTCACACACCCCCCCATGGATATCCCCTCCTTGTTTCCATCAGTGACAAGCTGTTGTCTGAGCTGTTCTGTGCTCTACTTGAATAAATGTCCATTTGTGCATCRTCTGGAAGGACTCACTGATGATGATCTGGGTCTGAGAAAAGACTGCTGAGAAATCAGAAATTGGTTTAAAGCTTTGCATTATTTAGCTGTTGAAAATCAGGAGTATTTCTGTCCAAGTGAGCAGGTTTGCACTACTTTAAACAGAAAGTACCAGGTTTTGCTTAGTCAAAACCTCTGTGTGTTGGAGTTTCCAATATGCTGAGCAGATAAAAGGTGTGATGTGGATGCCCTGGACTTTATGGGATGTAAAGAAATCTGGGGAACTTTCTGATCCTTTGGATGTACACAATATAGGTCTGTTTATGGGGGGAGAAAAATGGTTTTATTTTCATATCACCATTTAATGCAAAATTGTTCTGCATCATCAGAGCCCGGGTGCCTTGTGCTGAGCTGTGCAGACCTGGCATTCCAGCAAACAGCTCATGCATTATTTATTTCTCATCTTGCAGCCACCAAGCCCCAGCTGAAGCAGCAGCTGAGGAACGAGGAGGTGGAGGTGGGAGGAACAGCCAGGCTGCGCTGCGAGGTTTCCATCAGCAAGGCACAAGTGGAGTGGAGGAAGGATGGGGTCCTCCTGCACTCCAGCTCCAAGTATGAAATGTGGCAGGATGGGACCCTCCGGGAGCTCCGTGTTCACCACCTGGAGCCTGGGGATGCTGGGGAMTATTCCTGCAAGGCTGGAGACCAGACGAGCTCTGCCAAGCTCACCGTGAAAGGCAAGACCTGTTTGTTGGATCAGGGAGGTTTTTCCTTCAGGAAACTAAGATTTCACACCATGATTGAGTTATATACACATGCATTGCATAGAATAAATTATTGTGATTAGCATGGGGCATAGGAAGAGTATCATAAAAAAATCTTAAGGTCAGTGGATGCACCAAAGCAAAGATTGACTTGGTGGACAGAAGATTGGCTGTAATCTGTGACTCATGGCTCAGAATATCTGCTTGACATCACGTGCATGGGACTGAACAGATGGTCCAGCCCCAGCTTCCAGTCACRTGGCAGCTGCATCTGGCCTTAATATCATTGCAGAGCTGAGGTTGGACCACTGGTGTGGAACAAACACCCCCAGCRTCTCCACAGGCTATTCCATGTCATAGATCCCCGGCACATCACACACAGCTGCACCGTTTTTCGTGCAGATGGTGACCTCAGCTGTAGGAATATCCACTGTGCTTGCTCAGAGGGAGATTGGGCTGCTTTTTGAATGGTCTATTCCAGCCTTAGTGATTTTATGATTCCTCTGGTGTTCCCCCATGGGTTTGGGGTGTTTGCAGCTTCTGCCTGCTGGGGGTTGTCTGGATGATCCTTGCGCAGGTGCCCAGCTGTCCTAGAAGCAGGACTCAGGCAARCTGTGCTCACATTAACCCAGTGACTCCTGCTGGGAGGACAAAGCCAGCCAAGGCCTCAGCCAGTTTGGAGCATCAGCATGGAGTAAATGCAAATCTGTTCACAAAATACAGTAGAGATGATCAGGCTTTAACATGATCCTGTGAAGATGTCTAAGTGTAAACAGCAGAAACTTCAAAATCCTGATTTTGGCATCCAGCATTCGTGCCTTTTTCACCCAATTAAGCATAGTAAAACAACCCCCAATGTGCAATGTGTCTCTTAGCAAGGACAAGTTGTAAAGCCACTATCCAAAAGCCATTTGTCCTGTTGCCAAGTAATCTGAAAGCAGAGTTTGAAATGTGGTTTGAGGGGCTGTGCTGTCTCCACCCTTGGAGKTCCTTGAAGGACAAGGTGCTGAGCAACCTGGGCCTGCTTTGAGCAGGGGCTGCAGCAGGGGCCTTCCAGCAGTTCACTGCAGCCTGCATTATTCATGGTGGTTGGATCTTATTATAACCAATATTGGGACAGGGCAACGGGGAGGTGTTCTAGGAGTTTTTTATTCCATTATCAGTCTCAGCAAAGGCTGAGACGTTAAAAGATGGTAAAACTCACACCATAACAGCAAAAGCCAAAGTTCTCTTTGTTACAAGGCTTTTAAAAAGTTTTTTAGCCAATAGGCTAACACAAAAAGCTTGCAAGCCAACCAATAAACACTGTGAGTACACTTTACAACATACAATAGTTGCTTGTTCCGTATTTTTGCAGCTCAGAAACTTTCAATGCTCCAAACATTTCAAGGCCTAAAATTCAACTCTGTTTCAAACCTCTGTCTGTGTAAGCATATTGCAACGCTGTGAAAGTCCTCTGCTTTTCCAGCTCCCACCATGGTTCCCTGATTTGATCCATGTTTTTTCCCCTTTCCTTTCCCTTTTCTGCCCCCTTGCAGAGCCTGATGTGACCATCGTGAGTGGCCTCAGGGACATGGCGGTGTCCGAGGGGGACGATGTCACCTTCAGGTGCCAGGTGTCCCGTGAGAATGCCAGAGATGTGGAGTGGAAGCTGCAGGATGTGGCCCTGCAGAACAACGAAATGAACCAGATCTCRGTGGAGAAGGGCAAGATCCACACCCTGACCCTGAGGAAGGTGACAGAGCAGGACATYGGCACCGTCACCTTCCGCGTGGGAYCCCACACRTCGACGGCAGAGCTCAGGGTGAAAGGTGAGGGCTGGGACAGGAGCAGTGGGGACAAGGGGGTGCTTTGCCTCTGCTGGCAGCAAATTCAGGGCCATAATTTGTGTCTTGGTGGTGCTCGTGCTTCAAAGCATCTGTGACTGAAACCACCACGGATAAACCGGGCGTTTCACCATCTTCCCAAAGCTCACTGATTCCCAGAGAAATCATCAGCTTGGCTTCACTACTTGGATGGATAGACCATGGAATTTTCATGGCTTCCACCACCCCTTTTAGAATTAYAGAATGATTTGGGTTTGGAGGGACCTTTAAAAACCATCTGGTCCAATCCCTCTACATCTTCAACCAGATCAGGGTGCTCAGATCTGCTTTTTTTATCTCTTTCTCTAAACATTATTTTGATTAAATTCTCCATCCAAAATCCTTCTTCTTTCCTCTTAGAAGCTTCTTTTAACCCATGAGTAAATAACACAGAAGTCAGAGGATTTTATTTTAATACTCAACCTATTGAGTGTTCAGCTGTAGCATTAACACYGAAGGAAACGAGACAAAGGTGCCTGCAAAACAAAGAAAACAAAGCAAAGAAAGCCAAGGAAACAAATCCTTTGCTTTGTTTGTAATTTCAGTGCCACCTCCAGTCTTTAAGGAGAAACTGCAGAGCAGGAGGAGGACACAGATGTCCTTTGCTGCCAGCTCTCTCAGCCCAGTGTTGATGTGAAATGAAAAAATGAGCCCCCAAGTGATTTCCCCAAGCTCCAAGTATGAAATGAGCCAGGAGGGAACTGTCCATACTTCAAAAGTTAAGACCAGAAGACTGCAAATAGACTTGAATAAATAGAAATGAACAAACAACAGCCACTTTGGCTGTTGAAGGTTGGATGTTGGGGTTTTCTTAAGATCAGAAACTTGCTCCACTCCCTTAGTTAGGCTCTGCCAAGAGGATTTTTTCTACTGTCCTTGATTTCACATGTGCTGTGCTGTCAAAAGCAGCTGAGTCCTTTTGCTTTTGGAAGTCCTGTGGTGTATTTAGCAAAGAAAATTCAGGACCCAAGTGCAGCAGTTATTTCCACACTTTGAGACCCTATGGCCTCTCTCTGGTCACTCAGACAACCAGAGCTGGAGCTAAAATTAAGATAGGACAATTTTTAATGCTTAATAATCTTTTGAGCAGCAGTTCTTCCTGGAAAAAATGGTGATCCAGGTGAAATTGTTCAAACTTGGACAACTCCAGCTAATGAGCAAGGCACTTAAATGCTTTTAGTGCCAAAGGTCTTTAAAACAGGTGTAATGTGACAATATATCTGGTGTTTTTCCAGTCTAATTGATAAAAATGCAATATCAAGGTGACTTTTTCTGAGACACATGATCAGGAAAAGCAAAGATGAGCCAGGATAGTGTTAAATCCCACCTTTTGAAATATCCCTGAGGGCTCTCCCATGAGAGGCACACCTCCCTGCAGTCACACGGACTCCACAGCTCAAGGATACCAGAACACTGGTGCTAAAAGYAGGTCCTCTGATGGTGTTGGCCAATTTGTGTCCCTGTGTGTGCTCTCAGCCACGCCAGCACTCCTTGAAAAGAATTCCAAACCCAGGAAACTGAGGAAGCCTGGGCAGTTACACCATAAATATCAATTCAGCCAATTGGCTGGAAAAAATTTATAAATTCTGTATCTATATACCTATATATCTATATAATAAAAATATATCACACATATATAAAATAAATAAATGTATGTATCATATAGATATTATATATGTGTAATAAATATATATCTAGTTGGCCAGTTGGCTGAATTGATATTTACACATATATAAATAGAAATACCAGTAAGTGTGGAGGCACTGAGGTTCTTCCAGGGAACTGGACTTGAGAGCTAAACTTCTACATGTGGCACTTCATAAATCCACCCGTAAAACTCCACCTTGACCCATCCGTGGCAACACCAGCACAGAGACTGCCAGGGTTCCTTTCTCTGCTGGTCCAGTTTTCAAATAAGGAGTATTATAGAAAGACTTTTCTCCATGCCCTCTCCCAAGTACACAAGAACCTGGATATCAGGAGTAGGCTTTTGATGTCTGGTTTTGGTACCCATTTGGAGACATGTGCACTGAGATGCTCAAAACTCTGTGTCCATCACCATTCCTGTGCAAGAAGGAGCATAATCCTTGAGGTGCTCAGTGTGTGCAGTGTCCAGTGATTCTTCGGGAGTGCAGAGTGCTTAGAGSTCCTGGAAATCCAGCACTTCATTTCATCCCTTGTTTTGCTTTTAAGCTAACCGTGGAATTGAGTTTGAACCAAATTTAGGACAGCACCAGCATGTCATCAAGCACAAGGCTCAGTTACACAGTCAGCAATGACACATGACTTTTTTTCCCTTTCTGATTTTTCTTGATTTAGCTTCTTCAGCCACCTTCACGCAGCCACTCCAGAGCCAACAAGCTGAGGAAGGTGGCACTGTCACCTTGAGCTGCGAGCTCTCCAAAGCCAACACCCCAGTGCAGTGGAAGAAGGGGGGGACGGTGCTGAGAGCCGGTGACAAATACAGGATGCGTCAGGAGGGGCTCGTGGCTGARCTGACGATCCACAACCTGAGCCAAGCTGATGCTGGGGACTACACCTGTGACACAGGGGAGCAGCAAACCACGGCGGCAGTGCGCCTGAAAGGTGGGGCTTTGCATGGGGAAGAGCTGGGCACAGCTTGGCACCACGGCAGGGGCACAGGAGGGAGTAATTTGGCAGCTCAGCCTTGTCCTGTGCCCAAGAACCAAGGGGATTTCAGAGATCAGAGAGTTTTCACAGGGCTGAGAATTGGGTCAGTTACTTTTAGGAATGTGTCTTTAGTCACTGTTTCTGTTATTTATTGATAATTAATTTTTACCCATGGGAATCTGTTGACAATTTTTTCGCAACACACAGGTTATGATTAAACACATATAAATATTTATTTATACACACAACACAGTATAAGTTGGAAGCTTTTTACACTATCATATGTGTGTGTGCATAATACACATGCAGACATGAATCATGTGTCTGTAGCACTGTAATGTGTTGCTGCATGCCTGCGTACCCACACTTCCATGAATTTAGAATCACAGAATGATTTGGGTTGGAAGGGACCTCCAAGATAATTTGATTCCAACCTCCCTGCCATGGGCAGGGACACTTTCCACTATCTCAGGGTACTCCAAGCCACATCCAACCTGGCCTTGGACACTTCCAGGGATCCAAGGGCAGCCACAGCTTCTCTGGACACCCTGTGCCAGGGTCTCACCATCCCCACAGGGAACAATTCCTTTCTAACATTTAAGCTAACCCTATCCTCTTTAGTTTGAAGCTGTTCCCCTTTTTTCTGTCATTATCTACCCCTATAAAAGTCCTTCTTCCTCCTTTCCATAAGCCACATAACCCTTCTCTTCCAAGCTGAACACTCCCAGATTTACTATTCAGGGCCTCAAGTAACAACAACATAACACTGTCAAGAAAGAGCCTAACGACCTGCTTAACCCAGRAAGCATCACTTGAACGTAGATCTCAAACACTCTGTTGCCCTTTCCATGAAGAACCAGCAGCCACCATCGTGGAGGGGCTGAGGGATGTCGCCACGTGCGAAGGAGAAGACGCGGTGTTCGAGTGCAGGCTGTCCCGGGAAACAGCTCAGGATGCCCAGTGGTTCCTGGGGGATGTGCCCCTGCAATCCAACGAGATGAACGAGATCAGAGTGCAGGGGACACGCCACAGCTTGATCCTGAGGAAGGTGACCCTGGAAGACTGCGGGTCCATCAGTTTCAAAGTGGGGCAGCTTTCGTCGGCAGCGCAGCTGAAGGTGGAAGGTGAGCAGCCTCCCAGGACCAGGGGTGGAGCAGGTGCTGGCAGGCACTGCTTTGACTTCTGGAGAGGTGTAGTTGGGATTAGGGAGCCTTRGAGATTTTTGGGAGATTCTGCTAATCTAATTTAGCAATTTAGAGAGGTACATCTGAGCCAGCCATTCAAGTCATTTTTATTGTACATGGAACAAGGAGTGATATTAACATCCTTTGATGTTATTTGATATAAAAATTAATATTAACATCCTTTGATGTTATTGGATACATTAATTAACATTAACATCCTTTGAAGACCATCCAACTAAGCAGCTGATCACATGTCAGAATCAATGCTGAAGAGTGTCAAGAATACGCTCTGGACTAATCTCCTACTTACGATGTTTTTAGATCATATTTGCAAAAAAACGTCTGAAAGCTCTGAAAAACCTTTCTTTTAAGATACACGGAACGATTTTTGAAAGATGGCTGGTGCCAATGCCTTGTGTTGTTTGTTCCTCTTCGCTCTGGGTAACCACARACACCCAGCTGTGCCCTGGGGGTGATGCTGGGTGAGGATGCTGCAGCAGTGCTGCTCCCCTCTCCCCACAGCTGCCCCGGTCACCTTTGTGAAGGCGCTGCACAACCTGGAGCTGCAGGAGGGYGGCACTGCCCACCTGTCCTGCGAGGTGTCCAAGCCTGACGTGTCTGTGGAGTGGAAGAAGGGCACCACTGTGATCCAATCCAGCCACAAGTGCAGCATCCAGCAGGAGGGGAAGGTGCACACCCTGGTCATCCGCGACCTGAACCGCGCCGAYGCCGGGGAGTACAGCTGCCACACGGCTGCTGGCAAGACCACGGCCAGACTGGAGGTCAAAGGTATGGTCTCCTCTCTGCCCAGCAGAGGCAGCAGTGGTGACAGCAGGGAGCATCAGTTTTTAGAGCTCTCTGCTACAACAGAGACACTGATCAGTGGAGGAAGTGCAGCAGAATCCACCAAGTTTGTCAGGAGGCTGGAGCAGGTGAAGCACATGGACAAACTCTGTTGTGATAGGACAGGGGGTGATGGTTTTAAACCAAAAGGGGGACAATTTAGTTTAGGTATAAGAAAGATATTTTTYACAATGAGGATGGTGAGGCCCTGGCACAGGGTGCCCAGAGAAGCTGTGGCTGCCCCTGGATCCCTGGAAGTGTCCAAGGCCAGGTTGTACTTGGCTTGGAGCACCCTGATATAGTGGAAGGTGTCCCTGCCATGGCATTGTTTAGAAAAAGATGATGGTACCTTCCAATTTAAACCATTCTGGGATCTAAGTATAAACAAGAAGCAAGGGCAGCTGTGTTTGATAACTGGGGAAGAGGAAGTGGAAGGGATTGCTCTCTGCAGCTTCCTAGTGGAGATCTGCAGAGGAGAGACACAGAACAGTCTTGGAGGGCTGAGTAAAGAGATGACAGGCAACAAGTGCGAGCTGCAGTGAGAGAAATTCAGATTAGGAAAAACCCAGCTTTTAACATGAAGGGGACATTGGAACTGAGATCCAGAGGAGTGGAGGAATCTCCATCCATGGGGTCCTCCAGAGGTCCCTTCAAGCCTTAATTATTCTGTAATTGCTCTCTGGCTGCAAGATCTGAAGCCTTGGGTTGTAACCCCAGATTTATATATTCTATATATATTCTAATATTATAAAATAATCTACATATATTATTCTCTATATTAATAATATTTTACATAATATATTGTATATATTATCTATTTTGTATATTAATTTACTAGTCTACATATTCTATATAGTCTAATATATTCTATATATTTTAATATGTTCTATATAGTCTAATTTTCTCATATGTTCTATATATTCTAATATTATTAATAAATATTTTATATATAAATATATATGTGTATATTTACATATAAATATATAAATATATTTGTATATTTATATATCTGTGAGTGATTTTATCCCATTCTATGACTTTATTTCAAGGATGGAAAGCTATCTGGTCTTCAGTAATAGTTACTGAACTTCATTGGAAACTCTTGGTGAAAAGAATTCTGGGATATTGGGAGAGAAATGTAACTCACACAGAAATCAAATTTTTCATGCTGATTAACTCCCCTTCCATCCTCCTCCTCTATCTAGATTTAACTTTGGCATCCCTGGAAGCCCTCCTCAGGGAAACCCACCCGGAATTTCCAACGTGCTTCACAAACAGCTCTCCCCACACCTTAACAACAAAGCACSCCTCTATTTTCCATTTTCACCTCACCCATTATATTTTTTCCCYCTCTTTCCCTCGCCCCCTGCCCCTTTCCCAGGCCTGCCTGTGCTGTTCAAGCAGTGGCTGARGAACGAGGAGGTGGAGGAAGGGCGCACGGCGGTGCTGCGCTGCGAGCTCACGCGGCCCCACGCGCGCCTGGAGTGGCGCAAAGGGGACGTGACCCTGCAGCCCGGGGACAAGTACGAGATGCGCCAGGAGGGCACCCGAGCTGAGCTCCTCATCTACCAGGCCGAGGCTCAGGATGCTGGGGAGTACACCTGCGACTCSGGGGATCAGCAGACCACGGCCTCGCTGCAGGTCAAAGGTAGGGCAAGGCTTGTTAGGCCTGGCTGTGTCTGTCCGTCACAGGGGGGATCCTGGAATCATCAGGGGCTCTGAAACCTGGTCTAATGGAAGGTTCCCTGCTCATGGCAGGGGGTTGGAACTGGATCTTTAAGACCCCTTCCAACCCAAACCATTCTCTGGTTTAGTTTGGAAAAGACTTCTGAGATCACTGAGTCCARCCATTAACACAACAGTGCCAAGTCCACCCCTAAACCGTGTCCCCAAGTGCCACATCCACATGGAAGTTGTATTGTTGAGTTATCACTGACACTCTGTGAAATCAAACTGAGTATTTCACCATACCCTAAATTGCTCCATTGTATCTCTTATACCATGCCTGAGCAGCCCACGAATTGTGGCTCTTTGCTTTTCTTGATGGCTGTGTTTTTGGATTTTAAAGTTTTATTAATTTTATATTAAGAATTCTGTGGGTTTGGATTTTACAGTTTTATTTATTTGGTACTAAGAACTCTGTGGTCTGGTATTTTACTGTTGTATTCCTTTTGTGCTAAGAATTCTATTGGTTTGGATTTTACAGTTTTATTCATTTTGTGCTAAGAATTGTATGTCTTTTGGATTAGATCACACTTGTAGATTGTGGGTTTAATCACCACAATTAACTCGTGCTCAGAGCATGTTGTTTCAGAGATTAAACACCCAAAATCTCATGTGCCAGCTGAGRGAACTGGGGTTTTTTAACGTGGAGAAAAGAAAGCTTGGGGGAGATGTTATCACTCTCTGTAACTACCAACAGGAGGTTGAAGTGAGGTAAAGGCTGGCCAATGTTCACAAGTAACAAGCAATAGGATGAGAGGAAACGGCCTCAGGTTGCACTGGGGAGTTTAGATTTGGTATTAAGAAATAATTCTTCACTGAAAGGGTGGCCAAGCATTGGCACAGACTGCCCAGGGAAGCAGTGGAGTCACCATCTCTGGAGATATTTAGAAGATGTGTAGATGTGACACTCAGGCATGTGATTTAGTGGTGGGTTTGGCAACGCTGGGTTAATGGCTGCACTTGATCTTAAAGGTCTTTTSCAACCCAAAGGGTTCTGACTCTCAGTGTTGTGGTTGGTGGTGTTGTGCTCTGTGTGCTTACACTGAGAACGGTGACCATGGCCTTGTGAAGACCTTTAGAGGCCCTGTGACCTCTGGCAGCCCTTTATGGAGCAGCACTGGAACACCTTTGCAGTAWCAGCAGCTGATCCCATGAGTGGCCAGCAGGCAAACTGTGGTTCACAAAGAGGGGAACAGCCCAGCTGGAGAAGCCACGAGCAGGTTTCTCACCTCTGAGGGCTGTCACTGATGGAGTTGCCTTCTCCACTGCAGTACTGCCAGTGCTGTTTAACAAAGAGCTGAAAAACGTAGAGGCTGAAGAAGGGGGAACGGCTGTTTTGCACTGTGAGATCTCCAAGCCCGACGCTCCCGTGGAGTGGAGGAAAGGAGGGGTGGTCATTCAGCCCAGTGACAAGTACGAGGTGAAGCTGAAGGGCAGCGTAGCTGAGCTGATCATCCATGGTGTAGAACCTGATGACTGTGGGGATTACACCTGCAGCACTGGATACGAGATCACCACGGGGTCTGTGTATGTGCAAGGTAAGGTGGTGAAACGTGGTGGAAACGCTCTGGTTTTCTGCCTGGATTTCTTACTCCAAAATCTTTGACAGTAACTGGCCAAACAGCAGAAAGTCCGTTCATTTCTTTCCTGATTCCAGTGAAGATACAAACACCCCCAGGCTGGGGTTTGACCCATCTTTTTAAGTTAAACTAGTTTGAAGTACTGACCATACTGTGCTTCAGAACAGATGGTGGTACTGCTGGAAAACTTGGAGCAGTGGTCGTAAAAATACTGAAATTCTTGTTACAACTGATTGCAGCTTCTATCATTGTTGATAATCTTATTACTCCTTTAAAGCACCCAAGTGAAATGTTAAATCTTTGAGTACCTCTCTGCTTCATACAACTTCTGCAGATGGTTGCAACACGCAGGAGAGCCAGGCATGACCTGGGCAAGGAATGGAGATTCCTCCCAGTGAAATGATGCCGCCAGGCACACACACTGCTCCTACAAGCAGCTGGAGGGATGGAAGGTGGTTTCTAGCCCTCTTCAGGAAAAGTTTAGTTCTTTTTTCCCTTGGAAAAGCACTACAAGTTTAACTCTCCTGGAGCTGGGCTTGGGTYAGCTCTGCAGGGAGAGACTCGTGTTTGTTTTTGTTTCCCTCTGGCACCTTCTCTTGCTCTGTCACACGCAGAGGAAGCAGCAGTGGTAGTGTGTGGTTTGAGGAGCACAGACGTCTTTGTGGGCGAGTCAGCCACCTTCACCTGCGAGCTCTCGCCCCCGGGGGTGAAGAACGTGCAGTGGTGGCTCGATGGGACCCTCCTCCACAACAACCTGGTGACAGAAATCTCTGAGCAGGACGGCAGGATCCACACCCTGACCCTGAACGACGTGGCGTGCCACGACTCGGGCACTGTCACCTTCAGAGCTGGCTCCCTTATATCTTCTGCTAAATTATTAGTCAAAGGTATTTCCCTGCCAGCAAGGAACACGTGGCCACCTCTGGAACTCGCTCCATGTGCTGGTGCTTCTGCCTTCCAGGCTACCCTTACTAAATCCCTTCACGGTTCTCCTGTGCCCTGCAASCCCTCCCACTCTGGAAATCACCCACTCCTCACCCCTGAATTCTTCTGGGTACAACAACCCCACCTGATTTTTGCAGTGGTGCAGGTGAGGGAGGGTTGCAGGGTCAGGGCTGCTGCTTTCAGCTGATGTCAAAGGAGAGATGAACATAAACGTCTGTGGTAGCACCTGACTTTATATCCCCACTTCAGCTTTTTTTTCGTAATGCCACAAAATCTTGTGGAGGTGATAATTCCCAAAATTGCCACTGTGCTGCTCCACAACTGGGCTACAGGTGCTGAGCTCAGCGTGTTCCCAGGACTGGATTTTGGGTTGTTCCTGGAAACCAAGAGGCGTGTGACATTCCAGTAACACAGAGACAAAAATGTGCCTCGTTTTTGAAAGCTCATCCCTGCACTGGCAAAGCTTTCTGGTCTGTTGAGTAAATATTTTTCCCATTTGGTAAGGGTAGCCAAAAGCTGCAAATAACACTGAGCTCCAGTCTTGATAAAGCAAGCTCCTTCMCACCCAGTCCTTTTATACCCATGGGGAAGATCTCTTATTTTTCAGGCAAAATGAAGGCTTATTCCCTGCTTGGAAAAGGGATATATGCAGGGATATAAAGGGTTAAAAGATCTTCAAATCTACTCCTGTGCTATAACTGGGCCATAACTGGAATGATCCAAAAGATGGAATTGTAGTCAGTGGTTGATGTCTCCTTCTCTGCATCATGTGTCCCTTGTACATGAGGAAATTTGGCTCTCTGCGAAGATAAAAAGCAAAATCACTTCTTCATGATATAGAATGATGCAGTGACAGCACAGTGTGCAGACCCTGCGAGTCCTGTGTCAGTTTGCATCCATTTTCAGAGACAGRACCTGGTTCTGAGCTCTCCAGGCAAAGAATTCCCGTGGGCCTAAAACATAAATTAAAAATAAGTGCATAGTTGGGTATTCTGCTCAGTSAATTAAAGGGCTCCTGAGAAATTTCCATTTCATGGAATCACAGCATCATTGATTTTGGAAGAAATCTCTGGAGATCATCCAGCCCAACTGCACAGCTCGTGCAGGTACACACATGTATATGAATATTTTGTGCTTCCATGAAGCCAAGGTTCCTGAATTGCAAACCTGAATCACAGKAGCAGTATTTTATAACTGGATTGGGATAACCCCAGTTACACTGAGCTCAGTAACTCTTGATTTCATAGGAAAGTGAAACACTTGTAAAATTCCAACTTGTCCTTGTGTTGACAATTTTGTACACTTCATTTTGCCCAGAAATTTAAACATAAATATTTGTTTGAAATATATTTAATTCTATCAAGCCATCCATGGTTTGCTATTCATCACGGAGCAAGCTAACTTTGTTCCATGTGCCTCATTCTCCTGGTTTAAGGCATGTTGGTGATTGGATTTATCCTGTAACCAGTGAGATCTCAGCTTTTCATGCTGGGCCTTCACAGCATCATTKCCCTCCAGCTGCATTCATTCTGTGACCCAGAGCAACGGTTCACAGATGATGGGGGGAGAATGGAAAAGGGTGAGGGAGCTGCTGCCATTTYCCAGCTCCTCTGGGCAGGTGAGAATTGCAGGTTCCAGGGCACACTTTGGCTCCTAAGTCCCAAAGAGCTCCACAACAGGTGAGCAGGGCCACCAAAGTCCTTGCCCTGGCCATCAGTGAGGGGACAGTGGAACCAGGACCTCAGCACCACAGGTGATGTTTGCTGTGAGAAACATCTTTCTACATCTCATGGAAAGGGACGGGGTTGTGCTCCCCAGCTGCACAGACACCTGCTTGTTTCTTCAGCCAGCAAAACATCTCCAAGATCTTCCATGGAGGCCTCCTCTCCATAAACACACTCCACCTGGAGTGGCAGAGGGAACCTCAGTGAGCAGGACCAAGCCTTGGAAAAAGCTTCCAAATGATGCTTGCAAAGCTCTCTTTGCTCCCCAAGGTCTGCCGGGAGCATCCCAAAACCTCAACCTGCTGCAGCAGTTTCAAGAGGAGCATTCCAGACAGAGATCCTGTGGGGGTTATTCCAGCTGGCTTGTGAGCAGAACAATTATTTGAAGAACAAGGACATCATAGAATCACAGAATGTCCTGAGCTGGAAGGGTTCCTCAAGGATCATCGTGTCCAGCTCCTGATATCTCACCTTTCTCTGACTGTCATCTTTTTATGTCTCTTTGTAGCCCTATTTTTTTTTTTTTTAAGCTGACATAATTCTGCTGAGAATGATGTTTCAGCGAAATTTCCATTTCCAGACTGCACTGAGATTTTTCCTTTTGACCTGCATATTGCATTGCACATGGATGGTCCAGTCTTGACATCTCAGGAGAGACTCTTGGCTGCTTTGGAAGCTCACAATATTTTAGGTCAGATACATCTATGTGCCTTGCAGCTGCCTCATAAGAGGCAGAACTAGGCTTTTAAAAGTGCTTGAAAGCAGCTTCATGGATCTCACCACCTTCAGAGGAGCTGCATATCCAGCTGCTCTCAGCATTTTATGGGCTCTCAGTCTGAGATGTCAATGGTTTATGATCTCTCAGTAATCTCTAGATAAAATACTGTAAAGGAAATCCTATTGTTTCTCTCCAGACAACGTGTCTGCTGCAGAGGAACACACAAATAATCAAAATAATAATAATCTGCTCCTGTGGAGTGCCCCTTTTTTTGTCACAGTTGTCCTGGACATTTGCTCCTTGCATGACTTCTGACAGCCAAGACCACCCAGGACAGGAATAAGTGTCTGCATTTGAGGACTGTGTTTCTTTCTGATGAGTATTTTAGCCACACAAGGAGCTTGCAGTAGAGTTTGTGGTGTTTTCCTATTGCTCTGTGAGGCTGAGAGCTACAGGGAACCACTCACTGCAGTCCTCTGCATCACACTTCYGCTCCACACTCAGGAAGCATTTCACATCCAGTGCTTCCCAGGCTGGAAGATCCCAGAAACGCTGGGAGAAACACTGAGCCAGCGGTCCAAGCTCAGGGCTGTTCCAGCACAAGCCTTAATTCCTGGTGGCCCATTTCCCAGTGTGATGGTCACGTTGYAACGCACCAGCCTGGCTTCCATCCTGCTTGATGCTGACACAGGCACAGACTAAACTGCTAATCCCTGCACTGCCACTCTGCATGCTCCCCACGGGCTCTGTGCTTGGCAAAAAACCCCTCCGAGGGCTGATTTCCGTGGGCCTCCACTAACGCATGTCCTTCCTGACGTGTTGGTTAACAGATCCCACCATTGAAGTGGTCAGTCCCATGCAGGACATAACTGTTGATGAAGATGGCCCGGCAGAGTTCATATGCCAGTATTCTAGGCCAGTGCACGCCATCTGGAAGAAAAATGATCAGGAAATACATGCAGATGGGCAGCGAGTGATTGTCGATCAGGACTGGAATGTGAGCATGCTAAAAATTAACCCCACGGTCCCAGAAGACACTGGCATCTATTCTTGTGAAGCTGGAGGCATTAAAGTGATGGCTACACTTGATGTTCAAGGTGAGGTCTTCCAGCCAGAGAGGAAGACTACCATGGGTTCCAAATAAAAGAGGTGGAAAAARCCACGCCAAGGCTTTGCAATAAGGGACACGTCAGATACCTGCTCTTGGTGTTCACTCCAGTGCTGAAAATGAGGATAAAAATAGCTGGGGGATAATGGGAATTGAATAACTGCAGCGTTTTCTTATTTCTAATTAAAACTCACTCATCACACCACTCTGGCCATCCCACCTCTTCTGCAGTGAGCTGGAATGTTGGTGTGATGGGATGTGTCCTGCTGAACTGTTGTAAAATCACAGGTGTATTGCTGGTCCAAAGGAATAATATGAGTTGTGTTTTTTTGCTGTTAAAGTGCACTTTTTACAGTGTGACATAAAACCAGTAACTAATGGACAGCGTGGGATTCCATTTTGTTTTGCTGAGTAAAGGAGCTTGATAATTTACTTATTTATCTGAGTGATCCCTCAGGAATTATCTCCTCACYCAGCACTCACATTTGTGGAGACCCTGAGGAACAATATATACAAAAATTAACAAAAAGTTAGGATTTTAAGTTAGGATTTTACATGGAAATACTTCTTTTTTTTTATTATTTTTTTTTCCTGCTGCACATGGAATTCCTGGGTTTGGTTACCAAGTTGAATTGGTGTGATCACCAACAGCAGGTTCTGATTTCTGCATATTTGTGGCTATTTTGCCTTCTTGCTTAGCTGGAGTTGGTTGTTAGTGCAGAAGAGCAGGGTGTTATTTATTACAATGTCTTCTAAATTGATCGGCACTTTCCATTGTAAGGATTTAAAAAGATTTTAATGAACATAATCTAAAAGCATCCCAGAGGAGGTAGGGTTAGCAATTGGCTGCTTTCCACAATTAGGGAAAACAGCACACAGATAAACAATTTGGGTTGTTCTGACAAAAATTATACATTCCCCAAGAAGACTCTGCAACCTCCCCATTGTTCTCCAGAAGTATGAATCTTACAAAATTCAGATTTTTTGAGTATTACAGAAGCCCAGAATAGTTTGGGTTGGAAAAGACCTTAAAGGTAAGGAAGTTCCAACCCCCCTGCCATGGGCAGGGACACCTTCCACTATCCCAGATGGCTCCAACTCCTATCCAACTTGGCCTTGGACATTTCCAGGGATGGGGAGTCCACGCACAACATCTCTGGGCACCTTGTAATTAGTAATAAGTTAATAAATATCTGGTAACTTGTGCTTCTTTTTAGGTATGATTGTTTGTTTTAATCTTTAAATAAATTGCTCAATTCAGAGTTTTTTAAACATTTTATTAATTTTTATTAAATTTTCTTTTTTTTTTGCTGAGCATGGTTTCAGATGATCTGTAGATGTCTCGGGGTCTTGGTTTATAACCTGAATCATGCTGTGACAATTTTATGTAAATGACAATTTGTGCAAACTCTCTTTACTCACCCGTGTGTCCCCAGCCCTGTGCATGTCATTGGTCCCTGCAGCAACGTGAATTATACCCACATGCACAGCCCACATTTAATTTGGCATCCAGCTAATTGTTTCTGYCCAGGTGCCAACTGATGCATGACTSKAGTGTGGAGCTTYGTGCATGTTTCTGACCCCACAACTCACCACACAGCATGGGAAAATAAACCTAAATGCCACAGGGCTTTTGCAATAATTCAGAAATTTACTGTTCAGTGTAATCTTGATAGAGAGTTTGACTTTCTGTGTATTTCCTAGAGGCAGAATTATCTCAGATAATTGTCACTATAACTTTGACATAATATTGTCTTTTTTTTTTTTGCTTTGCAAGAAAAGTAATAAAATTTTATCATGCGCTGTCAGTGGATTCACACCTCCCCACTCATGATGATAATTGTGCTGTCTGGGACATCTTTGTGAAACATTTCCTGTCRTAGGACAAAAGGAATTTGGTTGCACTTTATCTTCCTGAGCTGTGCCTTCCTATTGAATATTGCCCTGATCCATACAAATGTGACCACTTTTTTCCTTTATTTATAAAAACAGACAGGTTTTTGGAGGAAATCTGGGTGAAATGCTAGAGGTTCTAGATGAAATGCTGCAGGTTCTAGAGTTTTATCATTACTTTTAAACAGCCTTTAAATCTTTTTTTTATAACATTTTGTAAGAGCGCGGTTGCAGTCAGCAAGCACAGTTTATCACATCCACATTTTTCCATCATCTTTGCAGCAGTGGGAATCATCCAGTGCTTCGAGCCTTGCTAATATTCAGAGATACGTGGCCAAATAATTAATAATGTTAATTGTCCTTCTTTTGTAGCCAAGAACAGCATTGTCCAGGGYTTGGAGAACGTGGAGGCCGTGGAAGGAGGGGAAGCCCTGTTYGAGTGTTACCTCTCCAAGCCTGAGACCTACAATTACAACTGGCTGATTGATGACGAGCCTGCCAAAACCACAGAGAACACTGAGATGGTTTAYTTTGAGAATGGGCTCAGGCATATCCTGCTGCTGAAGAATTTGACTCCCCAGGACAGCTGCAGGGTGACTTTCATGTGCAGCGATGCGGTGACCTCAGCCTTCCTCACAGTGAAAGGTAACTCGAGTGCTTGGGCAGGGGGAGTCTTCCATTTCTGGTTGGGAAGGGGAAAGAAAGCAGGAAAATGTGATGAGTAGCAGCAAGGGAAAGTTGCATTTGTTGTTTGTCTCTTGCCTAAATGTTTTTCCCACACAATAAATCATAGAATCATTCAGCTTGGGAAAGAGCTCTGAGATCTTCAAGCCCAACCTTTAAACCAACTCTGCCAGCACATCACTAACCCATAAAAATCACAGAGTGGATTGGGTTGGAGAGGACTTAAAGATCACCCAGTGCCACCCCTGCCATGAGCAGGGACACCTCCCACTGTCCCAGGCTGCTCCAAGCCCTGTCCAGCCTGGCCTTGGACACTTCCAGGGATCCAGGGGCAGCCACAGCTGCTCTGGGAACCTGTGCCAGGGCCTCAACCACCCTCACAGGGCAGAATTTCTTCCTAATATCTCATGTAAACCTATTCTCTGTCCATCTGAATCCATTCCCCCTTGTCCTGTCACTCCATGCTCTTGCAAAAAGTCCCTCTCCATCTTTCTGCTCCCTTCACATACTGGGAGGTACAAACTAGATCATCCCAAAGCCTTTTGTTTTCCCTGAAAAACAAAAATCTGGAAAAAATCCAGTTCTCTCACCCCTAAATGGATGATGCTTTACAATTTCCTTGTTTTCTTGTCCTGTAGGATGTGACATGGTTTATAGGCAGCACCAGTTGGCACTGAGTTAGCAGCAAATGACTGTCTCAGAGCAAATGATTCTGATGAGTTGGGTTGTGTTTATGGGCACTTCAGGGCTTCAGAGGGGAGGGGTTTATCAGTTATTTTTATCAGTTAACAGTGTTATCTCTGTATCCTTTCACTTTATGCTATTACTGGAGACCCCAGTGGGGACCAGAACCCCTTTCTCTACATGAAAGTCAGGGTACCAAAGCTGATATCAGTCCCCACTTATGGATTAGATAGGGGCTGGGAGCAACCTGGTCTGGTGGAAGGAAGGGGGTGCAACAAGATGAGCTTTAAAGTCCCTCCCAAACCAAACCATTCTGTGATTCTGAACCTTCTGTTCTGGCAATATACACAAACCTTTTAATGATCTCCTTGGTCTCCCAGGYCTGGCTGTTCAGAGCTTCAGCACAAATATTCACAAAATCTCTTGATTGTTTCCGTAACTGAGGGCTTGATCACTGATTTTAACCTACAGGGTGGCGCCTGCAGTTCTTGCAGCCCCTCAAGGATGTGGAAGTGTCTCTGGGGGAAAAGGCAACATTTAGCTGTGTCCTGAGTGAAGCTGTGCCAGTGAACGAAGTCACCTGGTACAGCAATGACACAGAGATCCAGTCGGGTGAGGACTGGGAGGTACAAGCAGATGGAAACAAATACAAACTTATTCTGAAAAAAGCCCAACTGCATCATTCTGGAGAGGTGACCTTTGCTTCCAGGGAGGCCATTTCATCAGCCAAGCTTTCTGTGATAGGTAAGTGTGTGTTGTTCCAGCACAGGGACACTCAAAATCTCAAACTTTGGTATTGAGCTACAACACTGAATTTCCCAATCTTTGTGCTGATTCTTCTCGCTTTGCCTCACGTGTCCCAAAATAGTGTTCTTAGGCTGAGGAGATACTACTGGCAACTTGTTCTTCAACCAGAAGTAATCCACCTTATCAGAAGAAAATTGTATCAGGCTGGTGATGGTAGAGCTGCTCCCCAACTTTCTTTAGCTGCAGTATTTTGTAAAATGTAACATAAACAAAAATCAGTATTTTCAGAGTTCAGCTTTGCTTTTGGAACACATGGATACAGGAGGGAGCTGAGCTAGAGTCCATATGGAAAAAGGATCCAGGACAGCAGAGGAATCTTTGAAATCTGCTAATCAGCTCAGGTTTTCCAGAWTAATGAGCAGCATATTAAAGCCTTCAAGTGAAGGACACTCATGAAGCACAAACCTCCTGCTTCAGAGACACAAGAGTTAATAGTTGAGTAGGGAAGGTGGTAATTCCCTAATTCCCTCATGGATCAGGTTGGATAATGACATGTCAGTGTTTATTCAGCACGCAGGATCTGGCCCCTTCCCACAGTGGGACAAGTGGATCACCCAGCAGTGGTCACCCAGCACCATCCCAGTGATGGCTACAAGATAATTAAACATATTTTAGCTGTAGCTGAGATGTTAAAGATGGACCATCTATATTTTAAATTACTACAGGCAGTCTCTGTCTAATGATTTCCGAGACTTAGGGAATCTCTGTTACATATTCCAGTCATTTCCATCACAATTTTAAAAAATAGTTTGATGGATTTAAATCASCTTTTTCTAATTTTGKGTACTTATATTTMATGAACTTCAAAAYAAAAATACARTACTCTTCCTGTTGACAGATTTTTCAGTRTGAAATTTGGCTGACAACAGAGAAAAGATTTTATGTTATTCTTGTGGTGTCCAGAGTTAAAGAATTAGCTGTTGACAATATTTGCCTTGAATTCTTTGGATTGGTTTATCATGGCACGTCATTTACATTGTAAATGTCTTGAACTCAAGACTGAGATAATTATTTTCATCTTTAAGGCCAAAATGTAATAAAAGCAAGGAACATTTTCCAGTGTACTGAGTGGAGGGATTGGGATTAGATGATCTTCAGGGTCCCAACCCAAACCATTCTGTTATCATGGACAGTAGGATACCAGATCATTCCCATCACGTATTTATTAGTTATTGCCTGATGCTGTCACATATACTGTAATTGCACAGAAGTGGAGTGAGTCGTTATTAAAATATTTGAGTTATTTAGTCCCAAAATAATGTGATTTCAATTAAGACAAGTCCTAAAATAGACACGATCAAGGCTGAAATTAGCTTGAAATGTTCAGTTAAATTCCTTCATAATATGGACTGTGTGTGTTGGAATCCTAAAAGCTCTTTGTTGAAGAGTTTGAGAAATTTTCTCAAGGGCTTCTTGAGCCTCAGGTGTGAGGGCTCTGGGAGATTTGATGTTGCAGTCTCCTCTCAGTAAGTTGAGAAGTGGTGCAAGCTCATCATTGRTGATGATGAGCTTGGTGGGACAAAGGCAATACAAGGTGCTAATTATGTGAGATGGGAGTTRGAAAATGGATGTTTGTCACTGGCAGCACAGATCAGGGCAGACAAAGATCAATCAGAGCTGCACAGGTGCTCATGGTCGTGACTTTACGATGGTTTTACACTCAACTTTACAACAAGGAGAACGCTCAGACCACGGCACTTCCTTCCTCACACCCTGCAGAAGGCTCTTGGGTGTTTTAGGATGAGGTGTCACTGCTTGCACATCACGGGACCTCTGTTGTGCCCCCAGCCCTCCCYGAGCCACCCGAAGAGCCACAAGTTCTGAGCCAGAGCAGCCACTCTGTCACTCTGTCCTGGCACAAACCGCCGGGCGACGGCGGCCGCGACATCCTGGGCTACAAGGTGGAGAGGAAAATCCTGGGCGTGGGCTGGCAGTCCTGCAGCAAGGACCTCATCCCAAACACGGAGCTCACRGTGGATGGCCTGGTCCCTGGGGARCCCTACAGATTCCGGGTGTCAGCCRTAAATAGAGCTGGGGCCAGCGAGGCGGTGCACTTCCCCCAGATGGTGCGGCTAGGTGAGGAGGGACACAACCCCAGGGAGGACTGCAGGCTCCTGCAGACCCGACATTTTGCATGGCATGCCTGCTTCACCCACTCCAGGCATCTCCCAGTGCAGGATCTTTCAGTGCTTGGCTGCCAACACGGCGGAGGAGGAAGAGCTTGGGATTAAAAAAGGTCATTCTCGGCTGCTGTGAACAAAACCTGCTGTGTTTTTAGCACTCAGCACTGATCTCCTCCAAACTGCATCCAGCTGTCTTGCAGCCTGCTCTGCATCATCCATGTGCTGGTCCATCACCGTGGGTTTCTTGCTCTGCATTGTCCATGTGCTGGCCCATCACCGTGGATTTCTTGCACTGCATCCATGTGTTGGCCAGTCACCATGAGTGTCTTTTCTGGTGGAGTCAGGATGGAATGAGTGAAAGAGGGCATGCTGGAATGTGTTTGGGGTAGCCAAGACCATCTTGGTGGGTGGCCAGTGTTGTCTTCTTCACCCATCTTTCTACTTTTTTGTGGTTTTTACGTGTCTTTTTCAAGAATCCCCACAAAGAAATGCTGGGGGAAAGGATTTCCTTTGTTGTTTGATGGTGAAACTTTGGAAGCTACAGGGGAGTCTCTCTCTCTCTCAGTTGTTCTTTTCTTGCAATTCTTTCTCTGGTATCACTCATCTAAATTCCTCAAAATGAGTATAATGATAAAAAAATACTCTTTTGTACATATATATATATAAAATGACATTTTTTGCAACTGCTGCCAGTGCTGGACCCTGACTCTGCACATGCTGACTTTGTCCACAACAAGCCCAAGGCATTTTGGGCAGCCATCCCCTCCTCCTGGTGAAATGTGCAGAGAGGAAGGATGTGCTTGAAGGATGTGCTGCTTCTGAATACCCAGCACTCTTTTACATCCCAGTCAACATCTCTGAGTTTAATATGGTTTTCTTTGTGTTTTCATGGTTGTACAAACAGTGTTCCAYTGGTAGACCTCCTTCCAAAGTAAAGAAGACGCAGAGAATTTTTGGTTTTAAATTATTTATTCTTTTTGATCATTTTTACTCTTCCCAAGATAGCATAAATATATATATATATTTATTTCAAGGCAGAGATGAATGCCACTTTGAATAACCTCCTTTCATTCTATTTATTACTTCTTTTTTGTCTCACATCACAACTCCTTYACTTCAAAACCTTTAAGATCTAGAAATCTGTAAAACTTCTGTTATACTGGAGATGGGTAAATGAAGACCAGCAAACAAGCACAGGAATGTGGAAAAATGCAACTACTGCTGCATGTGTATGTTTASATGGAGCTGATTTAAGCACTGGGAGAGCTTGGAAAGTTGTTTTGATATTCTCTTTGGGAGTGCACACTTTGGATGCTGCCAGTCTTTTGATTTCTTTTTCTTTGGTTGTCTACAACAGCTGAAAAACCTGTAAATGATGGATGGGGTGCTTGAATATTTTATGGAATGGAGTGTCWTAAAGCCAGATGATAACCTGTTCTTTGTGCTAATTCACTTTATTTTTTGCAATTACAGAGCCTCCAGTTACAGTCACCCAACCTTTGGTGGGAGGATCTGTCTCAGAAGGGGGGGTGGCTCGCCTGGAGTGCACATTGTCAAGTAAAACTGAGGAGAAAGTGACGTGGTTCAAGGGCAAAGAGCAAATAAAAGCTGGAGGGAGGTAYGAGATCCTCTCTGAAGGAACGAAGCAGATACTCATTATCCGTGGATTTAAGCCTGAGGATCAGGACAGCTACACCTGCATGGCTTCTCCAGAAGTCAAGTCTGTTGCCAGCCTGTGTCTTGAAGGTACAAAGTGTGCGTTGCTGGGGTGTTAAATCAGGTCTGGTATGGACATCCAGGGGCATCTCCACAGCTTGGACTGGAATTAATTTTCTTTTACAAGCTATGATAACAATCCACAAGGCATTGTTATTTTCCTGTTTGGTATTGCCCAGTATGTTCCTGCATCCCAAATAGTTTTTAGTTTTTCAGATTAGAGTTTCTGAGGCAGATTTTTTAGGTGTGACATTATTGTCTCTACACAAATTTTGGGTGCCTTTAGGGCATTCTGTGAATGTCCCAGACAACCCGGAGCATCTCAAAAGGGACTGGGCAACATGTAGAGGCATGTGAATGTGCCCCAGGCACCTTCAGACTTAGGCACATCCAACCAACCAGGTGTGTCCCTGTGAGATGGAGTCTCAGCTCCCAGCACAGCCCCTGGAGATCCGTTCAGGACAGACAGGAAAGCCCTGTACATCTGGGAGATAGGACGAGCCTGGATAGATTTCCAGGCTCTGCTGGCAATCTTAACAACCAGTTCATCAACTGCAACATTAAAAAGGGCAGAAATCTATTTATTGGGTTCAAATGTGCAAGGAATTAAAAAAAAAAAAAAAAGAAAGAAAGAAAGAAAAAGAAGAGTTGTTTGGTAATGTTTAAAGTGCATGCATAGAATCACAGGATTGTTGAGGTTGGACAGATCTTCTGAAGATGTTGTGGCCCATCCTCATCCTCAAAGCTTGGACAAGCTCACCAGGACCAGATTCTGTTGTATCAACTTCCCAGAGAGGGTGTGAAGTCTCCTTCTCTGGAGATATTCATAATCCATCTGGATGCTGAATAATGTGATCACGGGGACTGTGCTTGAGCAGGGAGGTTGTACTAGATGATACCTGGTGGTCCCTTCCAACCTTCCCCAACCTGTGATTCCGTAAATCCCCATTTTGTTCTCAGTGTGATGCTTAGCTAAATGCCACTGAGACTCTCCTGTAGAAATTTCCAYGTGCTTTCCCATAACTCACACATATTTAATTTCTCATCTGTCTAATTCCCCGCAGTTCCCACAGTGTCGATGCTGAAGGAGATGGCCAGGGAAGCTCCCCCTGCCAGCCGGGCTGAAGAGCTGGTGGATGGACACATCCAGCCCAGCCTGCCCCCTGAGGCTGCCCAGGAGGGAGATCTTCACCTGCTCTGGGAAGCCCTGGCCAAGAAACGCCGGATGAGCCGGGAGCCCACCTTGGATTCCATCAGCGAGGTGCCTGAGGAGGATGAGAAGCTTCAGAAGCTGAGGAAGGAGGAAGCAGAGATGTCTCACTACTACTCAGAGGAGTACTCCACGTGTGACGAGCTGGCCAGGACRGGAGAGGCAGATTTCTCTTTCACAAGCTCTGAAGATGAGTCAAGAGCTGGGACTCCCTCCCTAGTAAACTACCTCAAGAAAGCTGGGAAGAAGACCAGCAGTGTTACCAGCAAGGTTCAGTCCACCTCCACAGGAAAATTATGGAAGCAGTGGGAGACATCCACYGTGGAGACCACCGTGGCCACCACAGCTGCTCAGCCAGCTGCACCAGAACTGCCAGATTTAGACGACCCCTCYATGAACAAGGCGGCTGTGAAGATCCAGGCTGCTTTCAAAGGCTACAAAGTTAGGAAAGAGATCAAGCAGCAAGAGTGCCCAGTGTTTACTGAGACCTTCAAGGACTTCTCTGGAGAGCCTGGAAGCACCCTGCACYTGGAGTGCGTGGCCCACAGCAAAAGCGACATGAACGTGCGGTGGCTGAAGGACGGGAAGGAGCTCTCGGACGGCCGCTATTACCACATCGACAGCTACAGCGACGGCACCTGCTCCTTGATCATCGCCGGCCTGGACAGGAAGGACGCAGGCAAATACACCTGCGAGGCCTCCAACAAGTTTGGCAAGGTCTCCCACAGCGCCAAGGTGGTGGTTGGCACTCCAGAGCCTCAGGTTCTCCCCAAGGAGAAGAGGAGCAAGCAGAGCACTGACAGCGAGACTGAGAGCTCATCTGGCAGCGAGCTGGACGACGCGTTCCGGAAAGCAGGGAGGAGGCTCCACAGGCTCTTCAGGGCCAAGATCTCCACGGAGATCTCKGACGTGGAGGAAGAGCTCTTTGTCAGCGCAGATGAAGGGGACGTAGACGTGGTTGACCACCAGACGTACCGTGAGGACGACCAGTACATCTACATCAAGTTTGAAATCATGTCCGAGGCCAAAACAGCCGTCACGCGGTTCAGGGAGATGTTTGGGGCTCTGGGAATTCCCGTGGAGATCAGCATCTTGGAGCAGGGCCCCAAAAAAATTGAATTGCGCATTGGGAAGGCAACACCTCCCACCCTRGGGAAGTTTGCACTTCCAGTGGCGAGACCTCCACCACCTTTGCTGACTTCTGACACAGGTAGGRGAAGCAAACCTTGTTTTTCCTTGGAAAAGACAGTTGGGAACAGGTCACAATAAGATTTTTTCACTCTCAGGCAACTTTTTTTATTTTTTTTTTTATTTTTTTTTTAATTTGGTGTAGATATTTTTAGGAAAGCTTTGCACTTTTAGAAAAAATAATGACTTTTTAATTMCTTTTTCATTTTTAGGGTGAGGGTGTTGCATTGGTGTTGCATGTTTTCATTGGTGAGGGTGGTGAAATGTATTATTAACTTATCTATGAAGCCCCTTTTCATGCTAGGAATGTTACCTACTTCAACATGGCCATAAATGCTATGATTATTGCACTTAAATGAATTATGTAGGGTTTAGAACAGTTCTGAGGGAGATAATGCATTTTGGCAAGGAGAGAAGTAGGGACAATATACAGTTGTTGTGCTGATGGAATATCTTCATWGTGCTAGGGAGTTTCTTGACTTTTTTCAGGAGAAAAGGTATCACTCCACAATTGAACAACTGGAAACCAGAAGTCTGGGCAGGAGGGGCCAAAAAWATATCTTTAAGTAAAACCACACTTTTCTTTCTTCTCCCCAACCACCCCAACTTCAGCCCCCATGTTCCTGACCGAGCTCCAAAACCAAGAGGTGCAGGACGGGTACCCCGTGAGCTTTGACTGCATCGTCGTCGGCAAACCCCTGCCCACGGTTCGCTGGTTCAAGGATGGCAAAGCCATCGAGGAAAACGACCACTACATGATCAATGAGGACCAGGAAGGGTGCCACCAGCTGATCATCACCGCCGTGGTCCCCACGGACATGGGCGTCTACCGCTGCCTCGCCGAGAACAACATGGGAGTGGCTTCCACCAAGGCTGAGCTTCGTGTGGACTGTAAGTGTCAAAACCACTCTAGAAAAAACAAGGAAAGGAGTTCTCCTGAGACTTTTTTTTTTTTCCCCAAGGAAAGCACCGTTTACATTTTAAAGAAAAATATTTTGGCCACAAAATTTTCACTTGCGAACCTCTTGGGTTCAGCTGGGTCTTGCCAGCTCCAGGGTGAGGTTCAGAGCAAAGCTTTTGGAAGGAACAGAGGTGTTTTCCCCAGGGATGTGTGGGATCCTGCTGCAGTACATTATAAAATCCACCTGCCAGTCACTCAAATGACTAAGGGAACTAAAATCAGTAAGAACTGTTTAAGCAAGGAAAAATAGTTACAAAGCTCAGATTAATCAAGACTTTTCCTTTTCCATTTAACAGTGACCAGTACTGACTATGAGACAGCAGCAGATGCAACAGAGACATCATCTTACTACAGTGCCAAGGAATATATTTCAAGGTAAAATGTGGACCTCTGGCTCTAACCTCTGACTCGGTGAGATCAATCTGTGTGTTTATGTCAGGGCCAGGTTAATGCCATAAAGGATCATCCAGCCCAGCTGAGATGCAGTAGCTGCAACAGCTGCACWTTTATCATGGGCAGATTTGCTCTGGAGCCTTCAGGCAAGCTGGGATATTTCCTCAAGGAATCACTCTGTTCCTTTTAATGTCAGATGGTGCTGAGTCTGTTCTCAGRATGCCAAAACCCACAGACTRAATTAACCTAAAACAGGTCWTTCTAACTCTTACCTGGCATCCTGRTTTTCTTCTTTTCAATTCCAATTGCTGCTTAGCCGAGAGCAGGAGGAATCCACCACTGAGGAGGAGCAGTTGCCCCAGATCTTTGATGAGCTTCATGACATTCATGTGGCACCTGGAGCATCGCTGGCTAAATTTCACCTGAAGGTGAAAGGTGAGTGGATCCCATGATATTATCAGTTTTCCAGGTCTGATGTCAGGTTGATGTCAGGTTGCTGGACTTTTCCAAGGTCCTCTTCTGCAGCTGTGACCTTCGGCTGAGCACCTTGTACCACTTTTGCACAAACCAGCTGGGGAATGTGTTCATGCTGCTGAACAGGGACAGTTGGAGCAGATTCAGGCAGATTAAATGCCTCATTTTGTGTCCATCTATCCAGGCATARCGACAGGCACGTGCTTAGGAAAACTAATTCTGGATTTCTCTGAGCACAGGAGAAATAAGTAATAATCTTGACATTATTATTATTATTACTATTAATAACTATCATTACATGTTATGTATATAATATAAATAACTATATATCATATAATGTATTAATAATACTCATAATGATATAATAATATTAATGAATTGAAGTCAGTCTTCTTCATTCTCGTCAATAAATGAAGCAGTCATGGACTTGCCTTCCTCCATTAGGGGGTTGCTCCTACAACATAAAAATCACAGAATCACAGAATTTTTTGGTTGGAAGAGACCTTCAAGATCATCGAGTCCAACCCATGTTCCAACATCTCAACYAGATCATGGCACCCAGTGCCACATCCAGTCTTTKTTTAAACACATCCAGGGTTGGTGACTCCACCACCTCCCTGGGCAGATGGTTCCAGWATTTAAGCTCCAAAAACATCCCTCTGGTAGGGAGAGGTAGGGATTTTCCTGTTTTCTCCTGTTGCTGCCTATAAAAATTATGAGGATGCATTTGGCTTCAACACTTCTCCTTGTGAACCTTTCAAATCAGATCAAAGTGTTGATTTTTCAACCTCCAACATGTTTGCACATGCTATGGGGAGTGCCAAAAGCTGAGGAGACAGGAAAGAATTTTAATAGATAAATCAAATTTAATGCATTTTAAAGCATTCCTAGTTGGTTAAACCCTTGAAACAGGAGCCCTTGAAATAGCAGAGGGCCTGGCAGTTTGGAGATGCTCCCAAATCAATGTTGCCAATGAATTTTGTTCTCTGTTCCTGTAACTTCTCCTCACAGGGTACCCTCAGCCTCGTCTCTACTGGTTCAAAAATGGGCAGCCCCTGAAGGCCTCGGATCGTATCCTCAAGACTGACAGGCAGGAATTCCACTCCCTGGAAATCCGCGACGTCACCAAAGCAGACGCTGGCCAGTACCTGATATTTGTCATCAACTCTGCTGGCTCTGCGTATTCTTCGGCCAGGCTGGTAGTCAAAGGTGGGTTTTTCTCCGTTTTGGGCTGTTCCAGAGGCTCTTACCATTTTGTGTAGTTATTTTTTTACTGAGGAAACCGCCCAGGGTAACTCAGGTGGAGGTGGGRAAGTCTGTAGGTAAAAGATGCTTTACTTTTGGTTCGCCAAGAAATTTGCTGTTTAAGAAGATGATGATGCCACTTCTCTGTGGTCTGACTGTTGTCTCATAAACAGGTATTTTATTCTTGCCCATCCTCATTAACCTTAAAAGTTCATTTCATTAAAGCTGTTACAAATCACACCAATATTTCTGTGTAATATCTCCACTGGAGTCACTTTGGGAGCTTTTTTCCTGCAACTTTGGGAGCTTTTTTTCTACAACTCCTAGATTGACACTTATTTGTATTTGTCATGATGTTTTTTTCTCCTTGTGTTCCAGATCCTTATGAGAAAGAAGAGCCATCCAAAACAGGTGAGAGAAGCCACAGCAGGTGAGACCAAAAGCCCCAGGAATTTTTCAGTCTAAACTCACTGTGCTTCATCAATAATATTGTTTCCAGAATCCCATGAGCAGCTGATACCACCAAGATTCCTGGAAAGATTCACAAATAAGAAGGTGAAAAAGGGTGCAAGCATCACGTTGTCTGTGAAAGTTGAAGGTGAGTGAGCAGATATCTCTGAATAACATTTGAAATGTGGAACTTCACAACACATTCTTCTCTCTCTGCCCTCAAGTTATTGTAACCTCATTTCCTGTATCTGAAGTCTAGGATTCCACTCCCAACTCACATTTCTTACAGACACTTCACAGTAAAGCATCTTATTTTTCTTCACCTCCATTCTTCTCTATATAAAAATGGGGATAATGACACTGAAGTATGATGCATGTTGACCATTAATTGTGTGGTGATTGACAATTTTGGTTTTACTAAAWRRTTTCATGYCTTTATGAGCATGCTGTAAAATGGYTTATCCTCCTTTATTATTGCRTATTATGCSTGTTATTGTTGGGAAAGCATCAGAAAATGGATTAGAACAGCATTTTTTTTTTCCCCATAGCAAAGCTGATATTTTTAAGGGAGGAACACAAATAGGAAGGTTAAAGCTCATTGCACCAATTTTCCTTTAGGACACCCACCCCCAACCATCACTTGGATGAAGGAAGAGTCTCGGGAAGACATCCTGTGGATCAAACCAGACACTCCTGGGTACAAGCTGGCCAGCTCCAACATGCACCACAGCCTGATCCTGCTGGATGTCAAGAAGAAGTACAGTGGGGCTTACACCTGCATTGCCACCAACAAGGCTGGCCAGTCCATCTGCACTGCCAACCTGGAAGTTGCAGATGGTAAATTCTTTGCCACAACACAAATATTTTCCCTATATTTCCCTTTTATTCAGTCCCTAAGGGAAAGAAACAAGCATGACTGTTAAGGAAATTATCCAATTACACCAAGAAAATGAATTTTCTCAAGTGCAGCCATGATTTTGCTTGTCTTGCAAATGGTTACACCCTTTAATTCTATAATATTTTAGATTTCTGACTCTGTCTTGTAGTAACAGCAGCATCTTTTCTGTATAAACAGAAGGCAAATCTAAGGAGCAACCAAATTAAACACAAATTTAAAAAAAAAAACAAAAAAAAACAAAAGAAAGGCAATAGGCAATATAAAGTAAGTGGGAAAAGTCACCTTTTGAAAAATTATTTTGAGTGCTTCACTCTGCTGAGGTATTTTAGATTGTATTAGAGTTGTTTGATTTTTGTAGAGGATTCCAAGGCCTCTTTTAACACAATATGATAGGGAAAAAACAAATATATACTGGGAATAGGGACAGAGTTTGAAGGATTCCATTTTCCTGATATCCTGCCTTGCACCCCACCTTTTATTGTACCAGGAGCTGCAGGGGCATAACTTGAGCAGTGGAGAAATGGAGCAATTACACATTTTCCATGARCAGGGAGAGGAGGAAACCATTGCCCTCACAGGACTGGGAACATATCCCAGTTCAGGAGCTGCTGCAGTGCTCCCAGAAATCCGCATCTAGAAAATGTGCCTGCATTAAATATCTAAAAAAGGACATTCTGTGCCTTCTGTCCTCTAATGATAATCCCCAATCTTGCAGTGAAAGAGGCTGAAGTGCTGACCCAGGAGCGTGTGATGGTGTCAGAAGCCATCATGACCACACTGGGGTGAGTGATGGGATGTGTGGGAGAAGGGGGGACGTGTTCCTCTCCTTACCACCCATCTTACTGTAACTTCTAACTCTGCTTTATTTTCTTTTTCAGAACTATTCAGTCCTCTGAAGGTAAGAGAARCTGTTTTCTCTCTCTTCTTCCTGTCCTTCATATCTACAGCTGAGACTGTCCATGTATTTCATGTATCCACTTATTTTTGTCCAGTTTTCTTGAAATGTTGGAACATTTCAGGGCTGCTCACTGTTCAAGGGTGATTTATTTGGATGAACTGAGGGCAAGCACAGTTTTAAAAACGGGAGAGGGGAAGAAAATTAAACCTACCTTCCACAGAAGCTTTCATTACTCAAAAAGAGATGARTTTTCAATGACACTGCCAGCTTTATAGCAAATTCTCTTTTTTTCCAGGAGACCTTGAAGCTGGCAGAGAAGGTGGGCCCAAAACCCCTATTTCATTAGCTGATGTTGGCTCAGAAGAGTTCTTCCAGAAACTCACCTCACGCATCTCAGAAATGGTATCTGCAAAAATAACTCAGGGTAAGGAATCTGGAAAACACATTTTAATTATGGTAAGGAAAAAAAACCAAAAAAGCAGCCTCTTTTTTTAGGTGTTTAATTATAAATGAGATTTAGGCAACTGGTTTTGAGACAGTCATTTTATATAAGCAAATGAATATTTGTCAATGCTTAGGGGTAAGAAATTTTAGTGGGAGTCCATCCAAACTGCACATCTCAGTCTAGAATTTTGGACTAGAAAAAAACTATTACAGTAAACTGTAAAAATAGATGTGTTTTTTGCATATCTTAGGTCTTTTGAGTTCCTCAGATATTCATCACTCCCAAACCAGAAAGCAATCCTGTTTTCTGTACTTCCCACATATTCAAGCTTTAGCTCACAGCAGGATTTTTAAAATCAAATGAAGGCTGCAAACTCTGTGCACAGCTGTGCAGTAATCCAATGATTTGTTGAGCTGAATGAAAAATTCTGGTTTGTGTCTGCCCTGATTATCTGGTAGAAAAAGTTTAACTTGGAGCAAAAATAGGGACATTAACTCTCCAACAAATATTCTTGCAGTGTATTAGCAATATGTGCAGTAGGCCTGGAACACCATCTACTAAAACATCCAAATTACTCATTTAATCCCAAACATCMATAGGAAATCACACTAAATATTACTGTGAATGCTCTYCCTAGGAAGAARAAAAMTCATGATAGATKTGGYTCATGTTYAAATTGGGGATACTCATTGRACACTTTGCTGCTGCTCTGCTTTTCAGCTAAACTTCGAGTACCGGGGGCAGAAAGTGATGATGAGTCAAGAACTCCCTCTGCATCTCCTCGCCATGGACGATCCAGGCCTTCATCCATTGCTCAGGAATCCTCCTCTGAATCTGAAGACGGGGATTCCAGAGGGGAGGTATGATATCCTTATGGACAAGCTGAGCACAAGGAGAAAACTACGCTTAGAATGACCAACCTGCCATGGTGCAGGGATCTCTGTCCTCTTCCGTGATGTAATTTGATTTTGTAGGTGTATTTAGTAGTTAGATGTTGTGCCTGTGATGCAGAGCACAGGGAATCAAATTCTGRTGCTCACCCTGTGATCCTGAGCAAGTTGTTGGGTCAACATGGTCAAAACCCGTGACTTGGCACTTCTGCATCCACGGCTGAACTTCAGCAAGTCACAACTTGATTTTCTGTGGCCTTGGATGCAGTTGGCCAGAGGAATCTTGTTGGGGAGTTCTTCATGAGGGGAATGAAGAGCACAAAGTGACTGTGGTTTYGTGCCTGCAGATCTTTGATGTCTACATGGTCACTGCTGACTACGTGCCCGCGGCGCCGGACAAGGAGACCATCACCCTGAAGGAAGGACARTATGTGGAAGTCCTGGACTCAGCCCATCCTCTGAAATGGCTGGTCAGGACTAAGCCCACGAAATCGAGTCCATCTCGACAGGGTTGGGTGTCTCCAGCTTACCTGGACAAGAAATTAAAGGTGACTGATCACGTTTGGTTATTTCTCRTTTAAAATKTCTTGTTCCTGTTGCAGTTTAGAGCCATCCCTTTTGCAAGGAGTGATGGAGGAGGAGGTTGTTGAAGGGGTCTGGAACAAGGTTGTGCTTTTTCATGTTTGTATTAGACCATTTTTCTGGTCTGTGCAGGGGTTTCTGGGTTGGGAAGAACTAAAAACCCTCAAGTACAAAAGAAATTTCAYRCTSGTTTWGYMAYTGTTGAACTAAACARGACYRTGAACACATSAGAGATATTCCTCAGTATGTATAGATAAAAACATTGTTCACTTCCAATAATTATTTAAATTTTTTTTTCTAATGTTGCAGCTGTCACCGGAGTGGGGAACAATGGAAATTCCAGAGTTTCCYGGAGAGTTTGTTTCTGAAGATGAATACAAGAGGAAGCTAAGGTGAGCTCGTGKCATTTGGTATTTGCACCTTTGAATTTTCCTGCCTTTCAAACCACTTGTGTTTTGTGATTGATTTCAGCCGAGGAAAATTCCAGGCAATTGAGATCACAGAATCCTAGAATGGTTTGTGTTGGAAGGGATTTTAAATACCATCAATTGCCAGTGAGTCCCATGGGCAGGGACACTTCCACCGGCCCCCTCCCTCCCTCCCTCCTTCCCTAGATGGGATCTTTCAACACATGCCAGTAGTCAGCTCCTCTGACCATAAATCTTCACAGCCTAAAAGGCTCTCAAGGATAATTTTGATGATTTTTCTGCCTCTCTGTCTCCCCTTCAGTGTTCTCATTCAGGAGCTGTTGATCTCAGAGGAAGATTACATTCAAGATTTACAGTTCCTCCAGACTCATCACCTCAGGTACACTGAGACCTGCCCCAGTGTGCCAGGAGCTGTTGCCAGCCAGAAATCCACCATCTTCAGGAATATTGACGACATTGGTCGCTTCCATTCCAGGTGGGCATTCCCAAGTGCCTTCATTGGAGATCAAAGAGTGGCAAGATTAATATTATTATTATTATTACTGCTACCACTACTACTATTTCTACTATTATTATCTACTACTACAATATTATTATCATTATTATTATTATCATCATCATCATCATTGTCATTAGTAATCTTACTATTATTACAACTATTCTTACTGTTACTCCTGATGTGGAGCACTGGCAGTGCTGAGGTCCAAGGCAATTGATGCTCCTTTCAGGAGGAAAAATGATGGCATGGCTTAAATCATAGCACAGGGTTAGGACTTCCATAATCCCCTTCAGAGCTTCAAGGCTTCCTGTGTCCAGCCTCTTTTAAGTGAATTTAACTGAGAAACAGTGAATTATGTTAAGAAGGCAGCAAGATCTCACAGGTACTTCATGGAGACATTGATTCATGTAAAACTGATGTCAGCATCCATGAAATTCATTGCATTAGAGTAATTTGATTTTTGTAAACTTTTCCAAGGCCTCTTTTAACACAATATGAYAGGGAAAAAACAAATGTATACTGGGAATAGGGACAGAGCTGTGAAGGATTTCATTTTTCCTGTTATCCTGCCTTGCATCCCACATTTTTATTGTACCAAGAGCTTCAGGAGCATAAGTTGAGCAGTGTGGAGAAATGGGGCAAATAYACATTTTCCATGAACAGGGAGAGGAGGAAACCAYTGCCMTCACAGGATTKGGAACAYATATTCAGGACACCTTCCACTGTCCCAGGTTGTTCCAAGCCCCATCCAACCAGGCCTTAGAAACTCCCAGGGATCCAGGGGCAGCCACAGCTTCTCTGGGAAATCTGTGCCATGGCCTCACCACTGCCACAAGGAAGAATTTCTTCCTAATATCCCATCCAACCCTGCTCTCTGTCAGTTTRAAGCCATTYYCCCTTGCCCTGYCCTCCAGGCCCTTCTCCARAGTCCCTGCACACCCACCCCAGCTAAGAGGAATGGGATTGTGCTGAATTGGAGAGACTCTGAGGAGTTTAATGCTGATGTGGCAGCATCCCTCACTTCCCCCCATCGTTTCCCTTAACCTGTGCTAACCTGGCACCTCCTGGCTCACAGCCTGGCTGCTTGGGGCTGTGTTTGAGCCTCACCCCAGCACCTTTTCTCCTGTGCCCACAGCGTCTTCCTGCGGAGCCTGCAGGGCTGTGACACTGACGATGACGTGGCCATGTGCTTCATCAAGCACGAGGCTGAGTTTAACAGGTACATCCAGTACCTGGTGGGAAGGGTCCAGGCTGAGTCCATTGTGGTCAGCAAAGCCGTCCAGGATTTCTACAAGGTAAGGCACCCATGGAAAATTCATCCTGCAACCCACTGCGTCAAGAAATGCGGTTATTAATCATAAACGTGAACCTCAAAAGGATTTGTAATATCTTTTGCCAATTTAATAACTTTTAGTTCACTTTCTAGCTTTTTCTGGAWCATACTTACATATTCTTATGCATTTATTAATATTATAAAGATTATACAGACATGAATGTGGTTTGTGTTTATGTAATTGCAATTAAGGGACATTTTAAAGGTCACCACATTATAAGACCAAGAGAACCACACAAATCATAAATACAGATGAGGAAATCCTGTTTCTCTGCTCCAGCCACTCGGGATTTTTTCTACTGCTCCATATAACAACCTTTCCTTGTTGTTCCATCTATTTTTTCAGAGATACACTGATGAATTTGTAACTAATGAAGATCCCTCACAGCCACTTATCCCACCACTGCAGCACTACCTGGAAAAACCCATCAACAGGATCCAGCAGTACCAGACAATAATTAAGGTAAAGAGACGAGATGTTGTCACAGGTTTATGTTCTGCTCTGTGCAGCTTGTGCAGAAGAAGATTTTATTTTTATTTCCTATTTCTTGGTTCCCTTCTGATGCAACTGCAGTTGAAAACTGCTTCAGTAAATAAGAGATTAATCATCACCAGTGGTGGTGTTCCCTAAATAGCTTTGTAAATGTAAATCCAGGTGGAGGTTTATGGAATCCAACCCCATAAAGTTCAGTGAGTTTTGTCTTTAAATGTRTGTAAAAATATATAATATGTATAATATATGACTACATGGATGACAGGTATAAATTTGCTTCAAACTCAGCAAAAATTATGTTATAAAAATAAGAAGTTTCCATGTCTAAATAATGACTTACCACTTCTTTATCTTTTAAACTGATATTTTAGTAAGATGAAATTCTTGTTTTCTAACAAGCTTTGCCCCATTCTACCACCCTGAAATATTTTGTCTTTCAGGCTTGCATCTGTCCTACTGTCTTAGACCATAAGCAAACATTTCAGAGCAGCATTTTAAGCAGTATTTTCATGGGAAATAGCACTAGGATGCTCAGGAAGAAAATAATCATGGGAAAAATATTTTTGTATTCTAGTGTTGTATAAATGAGCAGCTTGAATATTTGGAGGAATTTTCTACTGTTGAACACATTCTTGCACACAAACACCAATGTTTTTTAGGGTCTCTTGGAGGAGCAAAGGCATTTTCCATGTCTTCATTGCTGAAAGAGAGGAACAGGAACAAATCTGAGAAGAACAGGGAAAATGCAATTTCCTGGTTTTTTCCAGCTTCTCTTTTTATTAATCTAATATTTAACCAGCATGGCCACATGAATTCCTTGTTCTCTGGTACTGTGAGGGCAAGCAGAATAGAAATGCAATGAGTACATTTAGGATCACTTTGGAATTTTAGGTTTTCAACCACCAAAGCATATCTGGTGCTTATTTCAACTTTATCTTTGCTTAATATCAACTGATGTAAAGAAAAGCCAGACTGATCAGTCTTTAAGACTGCAGAATAGGTAGGAAAGAAAATACTTTATTATCTGAGAAGCACATGGTGAAAAGGGGATAAAAGAGCCAGAACAGATATTGAGAAACTCTTTGTCTCTGAAGGAGCTGCTTTTTTCCACTAATATTTTCTCCATTCTCCTTCAGGAATTAATCAGAAACAAAGCCAGAAACAGCCAGAACTGCACTCTGCTGGAGCAGGCCTATGCCATTGTGTCTGCCCTCACCCGAAGAGCAGAGAACAACCTCCACGTCTCMCTCATTGAGAATTATCCAGGGACCTTGGAAAGCCTTGGGGAGCCCATCAGGCAGGTGAGGGAAATCCCCAGTCTCTGCTGGTTCCATGAGTGCCTTCACCAGTCTCTAAGGAGCCTTAATTCTCAGAAGAAAATCCCTTAGAAATGGTGTCTGAAAGAGATTATTTGCTTGCTTCACTTCCTGTTGTCCAGAAATGGGTTTTCTGCCTCCACTAAGGTTTGAAACACCACAGCGTGGATGCTGATGGAGTAATTCACACATAATGCAGTTATTTGCCTTTGTGAGCTGCTCATCAGACAGGAATAAAATTGTTCTACATGATCTAAAAGGGTTTTTAACTCATCCTTTCATCATTGGGAAGTAACAAGGGGTAGCTCCTGGAGTTACTGGCATCAATAGACCCAGGTTTATCCCATGAACCAGGTGTGTGGCTTTTCAGATGACCCAGCTGTTAGGGCACTTTAGTCTAGGACATCCGACACCCTCACTCAAATTCCTGTTTCTTTGTAGATTTGCTGTGTTACACCAGATACTGTATTATTGTCTGTATGTCCAATGTTTTCCATGGGATTCACAGTGCATTGCTGAGCTGTAAGGCTAAATTACAGTGATGCTGTGGTGGGCATTCATCTCTCCACATTTAGACATCCAAGAAGTGTCCAGTCACACCCCTCGAGTGTTGACTTCTCCCTAGAGATGCCAGGGGAAACCCATGTCACTAATTGAGCTGTCTGTGTTTGAAGATATTTCCTGCTCTCGTGAAGGTGACCAAATCATCATATAAAGCATCTGTATAATACACAAAAACCAATTTTCTCTTAGAATTTCCGAGGGTGTTTCAGCCTGACAAAGGCTCTCTATTTTCCTGGCACAAATTAATACCATTTACATGAGGATGTGATGACAACCACTGGCTGTGCCCATGACTGAGGAGTCACCTTTAGCATTAGAAACCATCTGCTGTGCTTTAATAAACCAGAGACACATCGGGGGATGATGCAGCAGGAAACATTTGTTATCTGGGCACAAAAAAATGACAGTGAAACAAAACTGTGGTAATTATTTCAGATGTGTCACTATCTGCTCTTCCTTCTTTTTCCTATCAGGGCCACTTCATTGTGTGGGAAGGAGCTCCAGGAGCTCGAATGGCATGGAAAGGACACAAAAGACATGTTTTCCTCTTCAAAAATTATATTGTGATCTGCAAACCAAAGCGAGACACAAAGACAGACACCTACAGCTACATCTTCAAGAACATCATGAAGGTCTGATCACTTCATCTTCACATGAAGCATTTCTCTCTCAACTAGAGCTTCACTTTTATGTCCAGCTTGGACACTCTTCTAATCCCTCTGAGCTATTCCTTTGCTTCAAAAAGTCTTTGAAGCACAAGTAGAATCTACATTTATCCAAAAAAGTCTTTTTTAAACCTCTCAGAAACCATCAGGGTGGACTTTTACCATGCAGCAAGGAGATTACGAGTACAAGCATTTATCTATCTCTGTTACCTCATTTAATGAAATACATTTTTTTTTACTGCCTACAATATTTTCTTGCATTTGTAAATCTCTGGTTTTGGCAGCCTGTAATATCGGGAGTAAATTAGAAGGAATCATATTTACTAAATTCCATTGGGTTCTCTCTGCTGGTTATGTCTTTTCCAGACACAAATTCCTGTTCAGAAATGGAAAAATTCAGAGGATTTGACCCATTCATCTTCAGATGTTAAAACTTCTCACTTCAGGGTTAAAAATCCCAGAAGCTGAGGAAAGAGTTCTCACAAGGCAGGAGATGCTCAACTCCAATAAAAACCARCCAGCCAACCAAAAAAYCCATGGAGTYCTTGACCAAGCCCAGCCAGGACTTTCTGAAAGTCCTTATCCCTGTCCTCATCAATATTCACAGGCAGATTTTATTTTCCAAGGAAAATAAAATGGAAACATTCCGATGCTTTGCCCAGAGACTGCCTGTTCTCTATTTCTTTCCSTGTTGCCTGGGCCCAACCCTTCAGGGACAGTGTGTTCCACCCTTGGGATAACTTTTAACGCTGGGCATTGTTTTCCTGAAAAATTAACCCCAGGAAAATGTCGCTTTGGTAGCCAGAAAGTCAAATATAACAGGGAAAATAACTCTCAAAGTAGCTGTGATTGCTCTTCAGCCAAAGCCACGCTGTGTCGCTCACGCAATCCAAAAAATCTTTGAAGGAAGTGCAAATTACCCCTTTTTGCTGTTGGGGATTGCTAAAAACACTGGATTTGTGGTGACTTTTTGTCCTTTCTGTCACTCAGCTGAACAACATCGACGTGAACGACCTGGTGGAAGGGGATGACCGCGCCTTTGAGATCTGGCACGAGCGGGAGGATTTGGTGCGCAAGTACCTGCTGCAGGCGCGCACCGTCAACATCAAGAACTCCTGGGTGAAGGAGATCCTGGGCATCCAGCAGCGGATCAGCGAGCCCATCTGGAGTAAGTGTGGCACGAGACAGCCCAAACCTCATTGKYTTKKTTTKSTTTKKTTTTYYTKGRWKGG
>CADDXX010000548.1:147656-240841 GCA_902810485.1 Alauda arvensis | reverse complement strand
TATAGGATTGCTCAAAATCCTCCCTCACACCTCGGACAGCACTGATAGAATTTATTAAATGCCACTTTCAGCTTTCTCATCCCAGGCCTGCTGAACTTTTTATTGAATCTCTTTGACATCCACTACAAATAGAAATATCACAGCTGGTGTCATTTGGGAGGCCTGCAAGAACAGACATTAACAGAGCAACCATTAAAGAGACTTTGATGATATTTCATTAAATTTATYCAATTATTTAGTTTATATTACTTAATTTTCATCTAAATACACTTGCTGCTAAAATAATTGTAGAAAACAGCTATTTTCAAGTGTATAATCCAATTAATTAAACCATTTCCATCAGAACATCAGTATTTTTACTCATATGCTCACTAGATATGGATTAATCTCATAATATTATTTAATGAGATGTTCTAAAAGTTATTTGAAAATTGCAGAATAGTGATTTTAAAATTCAGTGAAAATCTCCAAGCTGAGTGTAGTAAATTGTTTGAGCACTCAGTTCATCTGCCATCACTGAATTACAATCATTCCACCATTTAAAACAATGTCTGAATTATTAAAAAAACCTATTAATTAAGGATAGGTAAATGGTTTTATTCTAATTGTGTCCAGGGATAAATATTTGACAATAATTTTGCTCTTTGCTTACCCACTTAGTGCAAACTCAAATTTCCAAACAGGTTTTATGTAAAYTCACCCAGTTCTGCAGTAACTCCTTTGAATCTCTGGGAAATGATTCCAGATTTTTACAGGCACAAACARGACAAGGCTCTGCAAAAGAAACAGGAGCTCTAGGCCAGATAAGAACATCAAAATTCTTTTTCATTATGGTCAAATTGGTGTTTTCACCTGAGGCAGGGAAGAGACCTTGGAAGTGAAGTGGAAGGAAAATTAGGTTAAAGTATTCCATTTAATATTGTAGATGTATTTTTAATTTTCAGTCAATGCAGATTTGGGGGCACCATTGAAAACATCAGCACTAATCGCCAGTTATTTAACAAATAATGCAGACAACTCCAAAGTCCCTGGGCAAGAACTGTTTGTGATTTTATAGATATTTTTAAACAGCAGTTCACTTAAATTGCACTGACTGAAAATTACCAGAGCTTATTTATTATAGGCTGGCTGGAAAATTGAAAACCAATTGCTGGAGATTAAATTATGGGTTTTTTTAGATATTTTGCTAGTTTATKAAATAAAAAGTGGGGCTTGCTGATGGTTCTATTCCTAGATCTCAGATAGGTTCAGAGTGTGCTCAAAGCAGTGAGGTTCAAAGAGTGCCTTAATTTTGTTCCAGGGGATAGGATGGGAAACCTGCTGAAAAATCCCAGTTAGTTCTTCAAATGGTGTCTTTCTACTTTTTAAAAATGTCAGGTTTCAGGAAATGCCAGGTTTTAAGCAAMACCATGAAATCCTAACTTTTGATCTTGATCTGCATCAACAGCTTCYAGTTGGTTATGGGAGAAGGATCAGGAAAATTAGAGCTAAAAAAAAAAAGGGATGGAGCAGACACAGAGCTCTCCAGACTTTCCTAGGATTTGGGGTTTTTTTTTGGCAGCTGATTTTCTCTACTGATGATCATGATATTGGTTTTCATATTTATCAGCCTGGATTTTGCATCAGGTCCACAAAATTTTGGCCACAATCCAGTGTTCTGGGGGAACTCTTTTTTTTCCTTAGGAAGTGAAATCACAGTTTAAAGAATTTTAGCTCTCCAGGATTTTCCAGATTGAGGCATTTTCAGGTTTCTGACATCACCATTACCTTATTACAGGATAAAGAAAATTTAAGTAAGGCTCTTGTTTTCTAGCTTTGACCTACCAAACAAAAATGGTAGAACAAACAGTTTTCGCCAAATCGTTCTCCACAAAATATTTAATTTCAAAGCTAAATGTTCAGAGAGCATTCTGGATTCTCATTCCCAGTCAGAAACACTAAAGCTGATGCTGGAAATAACCACAGAAAGCAAGGATGGGATGGTACAGTTGGTTATTTTTTCACTCCGGTTGATGTTCRTGAACTGAGCAAAGATAATTGAATCATTTCAGCTTTTGCCTTTCTTTAACCCCATGCTGTTCATACTGTTCTCTTTGTAGTCACTGAACAAGAGACTAAAGTGCCCAAGAAAACCATCATCATGTAAGTGCTGATTTTTTTTTTTTTTTGGGTAACATTTGTGGTTTTTTTTGCCTTGCTGCCTCTGCATGATCCAATAACAAGCTTGTGCTCATTGGCCATGCAAGTGTGTTCATTCCCAGCCCAGCAGATCCCAAGGAATTCTGTGCCACGTGAAGTGATCACCTTTAAAAAAAAGTCCTTGTGCTCTTTCCCAAAAGTAGCAGCACTGGTGTTAGACACAGCCTGGGGTAATTATTTCATGGTCTTACACAGGAAAAATATTCCCCTGGATGCTGACAGAGTTGCACAAGAGTTCAGGAAGGTGGAGTTTTATTCACAGTGTTGGATGAAAGCAGCTTTGAAAACTGTCTACCTGAAAATATCCACCAGTTCAACAAACATCTCAGAGCTTAGAGTGATTTCTTCTGGCTTTATTTTAAAWTTTTCWGGAAAGCTTTGTATGGTGCAGCAGAAGGAAGATGGATACTTTTATCCCCTTCTATGTCTGTATTTCTTGTGTAAATAATTGTCCTGATGAATTGGTCTTTTTGGATACTTTGAGCCTGGTTTATGCTGGATGAGTATAAAATACAAGGATTAATTACTGTGAAAAGGAATATTTTCTCAGTCATGTGTAGCCTAGAAGCCAAGCAGCCATTAAAATCTTAATTTATCCTCTTAAGGACCATAGAGGAATACATAATAAAATTGTTCCATGTGCTGGAAGGGGGACAGGATYTCAGAGCAGCTCCAAGCCACCCCAACCATGTCCTGATGCGGGCAGGGAGCAGTTATGCCATGGATATTTTGGGGAAATGCCTTCCCTCCAGAGCTGCACTATTGCTAAAATCAGCCCTTGACTTGGACACGAGGCTCAAGTGGATGCATTTTATTTTTGTTAGATATAAAGTTGCTACTAAAGGATGGTTAATTGCTTACATTTTATCACTTTTATTGTTTTCTGTTGAGGATTGTTCCTTTAGATCCATGCACTTGGCCCTTTTGGAGGCAGTGGTTTATAAGTTGTCCCTCCTTCCATAAGCTGCACATAAGCTCAGTTAAATATCCAGCCATTAGATCTTTTTCACTCTGCAAAAACCAGAAACTAAAGTGTTTTTACCTGTACTGCCTCAAGGACCAGGATTCAGATGGGGGCAATTGAATGGAGAGTTATTTTTTAATATCTCGTTCAGAAATACGTGAGCAGGAGAGAATCTCAGAGCTAGACCACATCTAAAACTTGGTAAATCATTTATCCACATCTCCCTGCCTGTGTCTGGAGAAGCAGCATTAATACTGGTGGATTAAATAATAGTCATTAATACAAAATACCATCAGTTAAGCTGATTTCTGAATTTCTGAAATCTAAATTTCATAGGCTCTTGCTCTGGACAGCTCCAGGAGGGATTCCTACATCAAGGGCAGCAGCCTCTCAGGAGTTTGGTAAATTTAGGAGTGGGATCTCAGGCAGAAATTCCTCTCATTTTGTGGTCATGAACTTTTAATTAGAGTGGACCTCAACTGAAATTGGGATAGTGATGGAGGAAAGTTTGGGAATAATTCTGGAAGGACAGATTGCAACTCTTAATCTGTAGCAAGCTGATGAACAGAAGCAGCTTTTAAACTACTGGCAAAAAAATAACAGGTAATTGGAGATGGGATTGAACAATGTCCATATATGGAAATCCCAGATCCCAAAAAAAAAAGAACATTTTAACTTTGCAACATAGAGCAAAGTCTACTGCAAGCACCCAAGGATTTGATCTCATCTGAAATGATTCAGTTTTGTGTAATTCAGAAAGGAAATCCAGTAGGAAAGCTCTGCAGAGACCTTAAAGGTCTATGGAAAAACTGCAGAAAACTTAGGGAAAAGAGTAAAGCAGTGGAAACGAGCAGTAGAAGAGAGGAAGGAAAGGAAATAAATMTCCCTGTAGCTGATCCAGTCCTGGACTCCACCATGTCCTCAAAGGGAGAGATTGATGGTGGGAACAAATCCGATCTCCAGAGGAGAAGGAAGTTTTCAAAAACACGACCAGAAAGGCTGCAATAAACCCAAGAGGATTAGTCTTCCATGAAGGCTAGAAATAGGTTCTCCATTCTCAAGGGTAAAATCAGAGCAGAAATGTCTGAAGAGCAGAGGGGGTGACCTTCAGCCCCACGTGGCTGTGACTGGAAAATGGTGAGGAGGAAGGGAGGAATTAAAAAGCTGCTGTCTCCATTCTTAATCTCAGTTCAGGCTTCTCTTTGACCCTTCAGTTAATTCTTTGTTTTTAACCCCATTCCTTGGAGACAGGGTCAGGATCTCAACACAGAAACAAACTGAGCTTTYCCTGTGACTTCYCCTGGAGCAGAGGTGRAGCATTGGCTTCCTTGTGCTTGCCAGGAAAACACTGGCACAAATGCATTTATCTGAAAGTTTTTCCATGTAAGAAACACCACAGAAAAACATGCAGGAAAAACTGCATGCTAAGTAYATAAAYTAAGAGCACTGAAGCCTGRGTTTAKGCCTTTAGKGTTAGAAGGGACCTTTAAAGATAACCTAGTCCAACCCTTTCCTGTGGGCAGGGACAATTTCACCTCAATCAGGTTACTCCAGCCTGACCTTGAATGTYTCCAGGGATGAGGMAWCTACCACCAGTCCAACTTCAGTCAAAAAAAATCTAAAGTAAAGCCAGCAGAAATATGCTGAGAAATCATAAGTATGCATCCAAATTCGGCTTGGCATTCCTGTGTCTATTGGAGGCAGTAGGATCAGGCTGTGTYTGCACTAATGGGATTATAAAGAGTAAAAAAAACCTAATTTTGGCATAGATGACTTGTGCAGGAGATGTTCTAACTTTCTTTTCCTGGTCATCTCCAAATTTTAAGGGTTCATCCCTTTCCATATAACTGCTCTGCATTTGGAAATGCAGATCTCTGGTCTCAAAAGAGACTGTAATTAAAACAAAAAACAAAAACAACAGAGGGATATGTTACATTAATTAAATATTATTAAGAAGATGCTGACCCTACTGCAATAAAAAGCATTTAGCCATTGAGGTAGATGGAATTGGGATCTTAGCCAAGGAAAAAGTTAAAGTCTTTAAAATTTTGGGGGGTCCAGAGTAGCAGAGCAAAGTGATCAACACAAGCAGATGAAATACMGCAGCACCCAGCAGAGCATCTCTCAGCTGGACAGTGCTCATTGTGTGTTCACACCCGAGGAGCTTCCTGGGGCTGGGGTTTTCCCTGGGGAAAAGGGGCTTTCCCTGGGTCAGGAAGCGGAGATGGGCATGTGGGTGTGTGGGCTGTGTGTGTGTGTCCCTCCCAAAATGACCCCAAAGCTGGAGTGCTCACCCAAACTAACCCCAAGCGGCGGCATGTGCTGGTGGAGTGTGGCTCCCCAAAAAGCCCCATCCTCCCTCCAACTGCACCCCTTTCTGCCATCAGAGAGGAGACCATAACCACGGTGGTGAAGAGCCCAAGGCCCAGGGGAAGGGTTTCTCCTGCGCGTTCTCCTTCGGGGCACTCTCCCTCCCGCTCCCCACGGGCGGAGCCGGCCCCGGAGCCGGTTTTTGTCTCCAAGATCAGGCAGCCCGTCCACAGACACGACCAGGAGGCAGCACCCAAGTCTGCTGCTGTTCCCAGGCTTTATGTCACAGAGCACGAGGACATGCAAGGGGCAGCGGCGAGAGACGTCGCTGCGGAGAGCACGGCGGAAGAGAAGAAGCCCAAGTGGGTCGAAGTGGAGGAAATCATTGAATTCAAGGTGAAAAAATCACCGAAGCCCACAAGGAAAAGAGGCTCTTCCCCAGCAAAACAAGAAAAGGATGACTCAGGGGTGTTAACGTTCACTTTTCCCAGCTCAAGGCCGAAGCACTCCCCAGAAGATGATCCAAACACAAACAACTCCAACAATAAGTTGGTGGAGCAGTCCAAAYCTCTGCCGAACGAGGGTCTCTCTGAAAGTGACATCCAGCCTCTGGTGTACACRACCGAGCAGGAAGGACCTCAAGTCAGCAGTGAAGAGAGGAACTCCCCGTGTGGGTCAGAACAATTAGGAGGTGATTCATTCATGGATTATGGACCTGAAGGAAAGAGCTGCCCACAGGAACCAAGTGCTGACTATGGGTCAGACGCTGCCTCCCCTCTGCTTGCCTGCGGGGGAGAGCCTTTGGTCTTCAGTTTTGRGACAGCTTCTGGACACCAACACGAAGTTCTGTTCTCCCCAGCKAGTCCAGAGGATAAGGAAGGGGTTGATGAAGTGGATGTGTCTTGGCCTGTTGGAGAAGAGGAACCCCAAGTCATCCAGGACATCCTTCCYGAAGAGGACACCGTCATAGTGGATGAGCCAGAGGAGCCACACACGGAYGACATCAGCACCCGGGACCGCAAGATTTTAACCCACAACGGCAAACTCTTAACCCTGGAGGACCTGGAGGATTACGTCCCTCAGGAAGGCGAGACCTACAGGAGTGGGGATCAGAGGCACCCGGCCGAGAAGCCCTGCGAGATCTCGGTGCTGCAGACGGAGATCAGCGAGCCCACCATCGGCAAGCCGGTGCTGCTGAACCTGGGCAGGCCCGTGGTGCCCCAGCCCGGGCCCAGGTTCTTCAGCCAGTACGAGGAGCACGTGCCCAGGGGCGYGTTCGTGTCTGGGGCGAGGTCTGCGGGGCCCTCCAACATCTCCTTCCGCGTGGGCGACCCGCGCGCGGCTCCCTCCTTCAGGGTGAAGCCCTCGTTCTGCACCGAGGTGCAGCGCTCCGCTGACAGCGGGCAGCCCAGCTTCAAAACAGAGGTCTCCACCAGGACCCTCAGCTACGGGACTGTTGGAGAGCCCGTCACCTTGCACATCAGCACAGAGGACCTCTCCCAGAGCTGAGCAGACGCGATTTATAACGCTGAAGAAAGCAGCTTTATATTAAAAAATAATAATAATAATCAGAGTTGTTGTTGGCGAGGGGAATTGGTGGCAAAGATTACGAGGTAACAAGTGCAAGGGAATACTTTAGAGGAAAATGTGTTTATATATGATGTGTCAAGMTTTTCCAGTCTTAAAGGGAACAGTCTGTCAGAACAGTTTGTGACTTAAAAAKCTTTGATCTAGGCGAACATGTATCATTCCATAGTGGAGCAGTGATGGGAGGTTTAGGAAAAGCCTGATTCTTCTACCTATGACAGAAATATAGACGAAGAAGTGTGTTTTTTGTCCAGGAACTTAAYAATTGTTTCATGTGCCAGTTGATGGTGTGGCAAGGAGGTGAAAGTATCTAAGCTTTTCAGCATCCTTCAGTAGCCCAGGACAGGGGGTGTCCCCTGTCACCCTGTGGGCCCAAAGGTCATGAAGCTTTACTCTGCTTTGACTCTGCTCTACAACTGTGACTCCAATTAGCTCTACCAAAATTTCTTCATAAACCTTTCAACACACACAGTCTGGTCGCATTGTTTTAACCTTCTGCCATATAATGAGATATATATAGTAAATATTACATGTACCAGGGGTTCAAAGGGCTGCTCAGGCCTTTTGGTTGAAATCCCAGTTTGACTCCAGTCAGTGGTGAGAGTCCCACTGTTGTGAGGAAGCAAGAATTTTGTTGTTCTCTTCTGCTTCAAGTGAAAAAGACTGTCTTTTCTAAATGACTGATATTTTCAAATCCGCTTCCTAGTTGYCTGATAATGTAGGTTTCATTATTCTGCATTCTAGTGTGGTGGATYTATAAACCAAACCTTTTGAAATATAATTTAGTTAACATGCACTGAAGGATTCAAGTGCTGCACAAAATAATTTCTGCATCTGCAATCAAACATTATCAAGTACAAAGAACCACAAACGTGATCTTCAGAGGACCACAAATGTGGTCTTTGCCAATAAATATGATGAATATTTGTTCTCCTGAACATGCCAGTGGTGGAACATTCCTGCTAAGAGATTGATCCGTGATGTCCCTTATATGTGATAAGAGGAATTTACCACTGAGCTATGGCAAAGTAGCAGGAGCACGAAAAAAGATTAAAAAAATAATAATAATAAAATGAGAAAAAAGAGCTTTACCATAAATATTCAGTTGAAACCTAGATCTGTTCCAAATATCATATTGGGCTGCCAGTTGCAGTGGCATGGTATTATTGTAACCAGGAAGGCGGAGATGCCTCGAGGAGGAACTGACTGTGGAGCTCYTCTGGAGCTTTGCAGTGGGAATGCTGTGAGAGGGGGAGGCTGAGGTGCACTGAGCACTGAGCACAGCCCATCCCTGTTGGCTTCACCAAAAATGGATGCTGCCCAGACCTCCAACAAGCTGCTCTGAAAAGAGATGAGCTCCCAGGCCCAAATCTTGGTGCCAGTTGGAGTCAGATGGAGCGCATTGGTCTCAGCAGGACCCTGCCCTGGCTCTCCCTGGTGWCAGAGATGTGGGGTGAAAAGTCCCCACACCCTGTCCCAGCTGAGCTCTGTAGGAATGTTCAGTAGAAACTGTTTTCATTCATGGTTTAGGGAAACCAGGAATGCTCAGGCACAGCTGAATTTCTATGCAGTGTGAGGAGAGAGGGTGGAGTGAGTTTCTGCCTTGGGAACGAATGGGTGAWGTTGGCTCAGTGTTTCCCAGCCTGGTGACATTGAGGAGCTTGTTCTGGAGGCTTGGGGCAAAATTCCTGCCAACAGGGACTGAATCCACAGAAGGTGCTTGTAGAAAAGTTACTTTTTTTCCTTCTGCAGCTGCACCTTGTGCTGACTGAAATGAACCCATTGATTTCACAGCCTTTCACTTTGAACATCCACTCAGGATGTTGTGTGCACTACCTTCATGATATAGGATGCTTTTCCAGTGGTGAAGGAAATCAAGCTTCCTTCATGGTACTACCCTGTTTTTTTATAACATCTCCTTGGTTTATACTGTTTGTTTTATAATGAAGCAATACGATGGATATAAATATTAGTGCTTTTTTCATATATTGCACTGTACGTTGGAAAGTAACGGACACACAACAGGGAAATGCTTTCAAAGCTAAAAATATTTCTTTTATTTTRAGCCTGATTCTGATCACAGTTATTCCAGTATCAATCTAGAATAAWTCCACAGAAGGAAGTGGATTTTATTCAGATTTACAAAGATACTGCTGAGAAAAGGATTTGCCCTGTGATAGTCTTCAAAAAGTGTAATATTCMAACAAAAGATAATGAGGATGTGTAAAGGAACATGAAGGTTTCCTCTTATTGTGGTTGACACTCAGGTTTTTCTAAAGAAGCTCTAAGGCTGCACTTCAGATGGTCATAGAAGAAATAATCATACTTTGATTCATTATCTCAAAGCAATTAACATCTGTTTACATTTTATTTTAAAATTTAAACAAAATAGAATCAATTGAAGGGAATTTTTAAATTCCTATGCAGGGCTCTGTTCAAAAAGTGAAAGGTTTATGAGAAGTTCATTACATATACTTTCAAAATATTTTCCTAGAGGTTAAAAATTATGCTTGTAAGTGATTAAACTGTGTAGATAAACTAATGAGATGTGTGGGGATTTATTTCCTGTAGATGAAAAGATACAGCTGTATGAAAGATTTTAATACAATGAATGTTTTCTTGAAATTCCTGGAGGTAAATGGGTATTAAYAAAGTGGAAAGTTCAGTTTGCTTGAGATACAAAAAAAGGAAAAAAATAAAAGCCACACACAAAAAAGGTCAAGTGCAAGATATGCTGTTAGATGCTGAGTTTAAATCAATAAATGTCTTGCATCAGCTGTCACTGAACTCGTTGGGTTTGTGTTCTTTGTTAAAGCACTTGATATTCCATCAGCTCATCCTCTTCTCCCRCTGACTTCAGCAGGAGCTGGGTTGCARTCCAAGAATATTAATGCAGCTGGGCTCTGGCTCCTTTTTTATGGACAGTTTCAGGAGTGTTGAAATGAAAAAAAAACTGGTTTTAGGGCTGTTTCCAACTCGGGAATCTTGAATGACTCACGTCCTCTTGGGTCCTTCTCTGAGACCGAACWGGAGCTTCAAAATTTGTGTCAGTCTTGAGTTCCTGGGGATGGGCTGGAGTTGTGGGGTGGAAAGGCTCAAGGCTGAGATTTTAGAGCTGGCAAAGAGGTTGTCCATCACTGTGGTGTTTGTTAGTTCTGTGTATCTTGGGGGATGTTAAAGTTCCTTAGGCCTGAATCGAGTATCCAGAAGAGGGAAGTGGTTTAATGTCCCCTAGGCACGGAGGAAAGTGGTGGTATTAGAGCACGGGGGAGACCAGTGATTATCTATAACCTCTATATCTGTATCTGTAACCTCTATATCTGTGAAGATATTTCCTAATTGAGTGTTTCATGCYTTTCCAATCATTTCACCCATTGGCAGCTGCCCAGTTCACAGGACAGCACCAGCTGGCAGAAATCACAGCAGGAACACCAGAAAATCCAGGTATTTCTCTAGGAAAATATTTAACGTCTTCCAGCCAGCCCAGTGCTGATGAACAGTCTGGGACATCATGTGAGCAAGTCTTGCTTTTTTCCAAATTCAGGAAAGCAATATTTTGTCACCATCATGATAATTGAGAACAAGAATCAAGTGAGATGTCTTCATCCCCACATAGCCTTCAACTTTATTTTCTCAGGTCTACCATGGGAGTTGACTTTCTTGAGGCCAGGAAAGGGGCAGAATCAAAACCCCTACAGGACATGCTCATTAATGTCAATGACATTAAACAAGTCAGAGCTGTTTATTCCAAATGCTCTTTTTTTTTTTTTTTCTCAAACCATGTGATGAATGGAGTTTCCTCCCTTGCTTAGTGAGCAMTCCCATCGTGAATGTGATCATTGTCTTAACCTGCCCTGCATTTTCTCTGTCTTCTTTATTAAGTGGGTGCTTCCCTATGTGCCATCCATCCATTTGTTGTGCCTCTTCTGGATTTGTGGAAGGTTTATTGGGCAGGAGGTTGGGTGAGATGAGCTCCTGCAGTCTCTGATCCCATCCCATCCTTCTACATCCAAAAATTTTCAGAYATTGTGAAGTAGGACAAACACATCAYCCTAGAGCAAGGRGTGGCTTTTCWGCCAGACTTTGATGAAAAAGAACAACCCTGACTTAATTCCCTGCCCTTCTCCAGAGTCACTGAGGAGGCTGATTCCTGCTCACTCCTTTCCCTTCCCTGTGAGATAACACCATCCTTGCGCGTGGGGTCTGCATCAGTGCAAAGGGTTCATTTCCTTGGTCTCATCCAGTGGTTGATTCTCCCCCCAGAGGGTGCTGGGGCACTGCCCAGGCTCCCTAGGGAATGGCCACGGCCCCAAAGCTGCCAGAGCTCCAGCAGTGTTTGGATAACACTCCCAGGAACAGGGGTGGGATTGTTGGGGTGACTGCAGGGCCAGGAGCTGGACTTGGATRATCCTTGTACATCCCTTCCCACTGAAGATACTCTGAGATAAACAGACTAGAATAAATAGGATAGAATAAATAAATAGGATTAATAGAATAAATAGGACTCTTAATAAAGGTCTTCTTGACAGACCAGCCAGGGTTGAGTTGAGCTGGGAGATGGATCCTTTGTTCCACTGTCTGGGAACAGGCCAGGAGTTCACAGAGGTGGCCCAGTGTCCCCAGCGTGCTGAGATACAACTTTCCAAAGMCTTTTGTGCCAGCCTTCTTATTTTTACTCTCAGCTACATCCCCTCTTGCTGGAATAAGCATTTCTTCATCAGCTCTCTTCTCTAGGAGGTGAAAATGATACAGTTGCAGGTATTTCCATGGGTTGGATGGTGCTATGTTATGGTGTGGGTTCTTTTTTCTTCTTCTTGCCAAGGTCAGGATGAACAATTCACGGGAAACAAAAGTTCGAGTTTGGACTTGGTGATTTATCACATCTTATGCATTTACAGAGTATTTACAGACTCAAGAGCTGTGASCTTTAACTAGCTGCTTGAAAAACATGGCAAAATGGCCACTACTGACTCTTTCTAAGGTTTTTAAAGCACTGTTTACCCAATAATGAGATAACACCTCTATTATTGATGTTTSTGACCCAATGCAGACCACTAAAGGTCTGCAATTTGGACCTTTTTCACCCAATTACAGAAAAACCACCTAAGCCAAGGAAGAAGAAGGTAAAAAGAAAGTCTTAGACAACGCCCTATATCTTCCAACTTGGCTCACACACATCACTATATACTAAAACCTGAAGCCCTAAGTTTTTCACCCTGTAAGATCACACAACACCATTCAAACTCCACGCCCACAATCTCAATGCTATCACTCAGTGTTGAAAGCCTGTCCCAAGGGCTCAGGTCAAATGCAGTGTCCTCTTGTGGGTCACTGCCTGTGAGCCCAGAAAACCCAAAACTCTCCGCTTTTAGGATTCCAACAGTGTTACTGTTTTTGGGGTTTTTTTTTTGCCCTGAAGAGAGAAAAGCTGTTGTTCTTGTCTGTAGGAATGGCTTGCCCCCAGCCAGAGTCGGGGACCTCTGTGCAGGCCTCGCTGCAGCGCGCTGACCAGGAGATCAAGACAGCCCTGAAGAAGCTGATGGACTCAGCATCGCTGCTGGTGACTCTTCCCCCGGGCATGACAGCAGAGGGTGGCCTTGGCCTGGGGGCTGCCCCCTCAGAGCCCTCCAGGGCAGCAGCCGTGCCCTCTGTGGCAGTCCATGAAGCCAGTACCCAAACCCAGACTGCTGGAGGCCATGGTAGGTTTGGCGTGGAGGGGGGATAATACGATTTTACACGTGGTCAGAGTAGAATGAGCCACTTGGAAGTGCCATAAGTCCTGAGGGTTTCCAGCACTTCTCAGAACGGCTTAGAATAATTCGTGAGACGGCTCCTTGGGTGTGTTTTGTAAAGCAAAAGGTTTAGGAGCAAAATGGAACCTGAGCACAGGTACTTGCAAGCCCATTGTACCTTGCTACAACACCCCAAAAAGCACTGAGAAGCTTCGTGCTCTCCCCTAAGTACTGAAGGATTTAGGTGTGTTTTTTGGCAAACTCCCCAATAGGGAATGGCTCCATTTCTGAGGGACAGGTGAATAGACCTGTCTGTGTTTCTGTCTTGGCCTTGAGCCAAAGGCTGCCAGGAGAGCAAAGAAACTTCTAGGACTTTTTCCTTTGAAGTCCTAAGGTGAAAGTGAAACACTTTTTCATTATATAGAAAATATCTGCTTAGCTTTGGGCTGCATTCCTACAGTGGGAGATGTTCCCCTGGGATTTGAGAGACAGAAAAGTATTGAATATGCCAGTAATGGTATTTTTAGCCTCATTTTTCTGTGTTGTCGTGTTTTGAGCAGAGGAAGATTCAAAGAGGGCATACAGACCCAAGGAAGCATGGAGGGTGGGCTGGGGTTAGCTTGGATCTAAGTTTGGGGCAGATCTCTCTGGAAGCAGGAGGTGTTYGWAAACCATGTCTGAAATAGAGTCTGGTTCATCACCTGCCCAAAATTAAGGAATAGGGACTTTTCCCCTGGTCTTGCTTCAAGTACTTTTGGGGGAGAAGGTGGGGTGAGATCCCTCCTTTACATTCAGAGAAGTCATTTGGGTTTTGATTTGTGGGGTGGGTAAGGGTGGCTGCTTTCATTTCATTGTTTGCTATAAACAAGCTGGAAACATCTTTAATACCTTGAGCCAGCTGTCAGAGACTCTCCAAGGGTTGGGTGCCTCAAGTTCAGCTGCATTTCACTGACCCTGGAGCCTGGACAGACTCCTTGCAGCTTCTGTGTGACTAAAACCAACTGTGTCTGTGGCTGTGTCTTGTCAGGAGAACAATTCCTTTGTCTTTCTGTTGTTTTTAAAAAATCCTGGATGAGAGACAACCCTTCCACTCTTCCTCTGCTCCTGCCATAACAACCTGTCTAAGCTGTCTCTGTGTCAAGTCAGAATAACTGTTCTCCACCTAAGGGATAATGCCAAACAGCCTTCAGCCCTCAAACTCCTTAAAAATAAATATTCTKATTTAAAACTTAGCAAGAATAAAAGCTGTTTATGGAATCCGACCCAAAATAACAGCATTTAAAAAATATCAGGGCTTTAAAACCTTTTTTTTTTTTTTCCTTTCTAGTAGGAAATCATCTTTGGAAATAATCCTCTGGTGGAGTGGGATGACTCAAAAATCCTAAGTAAAATGTCACCCAGCAGATTATTTCTTCAGTCACAGCTRAAGAGGAAATACAATAGTGAATGAGATGGTTTGGCAGGTCTTTTATCTAAGCAAAACTAAACATGTTGTGGTTGAGTTATTAATTATTTAGGAATTATTATTTTTTTACTTAATTATTTATAATTATTATTTATTATTTATTCACTTAATTACTTTAATTATTAGGAATTATTTTAATTATATGGAGATTTGATGCTTCTCTCTATGATCACATGCTGTAAATGAAAAGGAGGTGAATATTTCAATAGTGCTGGTGACAGGAAAGCACAATCCCACAACCTGGGATCTCTGATCCATCAGTGCCTTGAATAACCACATTTTCCACCCCAATGGAGCTGTTTTATGTGATTTCTAGGAACAGCTGTTCTTTTCCAAAACCCAGCCAGCACCAAACATCCCTAGAGTACTCCCTAAATATTCCTACCTGCTGGGTAGAAGACTCGTCTGGATTTAGGCTTTCCTCCTTAAATAAAAAAGGAGATGATGCACTTTATCCTATGGTGTAGTTCCAATATCAAAAGACAATCAGGGATTCTTGGAATGTGAGATCAAACCAGGTTTTGTAGTTATATCTGATAAAATAATTAATAATAGAAGATGAAAAAGAACTGAAATGTCCATCAAGCTGCACCATCTTTTGGTTTCATCAAGCCCCAGATGCCAAACCTTGTTCTGGTGTAACTTAGAGCTGTACAAGGACATTTTCCAGTGGAGGTGCAGCAATGTTGATGCTCAAACATCACCAGATCCTCTGTATGAGCCCATATCACCTCCATATCAATCATATCCTCAGCCAGGACCTGCTTTGACCACCAGTTTACATCAATGTGGGCTCACTCATGTCCCTGAGGTCACAGCAGGGAGTCAGGAACTGTTCTAATGCAAAGCTGAATGGCAGAATTCRTGTGGACAAAGCTAACACTGGCTCTCCCTGGAGTGRTGGACTGGGCAGTGCTGGCTGGTGGCTGGACTTGTTTTTAAAGGTCTTTTTTAACCTGAATGATTCTGTTACTCCGTGACTTCCTCACAGCCATGAGCAGGAACTCAAACACAGCTGAATTATCTCTTTAAAAGGCTGTGTGAACCCCTCACTCTCCTCCCAGCTGACCTGCACTTCCCTGCCCCTGCCAGCTGCCTTTCCCATCTTTGTCTGTGTGTGTTTCCTGACAGAGCAGTCAGTTTAGCCCAGCCAGCCCAGTGCCACCACTCTGGTGTTGCCCAACCCCTTTGCTCTGTGTGCTTTTGGCAAAAATGCCCAATTCCCCTCTAACCCTCACTGACCCAGCTGGGGTCAGTGCCCTCAGTTCTGGCAGGAGGCACAGCAGAGACGGCTCCAAGGGTGGGCTCTGGGTTTTGGGTGTGGTCCCACGGGTGGTGTGTGTAACTTTTCCCGATTTCTGCTGCCAGCCAAAGCACAGGGGCAGGTTCTGGCTGAAGAACCGGGGGTGCCAAAGCCCAGCCCTGCTCCTCCCCAGGAACAGGAGGCTGCTGGAGGTGACAGCGCTCGGGAACGCACTGTCCCCATCGACAGGTAAATACCCMCCTCCACATCTCCAGGTAATTCCTGTGGGCTTCTGAATGAATGGGGCAGACTTTGGTGCAGAAAAAGCAAGTCCTCTGTGGGGGACCTGAACAGTTTCTTGTAGGGTTGTCATTATTTTCAGAAATATATTTTCATTTCCTGGTGACAATGCTTTGTCAAAGAAGGGTAAAAAAAGATCGGAGAGAAATTATTCCCCCCCAAACCAAAGTTCTTCCTGTGTTAATTTTAAGCAAGTAACTCTTTGTCTGCTGGTTAAACAGATCAGTGGCAGGGTGCAGTCCTTCACCTCTTGTATGTGGCTATGCCATGGTTTTTTTCTCTTGGGCTTCTTGACAGAACATCAGCAGGGGCAGGAGGCTGGTACAGGAGAGAAGGAGACGTGCTCTGGGATGTGCACAGTGAAGTTTATATTGAGACCACAGAAAGAACTCGTGTGTATAAGACTGAGGAGAAGACTCCAACAAGTAAGGCCAAACCCTGTTTCCCTTTTCCAATCCCATGATTGTCACTGTCTTCTCTTTTGGTAACAACTCCTAACTGATTTTTTTAAAATATTCCAATTTTTGGAGTGGTAACTGCTTATTAAACAAAAAGTAATAGGTAAGTGTGAAGATAAAAAACATAAAAGTGATGCCAGCATAAAGAACCCCAAATATATTGCTGTTGTACCTCTTGATTTGACTTTAAAACTACTGTTACATCCTAAGTGGCCTGTCCTAATAAATCCCATTGAGTAACTCCACATCTGTCAGCACTTCAGGAAACAAGTTCCAGTGCTGTGCATGCAGCAAAGGCTCTTTTCTCACCAGGTCCTCCCTACATGCAAGTGACAATAGAGGATGTGCAGGTGAACTCTGGGGAACGTGCCAGATTCCAGGCAGTCATTGAAGGAACCCCTCAGCCCACAGTTCTGTGGTTTAAGGTGAGTGCAGACTCTCCTCTGGCTGAGAGAGAGGGCTGTGGGAGGGACTGTAGTGCCCTGTTCCACAGGGAATTTTTGTCTGCTCTTTGCTCCCACACCTCTCACAGATTCTGTGTCTGTAGAGTTTGTGGAGCCAGCTGTTCTCACTGAACCACCACCTGTGCATCCCACCCTGTGTGGTCATCCTGGATCCTTCTGCAGAGAGGGAAACCAGGATGGTCCTGAGGACCAGAAAGAGCAGGAAGAGAAATTGTTTCCAGCTGAGTGCCACTGRGATGTGTGCTGCAGTCTGGGGGGGCAGGAATGGGATTGGGTGGTTTATCCCAATTCTTAGTGTGGCTCCCAGGCTCTGAATCTTTCCTGCCAACTGCTTGGTAAAATCAGTGTGACTAAGGACAATGAATATCCCATAGAAAGGAGAGACATTATTTATTATCCCTTAGAATATTGTTGTCATATCTTGTTAGAGCCTCCCTTCCAGGCTGAAGAGCCCCAGTCTGCTGTCACTCCTCATCCAGAAGCTCTTACAGAGGACACTGATGATGGTGATGCACCAAATAGAGCCACAGCATGGGCAAACCAAGCATTTATCAAATAATGCTTTGTGTCCTTCATTTCTTCCCTAATAATTTCTAGTGTCTGGTACCTTTTAGCTCCCACCAAGCACTGAGCTGGTGCTGCCATGGAGTGATTTACTCTAAATTAAATKTTTGTGACAGTTTAATAAGGAAAAGCTCAGAAACAGAGAATTTATGTGGGAAAACAGGATTGCAGGGCTTCATGCTTGTGGTATTGTATACATATATGTACATATTGTATCATATMTTTTTATCTTGGGTTTTACTCTAATAGGTACCTTTTGCAAATGCCCACAATCCGTGCCACACACTCCATCCTGCCCCTTTTTCACAGCATTTATGAATACACAGACTCACAGAACCATTAAGGTTGGAAAGACCTCCAGGATCACCGAGTCCAACCTCTGGCAGAACATCMCCTTGTCACCCAGACCCACATCCAGCTGTTCCTGGAGCACTTCCAGGGATGGTGACTGCACCACTCCCCTGGGCAGCATTTTCTCTGTCAGGTTACTCACACAAAGGTGTCTGTGCTGCAGCTCTGCTCCTGCATCTTGCTTCTTGAAAAGTGGAAATGTCTGTCTCCATCTCGGCTTTTCCAGTGCTAAAATGTCATTTCCTTCCCTCAGGGCACTTCACTGCTGACAGACAGCGACAGGCTCCATCAGGGGAAGGAAGGAACAACTTATTTCTTAGTCGTGGACAATGCTGCCGTGGAAGATGGKGGTGTTTACACCTGTGTTGCCAARAATGCAGGAGGGGAGGTTTTGTGCAAGGCAGAGCTCATCGTATGTGAAGGTAATGCCACCCTCTCATCTGTGAGAGCAATGCCACCCTGTCACCTGTGAGGGTAATGCCACCTCTCACCTGGGGGGGCAATGCCACCCTGTCACCCACGGGGTGTTGTTGCTCCCACTGCCATGCCAACATGTAATTTGTTGCAGCCATGTTCTGGTACCTGTATGGAATCTGTTCTGCATTCCTGTGTGCCATTCATACATGGCCAGCACGGCAGGATCCAGGATAAAAAGCAAATCACAAAATCCCAAAATGGTTTGGGTTGGAAAGAACCTTAAAGATCCTCTAATTCCAGCCCCCTGCCATGGGCARGGATACCTTCTGCTTATCCCARATTCCTCCAAATCCCATCCAAKCTGGMCCTGAACACTTCCAGGGATGGGGCAGCCRCTTCTCTKGGYAMCCCCAAARTTCMTTTTGAYACMTTCTGTTATCAAACAAYTCCACTTAATTCTCTTTRTAAGTTTAGAAGACCCCTCTAATTTTCCTGCCTTAATTTGTCCTTTAATTTACACACTATTAGCAAGGCACTGTTGTCTGAATAATTACCCTTATGTTTTCCTTCATTTCCAAAGCTAAGAAAGACCAGGAAGGAAAGAAAGTGGCCACCAGGAGRAAGCTCCACTCCCATTACGAGGTTAAGCAGGAGATTGGAAGGTAAATGAATTTTACAGCATCRCTGCCAGGGAATATCTCACTGCCCCTCTGAGCTGCTGAGGCACAGGTGGGGCCTGAAAAGTCTGACAAGGTGGAAGTAAAGGCAGAAGTGGGGGGTCACTCCAAGGTGTGCTGGGGCATCTCCAACCAGGAAAAAAAACATCAAAGGCTCACAGATAAGTGCCTGGATGTGGCTGCTTGGCAAGGGGAGCATCCCACGCCCATCACATCGGGTCCGTCTGAGCCTGCATTGACTGCAGCAGCTTTCCCTTGATGGGAACACGTTGCTTCCCTTTGGAGACAGCCAGGAGAGGGCAACAGCACCTCACACACAGCAAAAAGGAGCATCTCGTGCTGGAGAGCTGAAGCACGGAGCAGCAGGGAGCTGTCAAAGGCCAGGGTGTGGGGAAATCCCTGCCCAGCTCTGATCGGGGCTTGTCCTTCCATTCCTGCGCAGGGGCTGCTTCAGCTTCGTGAAAAGGGTGGTGCACAAAGGGAACAGGGTGTCCTGTGCTGCCAAATTCATCCCTCTGAGGAGCAAAACCAAGTCCCGAGCCCACCAGGAGAGGGATATTCTCGCCTCTCTGTCCCACGACAGAATTACCAGGCTCCTGGATGAGTTTGAAACACGAAAAACACTGATTTTGATTCTGGAGTTGTATCCTTTTTTCGTGCCGTTGTCTGAAGAGGCTGGGGAGTACTGGGTAGAGCTCATTTCTGAAATATCTAAGAAATAAATACTTTTGGGGGGATTTTCCTGAGAGAAAAGGACACACACAATCCTTCTCTGCACTGCAGGACAGCACGGCTCTGTGAGAGCTCCACTGCCRTCCTCAGGGTGAGAAAAATCAGACTGGTGTGTACATAAAAGTGTGAGTGAGTTGTTAAACACCCAAATTATTTTCTGCAACACCTGGAATTTATGAGCTCTGTTTCTGTGAGRTCCAGTCTGGGTGGGCACGAGGGAAATGCAGAACAGAAACCCCAGAATCAAAGGGGCAGATGTTGGCAGGAGGTTCAGAGCAGCCCAGTTCTGCAGGGACTCTGCTGCAGCAGAGACTTCCATGATGATCCAGCTGCCTGAGATCACCTCGTGAATTCTGCTGTTGGCTGCATGTCAAAATGAGCTTTTCCATGTGGTTCTGTTGTCCCTTAATGCCRCTGCCAGGTGCTCCAATGAAGAGCTCCTGGACCGTTTGTTCAAGAAGAGCGTGGTCACTGAAGCTGAGGTAATTTCTCATCTGAAAGCCCAGAGTTGCTTCTTTCTGCATCTTCCTTTTGGGATGTGAGAAGTGTCTCTGAACCAGAGATAATCTCTCAAAGCAGAATCAGCCTTTAAAACGAGTTCCTGTCAACTTTCACTGTTAGTTGGGTTTCTTTGGGGAATAGCTACAAACAGCCAGGGGGTTTGACCACCAGCATTGCATTCAGTCTGAAAATAAAGATTGTATTTGCTCTATTGTCATAATTCCATTGCTATCTGTCATCTGCAGCTCCTACCTCCACTTACTTAATACCCCTTTATCCCCTTGTAATTGTATTCTATCTACTCCCTTTCTGTCTTTAAAAGAAAAGCTGAAATTATGGTTTCTAAGGGATATTTTTTATATCCTTGGTGCTAAAAGTTCAAAATGTTTCACATCTCCCATTTAGKAGCCAGGTGTCCAATATTTATTGGCGAAATAATTTATTTTTTTTTTAGAAATTCTCAGAGGGAACAGCATAGAATTATTTGGATTGAGAGGGACATTTAAAGATCAAATCTTGGTGACATCAGGGACTCTCTTATTTACTCTCCCTGTTTATTTAGTGRCAAAAATTTATTAATTGTTTATTAATTGACTCAATTCTTAGGTCAAACTGTACATCAAGCAAATTTTGGAAGGCATCAAATACCTTCATGACAACAACGTCCTTCATTTGGACATCAAGGTAATGAGCACTGRCCAGTCTGGCTTTCCCCAGCCTCTTGTTGGCCAGGGATTGGGTGTTAGAATTGTTCTTACAACTAAAAATCCTTCCTGCTCTCATGAAAAATTCCCCCATTTTTATTTTTTTTCCTTCACCAGCCACTGAACATCCTCATGGTTTATCCTGAGAGGGAAGACCTGAAGATCTGTGACTTTGGGTTTGCCCAGAGGATCACTCCTGTGGAGCCCCAGTACAGCAAATTCGGCTCTCCAGAGTTYGTTGCCCCAGAAATCGTTTCCCAGTCACCAGTGTCAAAAGCAACTGATGTCTGGTAATCTCTCCTTTTCCCAAAAAGCTTTTCCAGGCCCTCAATGGCCTGAATTGCCATTAACTGTTAATTAGTAATGGAGCAGTGATGATGACACAGGAAACCGAAAGCAAATGCTGACAACCCAAAAGCCATCAAGGCTCATTAAAGCTCCTKCTGTCTAATTTCTTTCAGCCATAATTGAACTCTGACTGCTAATTAATGCAAAGGAGCATCTTCGAGGAGATGATCTCTATTCCAGGCAGCARCTAGAGGGAATGATCCTAAAGGGCTTTCTAGAAAAGGCAAAAAAAGTTTTAAAAAAAAAATTGAGTTTTTCTTCTATCTGTGGTTTTAAAATGAAGGATTGCTTGAGAACAATTTTAAAAAATTTTCAAGGGGAAAAAATTAATGGAAAAAAGAACGAATAGCTTTTGGGATTTATTATCCCTSAAAGGTGAGGAGAAAGTGATCTTGCTGCTCCAGGGTGTCTAGTGACAGGAAAAGGGGCTTGAGAAGGATGGGAAAATAGTGACCAAAATGACATTTGTGTTCCCTCTCTCCTCAGGGCTGTSGGAGTCATCACATATTTAAGGTAAATAAATCTTCCAAACACTCCCTCAATAACCCTTTGTCCATCAGAGCCCTCCAGTGCTTTCAAGTGAGGGATCTGAGTGGGACATTCAGTCCTTCCATAACAAGGACAATTTATTTTGTGGTTTCCTCCTTTCCTGGTTGCTCCTCACGAGCATTGCAAGTCCCAGGCACGGAGCCCCTCAAGCGTTTACAAACCCCATGTAAGCATTTGTGCTTCTGKCATTTGCACAGAAAATAGAAACCTAAAACCTGTCTCCTTTCATTTGATGGTGTTTAACAATTAAGCCTCACGTGCAAGTCTCCATTTGCTGGGGAGAACGACAGGCAAACTCTCCTGAACATCCAGAACGGGGAAATTTCCTGGACCATTCCTGATGTTGTCCACTTGAGCGAAGATGCAAAGGACTTCATGAAAGGGATCCTGCAGCAGCACCCCAAGTGAGTGCCCTCCTGTGCCCCCCTCTGYGCAGAGCTGCTGGTGTCCCAGCAGGCACATCCCACCTCATCATTTGGTTTGAAAAGCTGGGTGAGATGTGGTGCATTTTGCCCTAATTCTGCCTTATTATCCCCCATTACCCAACCCACAACTCGGATGTTTGCCAAATTGGCCTCTCTCTGCTGTGGTGATGTCCTTGCTCCCTGCCTCCTCCAGGCTGAGGAGTTTCTGGAATGACACAGAYGAGTGGGAAGAGCTGGTATGGAGGGAGTTATGTGAGAATTAAATAACATTGACCACATTCATTAAGCAATCTCAAGTACAAAAGTTGGCTGGAAGGCATATTTACAGGCACTTGGTTTTAATTACATTCCTACTCTTTCTGCCTGCTGCCAAAGCTGTTTTCACTCYGGCCACCTAAAGAGGCAAAGTCACWCCCAGAGYTGCTCTGGACACCCTGCAGAGAGCCAGGAGCTCTTCCTGAGGGAGTGTCAGACTGAAAAAGGAGGATATTTTCCCCTCACAGGAAGGAAACCTTGAGTTGGAAGCTGCTGTGTCTTTTTGGCTTCTCTGTTCAGCATCCTAAGGACACACCCCTGTGTGTAGGTGATCCCTTCAGGAAGATGTTCCCTTCCCACTAAAATATCAATCTGTTCTCTTACCAGGTCCAGGCCAAGTGCTTTGGACTGTCTGTCCCACAAATGGTTCATGGTAAGTTTGTCCTGCTCCTTTATTAGACAGTTTTCCCTAATATCCAACCTAAACCTCCCTGGTGCAACCCCAGGCCACTCCCTCTTGTTCTGTCACCTCAGGACAGAAAGGAAACTGGCCTTGCACACCAAAGCCATGGTTTATATTCCAAAGCCTTCAATCACTAGGGAAAAGAGTTAAAAATTAACAACAGCAAAAAGGATTTAATGACAGGTATTGAACRGGGCTTGATTTAATCACTGAAAAGCTGATTTTGTCTGCAATTTAACTATGAAAGGACTGCAGCATTTGATCTACTGTAACTTTCCTAAATTAAACAATTGTGTAAAGAGAGAATCCTAAAAAAAAAACAAAAAAAAAAAATCCACAGAAATTAAGTCAGGAATTTTTTTAACCAATGGTTTTCCTCTCGTTCCACCTGGCAGCACAATGTCCCTCTTGAAGCAGCTCATTTCATTAATACCAAACAGCTCAAATTCATTGTGGCTCGGAGCAAGTGGCAGGTGAGTTGCCCCCAGTCTGTGTTGATTCTTTTCAGTTATATCTATTTTTAATTTAATCTTTGAAAAAACTTTTGGGCTAGGACAGCGAGCTCAGCAGAGATCTGAGCATGGCTGGGAGTTGGGAAAAAGCCCAGGGGAGATGGATGTGTCAGGAATTAWTGATCTAGGCTTTTGCTGCCTGGAAACCCATGCAGGTGCCTGTGAGACACAAGGCTGTGTCTAAGTTCAGTGCCCTCAGCTGCCTTTGCAATCAGAGCTGAATTACAGACAGGTACCAATGAAATGCCTCTTTTCCTGAAGCTCCCTCAAATAATTGGATTGATTGGCTTCTGAACATGCCAGTTTCTCTCTGCTGGCTGGAAGGAGAGGCCCAGCTTGAGCTGAGATGCCCCACAYGGCAGGATTTAGAGCAGAGGAATCCCATCTCCTACACTTGGTGGGTCTTCTGCTGGCCTRAGTCACTGTAGGTTGTATTGCAGTCCAAGGATTTAAAGCCATTTACTCCAGCGAGTCTCTCCTCTGATGTTTTCCATCAAAAACTCCTTTCCATCTGTTTTGAGTGGCCAGATTGACTCTGGAAATCTCAGAGTCCTGTTTCCCCCAATCACAAGAGCAAGTGTGTTCCCTGAAGTCAATTTAATTTCATGTCTGGGAGTGAGGGAAGATTCGGAGAGGAAATGAGGCCTGGATTGGTGACATGTGCAGGGGCTGGCAGTGTCCAATCAGACCCATGGGTGTGGTATTTAGGGGTGCAGGAGCTCATTGTGGTGTGTTTGCTTTCCACACTCCCACCACATCTCCTTGTGCTGTGTTTTCCTCCCCAGCGCTCCCTGATGTGCTACAAATCCATCCTGGTGATGAGGTCCATCCCCGAAATCCTCGAAAGAACCCATGACAACAGCTCCCTGGCCATCTCCCGACACCTCATTGAGGAGAGCACTTCATCCAGCACCAGTGGCTCCTCTTCAGACAACGAGAACKCCAGCTTCCCCAAAAAGAGGCACTTTGGCTCCACCCCTGAACTGCACCTGCCCGTTTTTGATGCCCCAAGCCACCCCGAGCCTCTGAAAGGTGCAAGTGAACAGGAGCACTCCAAAAGCTCCATCCCTCCTGTGAAACCTGTGAGGAGGAAATATGCTTCCATGAAGGCTGAGGTGGGGCACAARTCACCCACAGAAAGCAGAGAGCTCATGGCGAGTATCTTACAGGAGAAAGAGGAGAGGCTGCAGGCAGAGCCATCCCAAAAAAGTGGCGCCACTGAGCCTTCACCCCCGAGGGCTCCCACAGAAAGCACATCACCYGTGCATCAGGGAGAAAAGCCAGACACATCTTCATCTGAAAAGGGCAGAACGGAAGAGGCAGGGGATGGGACAGAAAAGCCATCTTCCTTTGTTCCCAGGCAGAGCGTCATCAAAAGCACCTTCTACAGCCAAGCCAGCGAGCTGCCCGCCAGGCCGCCTTCCTCGCCAGGCAGGGAGTTCAGAAGGCACCTGGACAGGGCCAGAAGGACTTTCCGGAAGGCTGGGTATTCCAAGGTGCCCCTCAGCGGGCTCCGTGAGCCCCTCCTCGAGCAGTTTGAACTGGAGGAAGAAGAAGAAGGAGGAGGAGATGACCGCAGGGAAAGCCTGCTGGGATCCCTGACCAAATCCGCGTCGTTTGACACCGCCAGGAAGCCCCCACACCCTGCCATCGCTGGCGCCAGCCGCAGCCGTTCCCTGGACGAYTACAGGCTGAGAGCCTCCAGATCCTTGAGGGAGCAGGATATTTTGGAGGAGGACTGTGATGTGCTGTCCCAGGAGAGCTGCCCTGAAGGCAGCGATCACTGCGAGGTTTCCGCTGGGCCTGGCCAGGGGTGTTCCGCGGGCACAGCAGAGCAAGGGGCCGCCAGGAGAGCCAGTGAGGATTGCTCAGGAGAGAAAACCTCTCCYTCCACACACTGTGAGGGGAAGGGGTGCCCACCTGCTCTCATACAGCAGGTAGAGGGACTGCCAGTGTCGCCTCACAGGAGTGAGAACAGGAAGCGCTTRCTGAAGAAGTCAAAAGCCACTGAGATTGAGGAGGACGTGGAATGTTTGGAAGGCAAAAGGCCCGTTCCAGCTGCCCAGAGCTCAGATGTARCAGCACCACCAGCTCCAAAACACGGGAGCACAGAGGGTAAATCTGCCTCTGGCCGTGCCTCTGACTCTGCTTTTCAGGAGGGCCAAGAGTCCATTTCAACCCTCACACAGTCAGAGAGCACCCCAAAGTCATCTCCTCTGGGTAAGGGAGGCGAGTGCCTGCCCCAGGAGTCTGCTCCCACTGGCACCCACCCAGATCTAGCAGGGGGAAGCTTGCTTATCAAAAGGACAGCCCCAGCCCCACCTTGGAAAGACAAAAGGCAGAAACATTCAGATGAAAAGATTTCTGCTCATGGCACTGCTGAAACTGAACTCATGGAGCATGAAAGCTCTGTTCCTACAGCAGAACTAACAGAAGCTGATTCATTTCCAGTATGTAAAGACACAAGTGAGGAACTTCCTGGGAAAAGTGTTCCAGCAGCTMCTGTCATGCTGGGCAAGCAGCCAGGTACCCTCAGAGCTGGTGAAGGTGTTCCTCAGAAGCTGAAGACACATAAAGATGTGAAATCTGCTGTCCTGGAAGATGCAGAAGCAGCTGTTCCAGGAATCACTCCACCATCAGCCCATGGTGATGAAAGCCAAGCACACAAGAAGGCTCCTGCTCACTTAGACACAGCATCAGCTGTCCTGAAGGGAGAGCAACTCACTGTTCCCAAAATCCCACCACCAGGATCAGTGCCAGCTCTGGCCTCTGATGGAGCACAGCAGGCTCTCAGCAAGGAGAAAATTGCTGCTCTGAGGAGTAAAAGCTCAGCTGCCACAGAGGTTGTTTCCAGTTTGGCCCATGAAGGAGCTGAACCCCAGAAGGTTCCTGAAGGCCACGGCTCAGAGCCTGCTGCTCTGCAGAGCAGACACCCAGCCAGAGCTGTGTCCCCCCAAAGCACTGTCCTCCCTCAGGTCTGGGGGAGTGAAAATCAAGGACATCCAGAGGTGTCAGTGCACAGTGAGATGAGCTCTGTTGTGACAGCAGGTGGAAGTCAAACAGCTGGACAAGCTGTGGCTGCTCCTTTCCCCAAGGCTGGACATGGGGTGCAGCACAGGGCTGGGATTTCACATGGTCTGGAGAGTGGCAGCTCAGGTGCATTAACTGCTTCACAAGCAGAAACTGCTCCAGCTTCAGCCTATGAACTGGAATATGAGGAATATCCAGAGGTTYATGGTGAGGGTGGARGCATTGCCTTAGRAAGKGGAARATGTGATGGTGGAAAAGCTGCCCCRCCTCTGCTCCGCAGGGATCACGGTCAGGAGCTGTCACACCACAGGTCTTCTTTTTACAGTGACGAGGAGTCTGCTGTGCTRGAGGGCTTGGTGGATGAGATGGTTTCCCTCTCTGAAGAGATGAATGTTTGGGCAGAGTCCGTTTCTGGAGAGAAGGGAAGCAGGAAGCACATTTCTCCTCACAGAGRGATGTTCTACAAAGGCAGCCAAGCACACATGGACACCTCCTTCCCTYCTGCCCAAAAGGGTGGGAGAGGAGAAGTCGCTGAGCAGGAGGRCCTTGCAGAACCCTGCCTTGCTGTGAGTGAGGAGCCAGGAGTCCTGGAAGAGCAGGGAGCACAGACAGTTCCTCATGAATGTGAGAACCTGGAGGAYTTGGCATTTGAGACCTCCCCTTCCAGCCCAGAGAGCGTTTCCTCCACCGAGAGCTTGGACACTGCAAAAAGACCCATCCCCGTGCCAGTGACCAAGGACACTGGGAAACACCCAGAAGTTTCTCTGGTGAAAATCAAAGACCTGTCAGATGAAACACCCAGCCTTGGCAGCGGCCCCCARAAATTCGACATCTCGGAAGTGGAGCCCGCCTACTTGAACTTCTCAGATTTGTATGACATTGTCTATTTTCCATTTGAGTTCCTGAGCTATAAGAAGCCTTCGCCCAAACCAGTTCCCAGACGGTTCATGTTTCTTGGTGAAAGGGCAAGGTCCCCTCCTGCAGGACATCTCCACAAGGATAAAAGACTGTGCATCAGGGAGCAGGAGGACAAGAACAGGAAGAACCATTTGGAAATATCTGAGGATTCAAAGGCAGCCAGCTTATCAGCCATGGGGAAAGGGGCAGAGAGCCATAAAGAAATGTATAGCTCCCAAAAGGACTCCAGTGGGAAGCAGAAAAGCTCCTTCCACACCAAGCCTGGMCTCTTTAAGCCATATGCAAGGTCTCATTCAGTGGAGCAGTCGGTGGAGCAGAGTCTGAAGAAGAAAGTAAAAGCTTCTGTTGCCCATATTTCRAGAATCCTAAAAGGAAAGACATCTCCTGAGCCAGAGGAAGGTAATTATTTCCCTCTGTTCCTTCACAGACTTGCTACCACAACTGGGCTCTGTTACAGCTGCACTTTTTGTTTTCCCCAGCATATTTGAAGCTGTGGTGAGATTGGAATTTCAAATCTGACTGTGGCAGGTTCTGAAAGGGACAGTCTCCACCCTCAGGTCTCTGTTTCTGGCTGGCTTCAGTGCAGAGTCAGCTGGGTCAGTCCACTGATGATGGAAGGGGCTCAGATTCCCTGTTTGAGGTTGCACAGAAGCAGATCAGGGCTGGGTGATGCTCTCCTTGCTGCAGTTGCCATCTGTCCATGGCAAATCTCTCAGGTTAAAGTGAGTGGGAGAAGCTGAAGTCACCCTGGCTACTGGACATGGGGATCTGTCCTTTCTTCTCTGCCCTCCCTGGGTATTCCCTGTTTTTCCAGGACACTGTTCTGTTTGCAGCAGCTGTCACAGACTTCCCTGTAAATCAAACTCTGGTTAATAGGGAAACCTGTGACTATTTGTGTGCGAAGGCAGAACTGTCACTGCCAATGGATGCCACGGGGAGAAGGATGGCCTTGAATGACTTCCCATCCTTTCTCTCAACAGAGTTTGGTGAGCTGGGAAGTGAGGCAGCAGAAAGGGAGCTGTTAATAGGGGCTGAAGGATCTCTGAAGAGGAAATCAGCGCTCCCTTCATTCAAGCTACCAAGCCTCATCCCAAAGGAGAAAGGTATTGCTGTAGCAGGAGTCACTGGTTTGTTCTACACTCAGAAGAAGGAATTCAGGAAAGAATTGCTTTTTCCCTGGCAAGCTTCCCCTTGACTCCATCAGGAGCATTTTCTGAGGTCATGTTACTGTCCCAGCATTCAGCAGAGCCCAGACAAGGGAAGRGAAGTTGGGGGAGGCTGGCAGCCCCTGGCCACTGTGGAGAAAACCCCTGGAGAAACACAGAAAAAAACCTGAGTTTTCCCTTTCCCATGGAGACAGGAGCAGATTTGATGCTCTGTAGGGTTTTTTTCTTCTTCTGTTTCCATCTTTCATGTCTCTTTCTCTCTTCTTGTGTTGTCTTGATCACAGAATCATTTAATTGGCAAAGACCTCTAAGTCTACTGGGTCCAACCATTAACCCAGCACTGCCAAGGCCGCCACTAAACCATGTCCCCAAGTGCCACACCTCTGTTAAATCCCTCCCGGGATGTTGACTCCCTGGGCAGCCTCCTCCAGTCCTTGACAACATTKTCCATGAAGATATTTTCCCTAACAGCCAAACTAAACCTCCCTTGGGGCAACTCTTGTCCTTTTTGATCCCCTCATCCTTAAAATTCCATAACTCAGTTTTGCCCCCCCACATTTAGGCTCTGCCAGAGGAAAACCCTTGCTGTGACAGGGTCTCTCTCTCTGCTCTGAGCTGTTCTGCTGCTTTARCTGTACCAGGGCTGGGCAGTGCAGATATTCCCCATGGATTTTTCCAAGATCCATCTGGATCTGTCACACTACACCCACRGGTGAACAGGGTTCCTTCACCTGTGTGCTCTGTGCCCGGGGGGATTCACCAAATGGTGGTCAAAGGAATGGGAGACCATGAACCAGAAAGGTTCCTGATGTTAGGAATGCAAGGCTGTGCTCCAATTTTTAATCAAAATTCAGTTATTTATTAATTTATGTTTGGCAAAAAGAGAGCAAACAGCGCTGGGTACGCAGGGAGTCTGTGCTCCATCAACATGCACACTGATGGTTAGTCCTGTGAATATTTATACATATACATTAGCATTTCTCAGCAGTTTCTATTTCCTGTAAAATCTACYGKTTTTACATGYWTGCATGGGCTCTTTCCTGGTGTCACTTCATCCTTTGCTGACCTCAGGTTTCCATGCAGTTTTGCTTTTTTTGCTTGCATAAGCAGTCACATATAGTTCCATGTTTGCTCAATTTTCCATCTATTGTTCACAATGTCCTGTCCAGTTGTTTCCCTCCCCCAGCATTATTTGGCATTTTCTCAGAATTCACCTTTGTAGTGGTTTTTATTCCTACAGTCTAATTTCATACATATCTCTTTTCTGACAAAAATCACTGTTACATCTCTCACATTGACCACATTAAAAAAAAATGCTTTCTGATGTCCTACAGGGGTTTGTTTTCCACAAAGTGTCACAGTAATACGTGAAAGGACTGCACAACACACAGCGTTCACACGCAGGAAAGAAGAGAACTTTCTTTTTTACTTTGCACAATTCTAATCACAGCTAGAGATTGGAGAATGAAGTCTCCACCTCTCCAATCACACTGGTCAATATAAACGCTTGTCATCTTTTCTCCTCCCAGTAGAAAGAATGTAACTTTGAATACTGGTTACAAAAACAACCCTACTGTCTACAGAAAAACTCTGAGGCCTCTACTGCAACTATGAAAAACATCAGAAGGTTTAGAAATTCAGGCTGTTCTGAATCCCCCCTTTCCCTCCTGTCTGCAGCCCCGTCGTTCACTGAGGAGCTCATGGACCAGGCGGCGGCCGCCGGACAGTGCGTGACGCTCTCGTGCCGCACGGCTGCTCACTCCTCCCTGCACATCAGCTGGTTCAGAGGTGACTCTGCCATCCCTCCAGAGACCCCCCTGTCTGCAGCAGCACAGCTTTAAACCAAGCAGGCCTTAAGACGTAAAAGGAAAAAGCCCTAGAAGTTTCTATGCTCTCCTTGGCTTAAGGCCAAGACAGAAGCACTGTCTTGGTTTATTTATTGTGTATCTTGGTTAATTTATTTATTTATCTGTCCCTCAGAAATGCAGCCATTCTCTATTGGGCAGTTTGCCAAAAAACTCTCCTAAATTATCCAGTACATAAGGGAGACCACAAAGCTTCTTGGGATGTCATAGTGAGGTACAATGCTTGCATGTACCTGTGCTCGGGTTCTATTTTGTTCTTTATCGTTTATTATTCTATAAGCTTGTTAAACCTTTTGCTGTACAAACCACACCCAAGGAGCCATCTCACAAATGATTTTTAAGCCATTTCTGTGAGGTGCAGGACACCCTCAGAGGTATCGAACCCTCTTTGAGCTAAATCAACCTGGCTGATTGAGAAATTCAATACCTCTGCCCTGAGGGGGAGCTTTGAACACCAATTTGCAGGGCACTTATCTCTTATCTCACCTCTGCAGATGGGATACCTGTGCAGAGCAGCAGCCGGATCCTCATCTCATCCACGCTCAAACACTTCCAGCTSTTAACGATTCTCTCTGTTCATGCTGAGGATTTTGGTATTTACACCTGYGTGGCCACAAACTCTCTGGGCTCAGCATCCACCTCTTGCGTCATCAGAAAAGCAGGTGAGAGAAGGAGCAGCTACAGAAATGGGTGTTTAAGCACTTCTGCCCCTACAAATGTAACCTATCAATACCTCTGAGGTGAGATTTCTGCACATGGAGGCAGAGGAAGATCTCTCCCTTGCTGTGGTCCACAGCCTGTGCAAGGTTCATTCCCTCTTCTTCACTCTTTATTTTCCTTCCTAGATTAAGAGCCACTACAAGACAAAATCTTGGTACTGAGTTTAAATTAGGGATGGTAAAATTGCTGTTCTGCTATTTGTATATACATATATATAAATAAAAACATACACATGTTTATAGATCAATAAGTAATGTCTAGCTGAGACATGCAGGGTGTAGAGTTTTGTACCACAGCAGTGCTCCTGTTAACACTCGTGGGGTCTGTGCCTCCTCTCCACAGAGGTTCCCCCCAGCCCTCCACCCCCTGACATCGTGGAGGTCTACAAGGATGGAGTGCAGCTGGTTTGGAAACCTGTGGAAACCAACACCCCAGTCCACTACACTGTCCAGTGCAGGACTGAAGGTAAAGTGCTGTGCTTACGCTTTGCAAGGAACATCTGGGTTTGTGTGATCTCTTCACCCGCTGGATCATTTATTGTTATTCAGAAACAGCCTGATTTAACTCCYCAGTTCAGAGTTAGGGATGGGATTCATAGAGCTATCATTTAACCATCTAAAAGTCAGGGGTTGTGCTGGTTAAATCAGCCTGGGACTTGCACATTCACACCAAGGCTTTGCTAAAGTGTGGATCAAACAAGGCTGAGTCCAAGCTACAACCCAAAAGTGAGCAGCTACAGGAGAAAATGCCTGGTCTGACATGCAGCTCTGAGTAATCTGACAAATCAGACACTAATGAAACAGCATCATCCCAGGCTCAGGCTTTCTGCACAGTCTTGGAGAAAGATGATTTATCAAASAGGCCATTTATCCTCTGCTGAACAGCTGTGCTTTCTTTTCCCATTGACTATGGAGGAAGCTTAGGGCAAAGAGCCAGGACAAGATAAYCAAAGTTTGACAAAACTGCATCAACCCTTTGATATTCTCTTTTGAGGCTTGGCCCAGAGGCTGATGAAAGTCAGAGGATCATTTAATTATGGAATGGTTTGGGTTGGAAGGCACCTTAAAAACCATCGAATTCCAGCCCTCCTGCCATGGGCAGGGACACCTCCCACTGTCCCAGGTTGTTCCAAGCCCTGTCCAACCTGGCCTTGGACACTTCCAGGGATTCAGGGACAGCCACAGCTTCTCTGGGCACCCTGTGCCAGCCCCTCCMCACCCTCAGAATAACAAATTCTTCCTGACATCTAATCTAAGTTTCTCACAGTTTAAAGCCGTTCCCACTCGTCCWGTCACTATCTGCCCTTGTCAAAAGTGGATGTTTTCCTGCTTAGTTACAAAAGCTTTGTATCAAATCCCCAAGGCTGTTCTGCCTCCCCTGGGGATGGATTTGCTGCTGTTATTATGAGTGTGATGTCTGATAGCAATTCCTGCTGCAGCCACACAAACACAGTCCTTCACATTCAGCCCTAGCACAGCTTTTTCCTTCTCTTAATTCTCCAAACAAACAAACAAACAAACATTCCCTTCTGGATTAGCATGGGCAGCAGCTTTCTGCCCTTTCCCTCTGGAGCTGGTGTGAGTCACTTTCCCTCCATCACCACTTTCTTCATCATTATTTGTTTTGAAACAACTGTAGGAAAGATTYTGGGGAGGATACAAACACAAGTTCTTCCAATTAGGAAGAAAAATGGCAAACAGCATCTACAAYTTTCCACTGCGTTCAGGCAGCTCCAGTGCATTTGGCAGGAACATGCAAGATCCTGCTCTCCTGAAGACAGAAAGATTAAGATAATCAGGGATAAATTCCTTGTTTTATCCATTATTTGAAAAYAGGCTTTTCTCTGCTGCTTCTGCACATATTTTTTCTCCATTTCYAAGCTTTATCTGCTCCTTCTTGCACAAACAGCCCCTAATTCAGCCAGTACCCAGTAAAATCATTGACACCTTGGGGCTGGGTGGGGAATTGCTGCTTATCCAATGGTTTGAGGCTCTTTGCCAGAGTTTATTTGAATGGAAGGATGGGTTTAATCTCAGGCAKTTGCAGGGAGTTGGGTTCAGCCTTGAGCACAGCAGCAAGGCAGGGGACACAGCATCCTGTGGGAGGAATGCTGATTAAATGTTTGCTGGGGATTTTCTCCTTCCTAACTCAGTCCCATGAATAATGAGTCCAGAATGTACCCACAATTCCAGTTCTGTGAGAAATCATCTGAGTTTCATAAAAACTAAGTAAAACTGCCCATGTTTCAAACACTGGGTTTGCTGGGATGGTTCTGTCCAGGAATCCTGCACCTCATGGTCTCAACTGGATTTAAGACAGGGCCAACAGGAAAAAAAAAAATCATGATTTCTCTTTAGTTTGGAGTTCTTGATGTATATTTCTAGTAAAGTTTCGTGGTATGAATTAGATAAAGAGAAAAAAATACAGGAAAATTCCACCCCTCCTCTGGAACAATATTGGCACAACTTGGAATTACCAGATATAAACCAGCTGATTTTAGAGAAGAGTAACACAGGTACAGCCCCAAAGTTGGCCAKGGTGAGTTGGTTTCTCCACATTCCCTGCACATAAATTGGTGGGAAAAAAAAACAACAAAACAACAAAACAAACCAAAAAAACACAACAAATCCCCAAATCTCAAAAAACTTCCAACCCATTGTGGCCATCCTGAAATGAATCCCGATCTCTTTTTCTCTCTTCTCTTGGTTAAGATGGGGAGTGGACGACTCTTGCTTCTGACATCACTGACTGCTGCTACTATGCCAGAAACCTCCCCCAGGGGTTCACCTACCACTTCAGGACAGCCTGCAGCAGCAAGGCAGGGATGGGCCCCTACAGCCAGCCCTCTGCCAAAGTGAAAATCACYGGGAAGGATCAGAGRGGTAAGACCAAATGCCAAGAAAWCTTTGGGATTTTCCTGCATCAAACYCACTGCAGCCTTTTAGATGTGGGCCCAGAAGCCARGAGCAAGTGAATCAAGGCCAATTCYACKTGGCTTAGGGTTGTTTGGGGCTTTTGCATCTAAAATTAATTTTCTAATTATTTTTTTAATTGTGGATACAGGGGAATAGGTATAAACAGATTAAAAGCCCCAGTAATATAACAACAAATAAATACAAGCAATATGTAGCTATATAAAATGTAATAATAAAACAAAAACCTGTTGAAGACACAGTTTTGATTTGAGATTATGAAGAAATGGGCCTTGTACAATAAATATTTTACTGGAAGCATTTATCTACTGATATAAGTCTTGCACTGGTGAAAACTCTGGACTTGTTTATATTATGGACTAAATCCTAAATTCAGTAGTTAATTTGTCTGTTCTGGGGTTTTCCATTGGGAATTGTTGTCCTGTGGTGAATTTCCCAGCTGTATTTTGTCTTTGTAAAGAAATCTTGATTTGCTATTTTTGTCACCTGCTTGACTACTTTGTACTGCACACATGCTTTTCAAATGAAGAGATCCATGGCCCCACAGCAAATGTAACCCCATAGCAAAGGAAATGTCCTTTCTGTAARGAAACAGAAGGATGGTCTAGCTGGAATTTCCTCCCAATGGAGAGGATTGCTCTGTAAAATTCGGTTCACAGAGATATTTTTAACTCACCCCAAGTCCTCTGCTTTCCTTTTTCTCAGGATTTCTTATCAGTGGGTCCAGCTTTTCCAACCAGATGCTTTAAGGGGATTCTTTAGTATTTCAGGGAGTGCTTGGACACAACCACACACCAGAAGCAGAGCAACAAGTTCCAGCTGCTGCTCTGAAATGTCCAACCACAAGAAGTTCCTAATTCCTTGTCAGTTTTTGCCATCTCCTGAGGATTTGCTGTTTTGAGAAAATAACAAACAGTGGTTTAAATGTTTGATACCACAGCACACAACACAGAATCCACCCCATTCTGTCTGGAGGGGCCACGTGAGGGGAATTTTTGGGTGGACAGAGCAGAATGTGTTGCATTCCAATGGCACTGGGTGCCACAGCTGGAGCACAGAGTCACCTGGAGAAAGCTCTGCTTGTTGGGGTTCACAGATGGCAGGGGAGGCTCAGAGAGGCTCCAGTTTCCACACAGAGCTGTTCTCCCATGYAACCCCTGTCCCCTTTTCCCCACAGAGCTTCGTGCTGCCACGCAGGAGGTCCCATCAGCTGCTCCTGAGGAAGAGAGTGAAATGATCACACCTCCCGAGCCCTTCCCAACCTACCAGACCTACGCCTTCCAAACAGAGATCAAAAGGTAGAGAATCCACCTGAGTTCCTCATGACCCAGAGGGAAATCCCACGTGGGATGGAGCAGCTCTCCTGCAAAGRAARGCTGAGAAAATCGGGGTTGTTCATTTGGGGTGGCSTAATTGCACCTTCCTGTACCTGAAGGGAGYTTACAAGAAAGAWGGAGAKGKATTTTCCATAAGGGGATTTAGGGACAGGACAAGGGGATGGCTTCAAACTGAAAGAGAGTAGGTTTAGATTGGATATTAGGAAAAAATTTGTCCCTGGCAGGACGGGAAGGCTCTAGCAGAGGTTGTCTGGAAAGCTGTGGCTGTCCCACCCCTGGAAGTGCTCAAGGCCAGGTTGTTTTACCACCCTTACTGTAAAAAAAACAAACTTCTTCCTCATATCTGGTCTAAATCAACCCTCTTTTATTTTAATACATCCCCCCTTGTCCTGTCACATCAGATGTGCTGGGCAGGGCGGCAGCCACTTGCTTTATCATGAAATGAGCCAAGGCTAACAAAGTTTCCTGTCCTTGCTGCACCAACCTCTGCAGACACCACTTCAGTCAGGGTGCTGGGATTCAACTTTCTCTGTCTAGAAGAAAGACATTGATTTCTGTTGCCAACAGGGGCAGTTCTCCTGCTTTCCTCTCTCTCCAGAGGAGTTAAGATCTCACTCCTGTAATTTAAAGTGACTGTACGGTTTAAAGACACAGGAGTAGTAATGCAGCTTTAAACCAAGCAGATACTTTCCATATAAGGAAAAAATGTTTCATTTTTACCTTGATACTTAAAATGGAAAAGCCCTTGAATTTTCTATGCTCTCCTGGCAGCCTTTGGCTCAAAGCCAGGACAGAAGCACTGATGGGTCTGTCTGCCTGTGTGGCAGAAATGGCTCAGAAATGCAGCCATTCTCTGTTGGGCAGTTTGCTAAAAAACCCTCCCAAGTCTTTCTGTACATAAGACAGAGCACAGAGTTTCTTGGTGCTTCTTGGGATGTCATAGCCAGGTATAATGTTTGCATGTACCTGGGCTCAGGTTCTATTTTGTTGTTTATTGTTTACTATTTTATAAGTTTATTAAACCTTTACTTTACAAAACACACCCAAGGAGCCGTCTCACAAATGATTTTAAAGCCATTTCTGTGAGGTGCAGGCACCCTCAGACCTGATAGATCTTCACGTGGCTCACTCCACTCTGTGAGGTTGTATCACAGGAGGATGTGCAAACTGCGACAGGAGACGCAATAACTCCCCACCAGATGAAAACCAGCACGGGATCCCGGTGGTTTTAAAGCACAGAGGAGAAGCTTTCAGGTGCCTTTGTGTTCCTTTGCCGCAGGGGCCGGTTCAGCATCGTGCGGCAGTGCCGGGAGAAGGTGAGCGGCAAGGCTTTGGCTGCTAAAATCATCCCCTACTGGCAGGAGGACAAGCAGGCKGTGCTGCTGGAGTACCAGGTGCTCAGGAAGCTCCACCACACGAACATAGCCCAGCTGAAGGGAGCCTACGTCAGCCCCCGGCACCTGGTGCTGATCCAGGAGATGTGCGTGGGGCCCGAGCTGCTCCACTCCCTGGCGTTACGGTGAGAACAAGAGGGAAGGAAGGGTTTTCCACTCAGGGCTGCTGTTGGGAGGAAGGTACCTGTTGTTTTCTCCTGACAAACTGGATCAKCTCCTCTCCATCTGTTCCAGTGTGCTGTCATGGCACACGGGATTTGTAAAGATGTTCTGCATCTTCTTGTGAGATAAAAAAGTTAATTGAGTTCCCTGCAGTGGCACAACTCAGGGTCACCCAACTGATAGCAGTGAACAGTGATGACATAAAACTCTTATCTCCCATAATGTGATCCATGAAGGGTTTCCCCACACCAACACCATAACATGGAGGTACTGTGGGTCAGGAAGATTCATTGTTTCTCACGATGGCAGGAAATGGATCTGCTGAAATCCTGTGATTAAAAATGAGGGAATTGTGGGCATCAAATCTGCTTTCTCTCCTTCAGATCTACAACATCCTGAACTTGTTGCATCTGTAAACCTGACTCACAGGGTGGGCTAGCCTTTCCACACAGAGCTGGTTTGCTAAACCAGAGTTGTTTCTTCTTGACTCTCAAGGGCCTGATGGGTGGGGTGGTGATAGTGGGGTGTAGAAAGGCATTTTTTGGGCATGCAGACAGGACACCTGTGTTTTCTATCCCCTTTCCCCCACCAGGACATCGTACTCAGAGGTGGAGGTCCGAGACTACCTGTGGCAGATCCTGAGTGCCACCGAGTACCTGCACGCACACAACATCCTGCACCTGGACCTCAGGTCAGAGAACATGATCATCACCGAGCCCAACCTGCTGAAACTCCTGGATTTTGGGAATGCACAGTTCTACACACCAGACAAATTCATAACCATGGACAAATGCTCGGACTATGTGGAAACCATGGGTGAGTGGAGCTCAGTCACAGCGGCTTGGGGGTTTTCTGCAACCTGTGATAAACAGAAGGACACAAAYATTGGTCAAGGCAAGGTGGTCCCAGCAAGAAAAGCCTTCCAGGTGCTGCTCTCCAGTGGCAGTGTGGGAGCAGTGAGTGGTGACAGCTGTCCCACTGCAGACCACAGGGGACAGAGTTCACAGAGCCACTCTGGCTGGCATTTATGTGTCCATTTATCCAGGGATAAAGCATTGTTGCCACCTGCCCAGAGGTTCTTGTGGTTTCACTGCAATCAGCATCCACRTGGAAGCTCCTCAACCAGCTCCCTGTCCTGGGAGCTGCCTCTTCTTCCCTCTTGGGAAGGCAGCAAAGCATAGAAGTATCCACAGCCTTTGTGCTGCTCCCAACGTGTTGGAGAGGAGCTTGCCTCACACCAGTTTACTTTTCCAGCTCCAGAACTGCTGACAGAGCAAGGAGCCCTTCCCCAGACTGATATTTGGTCTGTTGGAATCACAGCCTTCATCATGTGAGTCAGTTSATTGTTCCCTACCCTGTGAGTGGCTTTAAAATCACAATTTCACAGAGTTAATCTCAGCTGTGCCCCTCCTTTGGCTATGCCATGGAAAGCTGGGGGATGGAGGGGATGGATGGGCAACCTGTGCCAGGGCCTCAATGCCCTCACACGGAAGAATTTCTTCCCAATATCTAAAGTTCTTCTCTTTTAATTTAAAACTGTTCACCCTTGTCCTGCCACTACAAGCCCTTATCCAAAGTCCCTCCCCAGCATTCTTGGAGTCCCTTTATGTACTGGAATGGGCTTTAAGGTCTCCTGAAGCCTCCTCCAGGATGAGCAATCCCAATTCTCTCAGCTTTTCCCCAAAGGAGAGGTGCTCCATCCCTGGGTGGCCTCCTCTGGATTCCCTCCACATCCTCCTCATGCTGGGAGCCACAGAGCTGGAGGCAGCTTCATGTTCTCAATTCCCTTCTCCTGGGGCAGGTTGAGTGCCAACTACCCCATCAGCTCGGATGCACCCTGCGAATTCCTGAGAACAGCCAGGAGGGGGAAGCTGAAGCTCACGCGGTGCTACGCGGGTCTGTCCGGGGGAGCAGTGTCCTTCCTCCAGAGCACCCTGTGTGCAAACCCTTGGTAAGAGGCTGGCTGCCCTGCCAGCAGCACAGCTGATCCTGGCTATTATCCCTTCTCACTCAGCACAGATCCCTGAGTGACCCCTCCCCTGTGTCTGTCCTAGGGGAAGGCCGTCAGCCGCCGAGTGCCTGCAGAGCCCCTGGCTCCAGGAGACAGGTCTGGACAACAGGCAGCAGGCACTGGTCACCTTCCCCACCACCAAGCTGAGGAATTTCCTCATGGAACGGGAAAAGAAGAGGGGCCTGCTGTGCTCCAAGTATGGCCTCATGGTTGCACAGTGACRTGGAGGTGGTGACAGATGGGAATTGCCTCCTGCGCCCTCCTGCACAGAGGGTTTGGTACCAAASCCTCCTGCCAGGCTGTGGTGCAGCAGCTGAGCTGGGGGAGCTGCTCTCTGCCCTACCCTGCTGTGTTTTAGCCGTGTGTCCTGCCTGCCACGGGCTGTTTCTGTGCCTGTGTGACTCGTGGGGAGAACTGGGACACGGAACAGTGAAGGCAGCAAACCCTACACTGACCTTGCAATGTGCAGATTTTGTACCACTAAGAGACTTTGCCACTTTGAAGCTGAGCTGCTCTTCCCTGAGGAGCAGGGACACATCTACCTGGAGATGTGGCAGCACTGTGCCTGGCAAAGGCTGAGTGTTTTAATTCTTTTTGAAAATCCTGGAATGTCATGTTCCTCTTTGACCTTCAAACCCTGCTTTCCTCYGCAAAGGATGGTGTTGGCTGTGTCATTGCTTTGTACTCATAACTTCAGTGTTCCTTTGAGTTTCTGTGCAGTGATTGATGTATCCCTCCATTTTCCACATGAGCAGCAGTAAGAGGAGGCTTTCTCAGAGCTGTGTCTGGCTGTGTTTGGAGGAAGGAGAACAGGAAAACAGTTCCTAATGCATTACAGTTCAATACTAAAGGTGAGGCTGTTTATCCAGGGGTGCTCTTTTCCAGCAAGTTTAACCCACATTGTTCCAAACCTGAAAGATGGAGCATTGTGACTCCTTCCCTTGCTGAGCATGCAGAGCAGGAACTGTGACTGAGAGCAGAGGAGCTTTCCCTGTGCTGTGGAGAGCAGCCACCAACTCAACAGATTGTAAAATTTGGAATGTTGAAGTGATATTGTCCTGTGTGCTACAGGAGAGAAACCCAGGGGCTTAGGGCCAGACTCKGTGCTCAGTTCTCTCAGAGTTACGTGAGACAGACACTGCAATGAGGGTGACCCCAGGAAACCTTTCAAAACTCTGGATCCTGTCCAGTTTAACTTCTTTCACAAATCCAGTCAGGTTTTTGTTGGCACAGTCTGGTTCTTTGCTCTTGCTGGTGCACTTTGGGATGGAAAGGTCAGTGCCAGGGAAAAACCTATCTAAACATAAAACTTAATTGTAGATTAACTCACTTGGAGCTTTCATGCTCTTCCATATATGACTTCTTTTTTGCTTCTCACAATTGCATGCATTTGAGCATGTCTGAGCTCTTTTATAGACTCAACACTGGTTAAATAAACCATTCTGATGAGCAAATAAAGCCAGATTTTTCTGCTSAATCATTGTCATTGCTTTTATATCCCTTCCCCAATCCCAAYCCACATTTGTKCAGCACACATCCCTCGCCCCTCAAYTCTGAGCTGGGCTCTTTGTGATAACCAGTATACACTGTCAATTAACTGGTAACCACTTCCATGCAAGACATCCACATGAAAAATCCTTTTCCTAAAGTTTTGGAAGAAGGGCATCACTTGGTCAGGATGTGATGATGGCTCTGAGCTGCCCAGCTACCCCGAGGCATTCCTGGGAGTGGTTTGGAGCTTGCATTGACCAGAATGTGAGAAGGGCTCCAGAGGAGTGAACCCATGSGTGACAAAAAACAGGTGAGAGCTGTAGATGGAGCATGGAAGGAGTGAAAATGTGCTGGAATTGCTAATGGAAATATCAGCTGTCMCAGTCAAGCCTTACAGGTAATTTTTGTTTTCCTTGGTTCTGCCACAACTGCTTGATAGTTTCTGCCTGACTTTCCCACCACCACCTTGAGGTCAGGGCTAATGGCCAGTCTGCCAGGCTGGGATAGTTTGCCTTTAACATGCAGTTACAACATCACCCTGCCCTTTGCAGAACAAAGCAGAATCTGGATCTGATGTTTGGACATACGTGAAAACGTCTGAGTTTCATTTCTCGAGCACAAATAATCTCCAAAGTTCAAGGTTAGTGTCAGCATTAAAATCAATCCACTGTTCTCCATGCAGGAGAGACTTGGATTTAAATTCTGTGAGGAAGTGGTGAGAGCACTAATTGCTGAAGGGTAATAAAGCAAAGCAGAGCTTGTTGAGCAAAGTTTTATCCTGCACTGATCCAGCAGATAAAACATATGTTTGAGGGCTATAAGGTCACAGTGGCTRTAGGCCATAAAGGAYTGAGGYTGCTCTTTTTGGAGGCCTCATCARRWACAAGAAGGGAACCATAACCAAGAMAATTTGAAAACCCCAAAKAAATTCCTACATCTCTGCTGGGGATATTTGCTGTTCTCTGACTTTTCAGGGGTTCGCCACAAGCCGATGCCATCCTGCCAATGATACTTCATGTGGAAAAGAAATGATCAGGTGCAGGGTGTGACCAGACTGGTCTATGGACCAGTCACCTCTTTGCACCCAACCAGCCCTTTTCATCCCCTTACATCTCAATTTTCCTCCCCAAATCACCTGAATCCCTCCTTTATCCACCTTTGGTGCCTCCCCCAAACACTCTATTATAAATCCTGTACAATCCCAAAATGCTCTTCCCCTACACMCCATAGGATGTCTGCCCTGCCTTGACACAATCCCCCTTATCCCAGAGAGCTGTTCCCATGACACACCTCCATGGGAATCATGCTGGGACCATGGGACTGATGCTCTGCTGGGGCAGCCCTGGGAGGAACCTGGACAAAACCCTTCTACCTTGGAAGACCTGAATTTGGGTTCCCACCTGCCAACCTGACCCTGGAGACTGGARAGACAAGCTCCTCTTGGCTTTCAGTGGGCTGGGATGGGACTGGGAGTAGCCTGGCAGGGCACATTTTTTCTCTGTGTAGATTAACTTCTATCCTACAACCAACACAACTAACACAGCAGCAGCACATGAGGAGGAGGCAAAAACAAAAGCCATGATGAACATTAAGCAAACAAGACATCAGTGTTGGTGCTGCACAGATCTGATAACCAYGGGATCAGACAATTTGTCCCACAGRTGACAGCAGAACAAACAACAGCAYCAGGATTCTCCAGGCTAAAAGCGAGGCCGGTATCTGAACCGAACGTCGTGGGCAGGCTGCATTGTCCCCACCCCCCAGCGGCCGTTGTCCATGCCTGGGATCTCCTCCTCCTCATTGACCAGCTCCAGCTCAAAGTGACTCAGCATCAAGAACACAAACAATTTCATTTCAGCACTAGCAAAGAACCGCCCGGGACAGATGGAAACTCCTGCCCCCCAAGGCATGCTGACAATTTTCAGCTTCTTCCCGTTCCTGTAGAACTCTTTCCTGGTGCCGTCCGGGTTTACAAAGCGGTCGTACTTAAATTTGTGAGGCTCCTCGTGGATTTCTGGGTTCATCTGCACAGAGATGTGTGGGAAGAGAGCCACCCTGTCCCCCTTGCGGAGGGTGAACTCTGTCCCACTGCTTGTCCTCAGGGGGGTGTCCTCGAGGACAGCTCTGACCAGCATTGGGGCTGCCACCAGCCTCAGGGTCTCCTCCAGGGCACTGTCCAGCAGGGGAGTCTGGTTCAGCATATCCCTGGTGATAGTAACTGGGGGGCTCCCTGCCTTTACTTCCTTCCCACTCTCCCTCAAGACTTTATCCACCTCATCTCTCACAGCCTTCAGAGCCTCTGGATGTTTCAGCAGGTACAAGAGGAGCCAGAAGGCAGTGGGGCCCGTGTTGCCTTGGGATGCCCAGAGGAGCATGAACATGAAACGACCCCGCATGTACTCGGGGACACCCTTTTCTACCAGAAGTTGGTCTGCATCRCTTATCCAGCCACTGATATTGTCCTTCTGCCAGATGTTCTTCACAGACAGCACGTTCCAGAAGTGTCTCTTCAGCCGCTCAGCTTCTCTTTTGTCCTTGGGAGGCAACAGAGCAAAGGCCAGCTGAGGGAAGAGGCGGTCGTACTTCCGGAACTCCTGGAAGAGCTGGTTGGAGTGGAGGCGATCCTGCTCTTCAGCTTTCTCCTTGCTCCCTGCCCCTCGGGGTGGCTCGGTGCCATACAGAGCCAGATATCCAGCTCTGAAGACGATGTTGTAGCAATAGTGGAAGAGGTTTTCCTCCTGCCACACTCCCTTCTCTCCTGAGCTCAGGTTGAAAAGCAGCAGCTTCCGAAAGCTCTCCATGGTGGCTTGTATGAGGACAGTGAGGCCATCTCCCATCAGGTGCTTTATGCTTGCTGCATGAACTATCTTACTGTTGTCTCCCGGGGGCTTGTAGCCAAAAACCCGCATGATCAGTTGAATTGCAGTAGTCCTAAAGTCCAGCTTAGATCGCGATTCCTTCACAATGCTGCCAAAGCAGAAGGGATCCATCACAAAGGTGAAGTAACAGCCACCTATCAGCACCGTGAAAACATCCCCGTGTTTCCTCTGCATCCTCCTGAGAAACCCTGAGCCGTCCTTTCTCAGTTCCAGCAGATAGCCCAGCCAGGGAATGGYACCTTTGTCCAGGGGCGGCTCATCGGGTCTGCGTGTCCGGAACACACCCAGGACATAGAGCCCACCGAGCAGTGCTGACACCAAGGTGCAGAGGAGAATCACCCAGAGCACCATGAGAGCYCTGTGCCGGTCCAGGAGCTGGGAATGGAGACTGTTTGGGGTGGGAATGTGCCTTTTATCCCCACCCAGCAGCTGACAGGCAGACGCAGAGCTGACAACCCCTTGTCCTCATTGGCTGTGAGTGTTTGCCTTGTCCCTGCAGGGTGCTCCAGAGTGAACTTGTCCCTGGATGAACAGAGGTTTTTAAGCTGGAAGGTATGTTGGAATCCCTTTGGACTATTAGGGGGATGGGTTTTGGTGTGAGGCTAATTCCCTTCTCCAGGCTGCATGGAGTCCGTATTTTGTAAAGAAAATGTCCAGAGAATCCCACTCTGTRATTTCTGCCTTTAAGACCAGGCAATGAACACCCACTGTAAAAATGAAACCAAGAGTGGATGTTGCAAATGCTACTGGAAATGAGCACAGGAGTGAGGGAAAGGGGTCACAGCTGAAGTGATTTGGTCTCAAAAGCCAAAAGAAGGAAAAGTCTCTGACATTTTGGTGTTCTCCACAGCAYATGGTGCCCCAGGAGTGCTTTGCCAATGAACAGTGCAAGTGCTACTGCTCTGTCTGAGTGCAAAGCAAAGCAGATGAGATGCCCCACGAGTGAGGAGAGTTTGAGTCACTGCATTTGCTTGGCACCAGAGGAGCCCAGAGTCTCCAAATGTCCGACCCAGCCCCCAGCAGTGCCCACAGAGACCACTTCTGCTTTACCCACTTTCCCTTCTGCTTCTTGAACTCCTCTGTCACCTCTCTCCAGATGGGGTTTGGGGACAATATCGGGGGCCCTGTGTCCCACCTGCCACTGCTCCCCTGGGTGCTGCCACCCTCATCTACCCAGACTGTCACCGCAGCCTGTCCCAGTGCTTGGACCTCTTCTCATGYAGGATGGAGAGTGACACAAACTCCCCTCTATCTCCTCACCTTTGCTCCTCCCTAGAGCATCCCATCATAAACCTTTCACAGTCCCAAGAGTCCTCCTCTGTCTGGGATCATAATCTTCATCTTCTTCTTAGCTTCCCAGCTGCTGTCCCTTTCCATGTTCCCTCCAGTGACCTGACCCATGGAGTGAAGGCCACATCACAGYATCAGATAAATATTTCTTCTGGCTTTGTTTTTCTAAGGAAAGCTCCCAACCTTACCATTTTGGAAAAAAAAAAAACAAAAACACTGTAGCAACGGTGGGAAGAAAAATAACAGCTGTGATCAACTCAAAGCCCTTCTCAGTCCTRAAACATTATGTAGTAATAAAATAAAAGTGATGAGTGCTTTCTCTTAAATTAATAATTTTATTTGTACAACTCTAGGCAACTTCCAGACTTAATAGGTTTTCAGGATGGAAAGGGACCATTTAAGGTTCAGGAGCATTTGGGGTGAATAATGCCTTTTATATAAAAGTCAGCAAATTCAGAACCTTGAACTTCAGAGCTGCAATGGGTAATAAGRATTGACCATCAGCTCTCTGTGCTCTTCTGTGAACAGAATTGGCATTTCAAAGCCAATATTTATGTTACAGGCGGTATCCATGGATCTTTTTTATCTTGTCAAACCAGATCTTCAAAGGCAAATACCGCCACCACTGTTCTGCTGAGCCCACTCCTTATCTCTTTCTCCCTGATTGTTACTGGTTTGAACTTTGTTCTGATGAAACAGGTCTCAAATCAGCTGRTGATTGGACTGACCTCTAACCAAGGCTCTGCCCCTTGGAGAGTCACAGCTCCCTGCTCAGCAGGTCTGAGTGTGGCACAGCTCATCATGACAGAGAACAACTCAGTTTAAAAGTGTCCGGTCCTTCCTGTTGTCTCTCCTGGTAGAAAAYGAGAYTATCCTGGTGAAATCACCTRGCAGATGATAAGAGCCAGGAGAAGYAAAGCCATCCCCTGGCAGTGTTTCTGGCCTGCTGGATGAGCATGGAAATGCATTCCTCAGTCCATGCCAGGGAGGAGGAGAATCTCTTCTCAAGGTTCRGTTTGCATTTTTTAAGGCACAACATTGAGAAATCTGCTCCTTTATTTGCTACTGCTTCACATACTCCATACAGGAACTGGGTTTCTTCCACCAGTGTAAATCCAGGACAATCCTTTCGTAATAATTCCACTTGCAACAGAAAGAGATCCCACATGTACTTTTGCAATCCCAGTATGGAAAGTCCTCATCTCGAGGTTGTTGCTAGGATGAACTATCTGGTTACACAGTGCTGTGGGCTCACRCTAACTCCATCATGGGCAGAACCAGTAAAATACAGCACAGAGGGCTGTATTTTYATRTATYATATATATGTTATAYATTTACACWTAATGTAAATAACTTAARTATTTATGATGCATTTGTGATGCTCAACATTTCTATTTCAGCTGCGTATCTGCTGCAAGATGGGCTGGTCTGGGAGTCCTGGATGGGAAAGAAAGTGCCTCTCCTGAAAATGGCCTGAGGGATCTTCCACAAATAYGCCCTGAACCGTTTCTTCACAAAAGCATAGAGCAAGGGGTTGAGACAGCAGTGGACAAAGGACAAGCTCTCCGTGATCTGCAGGGCATAGTCCAGTTTCCTACTGCTTTCACAGCTCCTGATCACACCRACATCCTGCAGGGAGTGGAGGATGAGCACAACGTTGTAAGGACACCACAGCACAAAGAAGACCCCCACCAGAGCAAGGACTAAGCAGAGAGCTCTCCTGGAGCCAGGTATCTGTGAGGTGTTGAGGGCACAGGCGATGCGGGAGTAGCAGAACATCATGAAGAGGAAGGGGAAAAGGAATCCCAGGATGTTTTGAATGACCCGAAAGACAACTTTCCAAAATAAGTGTTCCTGGCCATAATCCTGGGTGCACATGATGGTTTTGTTGTGAATTTGCCTTGTGCTGGTGAAGAGGCCATCAGGAATGGAGAGAGCTATGGAAAGGATCCACAACACCAACAAGACAAGGATGGAATTCCTCCACACCGTGGAGCTGCGAGGAGAGCAAGCATGAACTATCTGCAGATACATGTCCAGGCTCATGCAGCTCACAAAGAAGATGCCACTGTAGAAGTTCAGAGTGTACATGGCGTTTAAGAATGGGCACAAGAAGTCCCAGGTGACCCACTGGGMAATGTACAGAGCCCAGAAAGGAAGGGTCAGCAGCAGGAAGAAGTCTGAAACCACCAGGTTCAGCAGATACAGCTCAGTCATCTTCTTCTTCTTCTTCTTGATGTACATGAGGAGGACAGTGAACAGGAGGGCATTCCCAGCCATTCCAAGCAGGAAGATCACGGTGTAAAATGATGGCAAGAACRCCCTGCTGAAGGAGAGCACCTCCTCTTTGGTGCAGAGGCCATAGAGCCCATAATCCTCCTCATCCAGGTACTCGTACAGGTACTCACTGGAATTGGCAGCGTCCTGCCACGTGTCTGTGGTTGTTGCTGTCACTTCTGAGGTTGTGTTTGACCAGTGGYTGCCTAGGAGCAAGGGAAAGGGATCAAAGTGCTGTTCCAGTTCATACAGGCAGCAGACATTGCATCAMAGAGGGTTTTTCTTTAGTTCAGAGAATCACAGAATGGTTTYGGTTGGGAGAGACTTTCAAGATACATCTCATTCCAACCCCTGCCATTTGCAGGGACACCTTCCACTATCCCAGATTGCCCCAAGCCCTGTCCAATCYGSCCTTGGACACTTCCAGGGATCCAGGAGCAATCACAGCTTCTCTGGGCAACCTGTGCTRGGGCCTCACAGYAAAGAACTTCCTCTTAATATTTGATCCAAACCTACCCTCTTTCAGTTTGAAGCCACTCCCCCTTGTCCTGTCACTCCATGCTCTTGTAAAGAGCCCYTCTTCATCTTTCTTGTAGGCTCCCTTCAGATACTGGAATTTCTTGGGTTTGAATTTCTGCTGCTGTCTGGTGAATATTTGTGTCCTGAACAACCTCACCTTTGCCTAAGCATGGGGGTAGCTGTCTACATAGATATATTTTAAAAAACAAACAAAAAAACCCGAAACAAAACAAAACAAAACAAACAAAAAAAACCCAAAAAACCCAACCAAAAACCAAAACCAAACCCCCAAATTCATTCTGCTTTCTTTACTTGGTCACATAAAACTTGAAAATGAATGAGCATGGTTTTCTCTGACATAAGTCACTATTTCCTCTTGACACCACCACAAGCTTTTAGCAAAGTKTCTGCTCCAAATTACGGGAAGTCCACCAGCACAGGTCACTGGGTCACCACTGAGAAAGCAGCATCTCAATTCTTGGTAAAGAAGAACCTGCCACCAGCACCTTGATGTCAGTAGGGCTGTTCCCAGAGGGGAAATGCTGAACATCTATCTCTCTGCTCCTGAGAGGACACTGACCCCTTTCCATGCCAACTCTAGGACAAGGCGACATGGATTCTGGTAAAAGGCATYAGTAAGTGGAAAATATAGAATTCATAGGATCCCAGAATGGTTTGGGTTGGAAGGGACCTTGAAGATCATCTTCTTCCAACCCTCCTGCCCTGGGCAGGGACACCTTCCATTASCCCAGCCTGCTCAAAGACTCATCCAAAGTGAGGACATGGAGGCACCAGAATCCAGTCCTGAATTATGGTGAGAGGGAAAGATTCAGCTGGAAAAACATTGCTGGAATGAATTCTGCATGAGAGAAGGCATGAGACAACCCGTGCAGTGGTCACTCCCTGGAACTGTGGGCGTCAGTGTTTAGATGGCTGCAGCCCAGATTGCAGGAAAYGGTGAGTGATTGGGAGCCTCCTGCTTTTGGGATCTGATTTTTAGGAAAAAAGCTGTCACTGAGGGGCCCGTTTCACACAGTAGGAGATGGGATTTGCCTGGTGCTGTTAATCAAGGTTAATCTTCAGATTCTGGCAGCAAAACAAAAGACAGTTTTGCAAAAACTCATGCAAACACCCCTCCACCCCTAAACGTTTTTTCAGCCATGGCCAAAGCTATCCATCTTTTTTTTCCCTGGGGCTCACTTTCCAGCAATCCCAAACAGGCCTGGCTGTGTAGCTCCAGTCTGTCCTCGGGGAATCTGTTTCTCCCTGCAGGGATCTGCAGCCACTCAGAAAGGAGAACATGAAGCTGTTGGTCCCTGGCTGTGCTGTACATCCCAACGAGGACATAGCCCATGGTGGACCTGCAGATTTTAGGGATGGCTCCCTCCCCACAAACACCCGGGGAAAGGGGAACCCCTCCACCCCACAGGCTCAGAGTGGGTGTGCAGCTGTAAGGGGTGAAGCTCTGGACATGCCTGCTGTGGTCCCATGACTGAAATTGCTTAAGTACCCATTCCAGGCAGTTCCAGGCAGCTGAAAAGAAAAGAAAAATGGGTTTGAGCTGGATTGAAATGTTTTCGTGTGGTCTCTCCGTTCTTTGGCAAGTGCTGCASAGCACTTCAGACAGAGCAGTGGGAGAGCAGGGATCTGCCATGGGAAAGAGCCACAAAAAGACTTGTCTGGCAATGAGCTTTTAACATTTCTTTTCTATATCATATTTTGGAAGAAATTCACCCTCAGCTGGGACTGCAGGACTTTGCGAGGAAACCAAAGCTGCCCACCCTGCTGATCACAGCAACACCCGAGGCTCCGAAACACCCTCCCCCTCACACCCCCTCTGCCCACAGCAGGACAAACCATTCCCAAAATTTGCATTTGGGGTCTCTTCCAGCCCACTGAGATGCCTTTTCTCCCGCTGCCACATCCTCCTCCCTCCACATCATCCTGGCACTGGCATCCACATTCCCGTCCTGTAGCTCAGAGTGGGAGAGCTGAGCTCAGGAATTAATCCCAAYCCCAAAGTGGCTACTTTTCAAAAACAAAAGAGAACCTTGCCAGSTTTCTTGTGTGGCTTTGTCTACAAGCAAGAAGCAGAAAAGGCACTTACAGGAGCTTCTCCTGTCTCCATCCTGCCAGAGGCTTGAACCAGGCTTTTAGGAACCTCTCTCGYTTGTGTAAGAGGACAGTCAGGAAATGTGAGCTCAGCGTAACTTCCCTGATTTTGTTTTGTTTTTCCTGGTGTTCATCATTCCCTGGCAGCACTGGGAGAATGATCTCCACCCTGTGTTTGAGCACAACATCTACAACACCTCCCAGGGCTGAGACCTGGCTGTAAAAATCCATTAAAATCCATAAAAATCCGTGTGTTTTCCAGGAAATCCAAACAACCCATGYGCCAGCTGGATGCTGCAGGATCCTCATCCCCTGCCAGGGCAGAAATGGCCTCTGCCAAAGGTGTTTCTGATGAAGTAGTTTATTGGAGGAGTTTTTTGGGCATCAGCATGGGTGAGTGGTCACAATCCTGCTGGTTTCCTCATCTCACCAACACCAGGGCCATGGGAACACCCTGGGGCTGTGCCAAGGCTTCCCCTGTGCCAGCCCCAGAGYGTTTTACACACCCCAAACCACCCTGGTGAAAACAGGAGAGCAGAGCAGCACTGATGGCCACAGCTCCACATCCAASCTGCACTGTGGCAGGTGGATTTACAKWGARAAATTTGTGTTATTTTTCACCCATTTCCATGTTTGCCACCATCAGCTGCTGCATTTAAAATATATCTTATAGTAAGTATATATTATTATAATGTGTGTGCAGCACACACATTAGCAGAGAGCAAGAAGCCACTCATAGAGCTGAGACACCAGACACACACAAAGAAGCTGCAGGTGCTAGAGGTTTCATTAAGGCAGCACTTAAAATGAAATAAGTTTTTGTTTTTAATTGAGTTTCTGCCCTGCAGCAGAGAATTAAACGKGCCTCTGAGAGTCGCTGGACAAAAAGGCCTTCACTGTAATTTATTACAAGATTTTAACTCAATTTCAGGGCTGGTAATTGCATAGATTTTTTGTTTCCTTTCAGACTGCAGGGCCCTAATGGCTTTGGCAATTAAGGTAACGAGATTAGGGGTAATGGGCAGCACATTTAGAGAGATGCAGCTCTTGTCTGAGMCACTTTATTTTGTGCTGCCCGAAATGCCACATGTCGGTGGCAAAGTGACCCTGCAGGAGCAGCAGCTCTGTCTTCCCTCAGCTCCCCAGAGATGGGGAGGGACAAACACCACACAGGAGCACTGGGCTTAGGGACAAAAGGATTTCTCTTTGCTGTTTTGCTCTGATGAGCTGATCTCAGATTTAGGAGGTTTTAGGGGAACAATTTCCAGGTTGTCTTTGGGCATCAAAATCCTGGCACACAGTGGGGGTAAAACGAGGTCTGCTTGAAAGCTGAAATATGGGAAAACATAATCAATGACATAATTCAGCAGCAAGAAAATCAGACTGAGGGAAAACCAGAGAAGCTGTGGCTTTCCCAATCCTGGGAGTGTTCCAAGTTGGATGGGGCTTGGAGCAACCCGGTCTGGTGGAAGGTGGCAGGGGGTGGAATGGGATGAACTTCAAAGTCCCTTCCAACCCAAACCATTCCATGATTCTGACATCAGGTGGAAGCTTTGCAGCAAAGTAAGAGCCCGAATTTCACAGAATCTCAGAAGGCTTTGGGTTTGAAGGGACCTTAAAGACCATCTCAGTTGATAGGGAAATGTGTTGGAGTACTTGCAAGAACAGGACAGGACTGCTGGAAGATGTTCCCAGAGCTTTATTGTTGTAATATCAGTCTCAATACAAAGTTTAAGACAATAAAACATCACATCTTGCCAGAAGCAGCCAGCAGCCAAAGATCTCTTTGTTACATGACATTTTAAAAGTTTTTCAACCAATAGCATTTTGCTGAAGCTCACAGACAATTGTTTTAGCCAGTTACCAAAAACACACGTACACCTGTTTCAAACAATGCTTGCTTGTTATGCTTTGAATTAACAATACACAATATTCCATTATTAAACTTAAAACTTTCTACTATCTTGCTAAGCATATTTTTCTGTGGTCTTAATGTTTTATCATGGCCAAGCCTAAGACTCACATTATTGTTTAATGTCCTTGCCTGCTGTATTTTTGTATCTTCTCTGCTTTCAGAATTTGCAGCTGCAGCCAGCTCTAAATACTCTGCTCTTTCTGTTTCTGAGGCTGCTTTCTCAGCTCCTAAAAGCCTTCTTACTTTTACTATTTCCCACAGGGAAGACGTGTGCTGATGTTTTTACAAACAACTCCATGGGTGAGGGGATGGCTGTGAACGGCTTTGAAATGGGGCAGGGTTTGTTACAGAGCCCGGACAGTTTGACTCCTGACAGACAACTGGGGCCACACAAGCCTGAGTTTGTAAACTTTGGGGGTAAATAAGATGTTCAAGGGGGGAACATGTGGCAGGCGGTTCGGGAAGGCTGCACCTTCCTGGTCCCCGGGCCAGCGGGGGAAGGCAGAGCGCAACGAGCGGCGGAGTTTGGGATAAAGGGAGGCTGCGCCCAGCGAAACCTCGAGAGAGAAATCCCCGYGGGGATGTGCCCCAGTGGCCTCTGTGCCTTTATCCCAATGAACCTGCAGGACTCCTCTATCTCCTTTATGGACACGGGCTTTTCCCAGCGGGATTTCCAGCAGAAATCCCATTCCCTGGGCAGGAACACCTTCCACTGTCCCAGGTTGCTCCAAGCCCTGTCCAGCCTGGCCTGGGACACTGCCAGGGATCCAGGGGCAGCCACAGCTCCTGTGGGCAACCTGTGCTGGSGCCTCTCCACCCTCACAGGGAGCCACTTCTTCCCATTATCTAATCTAAAGATTAGATTAAAAAATCCTTTCAATTTAAAACTGTTCGCCTTGATCCTGTCACTCCGTGGAACTGCCAACATTCTCTCCCCATCTGACTCTATGTCACCGTGTGACAACACGGGAAGTTTTTGAAGCGAGAAGCAGACAAGCTGCAGAAGCCACCAGCAGCTGTTTTTCCGTCCTGCAGACGATGCCAGACGCTGTTCTGGGGCTAAACCCGAGTCCGGGCCCGTGCCCGGATCTCGGTACCGCCAACGCACTCAAGCCGCGATTGAGGTGGGCTGGGCCCTGCAGCGCCCCCTGCCGGCCGCCCCGCGCCACGGCCGCCCCGCCGCAATGCGGAGCGCAGCGCGTGACGTCACCGCCCGCCCCGCCCCCGCGCCCGTATAAGGAAGCGGCGGCCGCGGCCACGCTCCGGATTGGCTGTCGGCGGGCGCGCGGGCGCGCGGCACGCTGGGAGTTGTGGTCCCGGAGGGGCGGGGCGTAAARGGCCAATAAGGCGCGGGGGCGGGGCCTGGCGCGGCAGACGCCGGCCGGTATCGGATCCGCGCGGTGAGAGCCGGGCTTGGGGCGGGCGGGACCCGCGGCACAGCGGGGACACAGCCGGTGTTGTGCGGGGGGTGCGGGTGCCTGCGGCTGGAGCGAGGAAGGGCTCCCATGTGGGGTGAAAGTGACTGGGGCAGGAGTGGAGCTGAGGCCCCATGTGGGGACGTGGGGCACAAGGCCGGAGTGCGGTGAAGGCGCCTGGGGCCCCAGTGGGGAAGAGTCCCGATGTGGGGTGCGGGGGCCTGGGGCTGGATTGGGGAAGGATCCCCATGTGGAGCTGGGCAGGCGGAAAGCAACCTGGGGGTACCTAGGGCCTCCTCCTTACGGGGAGGGATGCTGGGGCCTGTCACTTCCCCACCCATGGTGCTCCCTCAATGTCCCCCGCGGGTGACGCCGGTCACACAGGTATTGGCTTAGCAGGAGAGGGAAGAACAAAGCAAAACCACACAGGTGTCGGCAAGGTCAGGGCAGCCGGGCCTTGTGTTTCACCCGGTSTCTTCTGCCCTGTGTCCATCTTGGTCTGAGCTGAAGGTCACAGGAACTTGTCGTGGTGGATGAGTAGTTTCACTTTTAATATAATTTTCTTGTGTAAATCTCACCTCTGGTTGTCTCCTCCTCTCCTGAGTGACAGGGRGCTCTTATTCCCTTCTCTGAATGAGTCAGGCTAAAATTAKAATTTGCATTTAGCAAATAAGAGTGGTTGTAGCAGGCAGAGAGAGACCAAATCCTTTGGCCTTGCAGAGGAAATGGTTTGAGAACCAGTCAGTTTGCTCACATGGGTGTGCACAAAATGCTGTGTAACCAGGGAGCACTGCCACCTTTGAAATGTCTCTTCTGCCTGTGGTTACTGGCACCTGCTTAATGAAATTCTTCTTGGTTTATTCCGAGAGCTTAGAGCCTTTCCATGTGCCCCTGAGCTGTGTTTTGTCATTGGTGGCAAAGCTGTAACAACAGCAGTAGAGATTTTTTCTGGTGGGGCCCTCAGTGGTGTCACTGGCAGAAATTGTCATTAACTGAATGGTGATTGTGCTGAACACTGAGGAGGGAACAGGTCTTGGTGTAATCCATGCAATTCCCAGCACAAAAAGCTGGGARGTTGTGGAGGATGTTCTYGCTTTGSTGATGGTGGTTCTGTGAGTGGAACCTTCTCAGGGCTGTTGCTGCTTTTAGTTTTTCTTGGGGGAAGGTGAGAAATCACCTGTGGATGACTTATTCTGATGTGACTGCACACGAGTCTGCACCTATTTGAGGGCTTCAGGACTYGCTCCAGCTCCTCAGCAGTGGCTGTTTTCYATCCCTGTGCTCTCCATCRGGAATTTGGAATTATRTTGRTGTRGGATASGCTGTAGTGACTGAGGAGCTGCCAGGCAGGGCTGACCTTGTGCAGCAGCTCGTGCTTCCCAGCCCGACTGCTGTGGCTGCTGCTCTTGGCAGGGAGTGAGGAGGGAAAARTGAACTTTGCTGAGGTCAGAACTGCTATAAAGGACCAGCCTGCGAAAGCCAAGTGGAGTGGTGAGGCATGGAATTCCTGGAAGGCAGGCAGTGACCAAAACTTTCTGTGGCTGCCTGTGGGCATGGGGGGAGTCACTGGGATCTGTAAYGGTGTGGAAACAGATTGTAGAAATTTGTTACTTTCCTATTTTTTTGGTTTTGTTTTGCTTTTCCCTCTCCTGGTAAACAACAATTCTACTTCTTTAGGCTTGACTTGAATACAACCACCATGGTGCCTGTTCTTACATCTCACTGCCTGGATATTTGTGACTGGTGGAATACACAAGGGATTTTCTTTTCCTAAAGATTCTCTTTCTTGGGGGTTTCCAAAACCTGAAGGGAGGCTCTTTGTCTTCACAGCCACCATGTCCCCCAGCCAGGAATCCGTTTTCCCYGACTATGAGACAGAGACCAGCCAGACCTCGAAGTTGATAAGAAAATTTAAGGAGACGCCGTTTGTGCCCATTGGTGAGTCCAGAAATGGAGAAGTGAGTTTGCACAATCRATGTGGGAAACACCATCACTGCTCACCTTTTCTCTGTGAACAGGAAATTACTTAGAAATTACTTCCCCATAATAGTTGTCCTACAAGAAAGAGGGAAATTAATGAGGTCTGTTATTTTATGTAAAACTCAGAACCTACAAGTATAAGAAAAAAACCCCAAACCAAGAAACCCTGAAAGGCTTTGCAGGTGAGGCTATAAAACATGTGAAGGGGATGCTGTCAGGTGGATAAGGAGTGTGTTGTGCAGCTGGTCTGGAGCACAGTTCCTGGGAATTATGTGACCACTACAAAGTGACTTAAAAGCTATCAAAATCCAAATGAGGAAATTAAATTACAGCCTGTCTGGTAAATGTTTCACCCTCTGCTGCCATGATTTAGTTTAAAATGCATTTTTTAAGTAACTTCTATGTTACCCTATCTTGAGGAAGTTGTTAAAGTCCTCAGCCTCTCTGCTGAGACTCAGAAAGCTTCTGAGGAGAGCAGGGATCAGCTTTTGTCTGACACAAGACACGTTTTGATTTCCAGCCACCTTAAATAGGGAGCAGTGGGGTCACTCGGGGTGAACTGTTCCAAGCYTTTGCCAGCAGATTTCCGTCACTGTTTCCATGCTCACTGGACTTTGTCTCCACCTTCCTGGGYTGTACCGTGAACTCCAGGAGTTCCAATTCCCTGAAGCAGATTGGCAGAACTCACCTTTGACTTGTGTCAGAGCTGGGTTGAAGGCCCTAAAACYCTTAATTAGTATTTAATGAGAGTGAATTGAGTGTTTGCAGCTTCCTAGTGGCACTGGTAATGCTCCAGCTCRGGGAAAACAAATTGCCCGTGCTTCCTCAGTAAAATATACACAGCACTTAAAACTTGGCATCCACCTGTGAACTGTGCAAATAATCCTAAAAATGGAATGAAATTGATGGGATTGGAAAAGTTTGTGTATTCTGTGAGAGCATCAGTGTTGGAGCTGGCAGAGCTGGGGCTGTTTGCTGTGCTGAAGGACTGTCAGTGAATTCTGGCCCTGGGAAAGAGACCTGGAGGAGCCTCCCTCCTCACAGCTTGGGGACATGTGACTTGTCCTGTCCTGGTGGCACCTGGCCAAATGTGACAACACCCAAAATAGCAACTGCAGCAGGCAGTAGTTTCATCAGGGAGCATCCACACACTGAGAGTCTGAGCATCAGCTGAGTGGGGGTCTTGGGTGTGAGTGTCTGTGCAGGAAAGGAGGTGTGAGGAGCCCTGGTTCTGTCTGTAAAATATCCAGGGAATTCTGACACCTTGAGCTGCTCCTTTGGCACTTCAATGCTGGTAGAAATCTCTTGCTCTTCCCTGCACTGACTTTGCATTGAATGAGGTGGCACTGGAGTGAAATCAGGGCTAAGATTTACCACTACAATAAACCAGGGTGATTAGACCAAAACAGGCTGATTTTAGGATGAGAGAGAATGGCCTCAAGCTGTGCTGGGGGAGGTTCAGACTGGATARAAMKAAAAATTTTTTCAGAGAAAGGGCTGCCCTGGGCAGTGGTGAAATCACCACCCATGTAGGGATTGAAAAACTSTATAGATGTGACACTTGGGGACATGTTTTAGCAGTAGCCTTGGCAATTGTGGTCGGACTCAATGATTTTCCAGCCTAAACAGCTCAGAGGTTCACAGGCTGTTGTGTTCAGGAGGGTCCCTTCACTCCTCCTGGTGCCCTGGATCTCCACTCAGAGCAGTGCTTTCCTTCCTTGCAGGGATGGGTGGCTTTGCTGCCGTGGTTGCCTATGGGCTGTACAAGCTGAAGCACAGAGGTGACATGAAGATGTCCCTGCACCTGATCCACATGCGCGTGGCAGCGCAGGGCTTCGCCGTGGGAGCCCTGACGTGTGGTACGTATGGAACAGGATCTGTCCTTGGGAGAGGCAAACCATGGAGAGCCTCCTGTGTCTCTCCAGTGCATAATACAGCTGGCATGGCTGGGTGGAAGCATCCAGAACATYTATTTTGGGATGTTTGTGCTCCTTACTGGTGCTCCATCAGGAGTAATCTGATTTTATGGACTTAATTTCAGAGTAGTGGTTTTGATTATGTCTAGATGTGGAATGTGAGGTTCTGCRTCTCTGCCTCTTACAGGCCAAAAAAAGCAAACATTCATCTGATACTAATAAATATCCTTGTACCCTTGTAAATATGTGGCTCTTTCTGAATTTAATGCATTGGAAAATCTACAGCATGTGTAGACCATGGTATTACGTATTTATATGTATATATATATATATATTTTTGGGACTGGACTTGTCTCTGAATGTCCAGGTGTGGGAAACCAGGTTACCCCTTTGGGGGTCCCTGGAAGTTCAGGACCCCGAGGATCTTGGGACAGAGCCAAAAGAGCCAAAAATACCTATTCCTTTGATTTAACTTCCTGGAAAACACTGCCATGCTTGAAAGAGGAGAAGAAGTCCATGTGGGTTTAATTGGTATGATTTTTGTTAGCTCACAGGGTGAAAAAACAGAACTTCTAGATGTTACTATATAGATAGAAAGGGGCAAAGATGGAGCAATCAGGGTGTGCTTTTGTCCTTTTCCTGCTTCTTCTTCCCCTCCATCTCTGCAGAGGTGGTGATTGGGTTCTGGTGAGATTCACTGTCTGACCTGGGTCAGTTATTGGTANTCCTGGAAAACACTGCCATGCTTGAAAGAGGAGAAGAAGTCCATGTGGGTTTAATTGGTATGATTTTTGTTAGCTCACAGGGTGAAAAAACAGAATTTTTAGATGTTACTGTAGAGATAGAATGGGGCAAAGATGGAGGAATCAGGGTGTGCTTTTGTCTTTTCCCTGCTTCTTCTTCCCCTCCATCTTTGCAGGTGTGGTGGCTTTTTCTTGATTGGGTTCTGGTGAGATTTCACTGTCTGACATGGGTCATGGTTATTGGTACTTAGAGAAAAACATTGTTAAAGTAGTTTAGGGTATAAAAGTTCAGGTGCCATTGTAGGAGGGGCAGATTCTGCTTTTCTGGCTGCCTGCAAACATCACACTGGACTGAGAGAACTTTTAAGATAAGAAAATAATAAACAATTCTGCAAAACAACTGCACGGCCTCCGGCTCTCCTTGGAACTCCATCATCAACTCTCAGGGTACAAAAATCACCAGAAAACCTGAGATCCAGGGACACTGTGCCCCTGATATGTACATCCCAGGCCTCATCTGTGTGTAAATGTACATCCCATGAAATACTGTTTGTCCATACTGCATTCCCAGAAATGCTTCACTTTGGCCACAAAATCAACTGGAATTAGCTCAGGATCTGCATTTTCATAAATTGTGTCTTTTCATACCCAGTTCCTCTGTACATGAAGAACTTTGTAGTGTTCATCACTGCTATTAAAAAAATGCAGCTGAGGAGGAAGGGAAATTCTGTCTTGCTGAGAACTGTTCAGAGTTTGAAACCCATYATTTCTTACCACATTTCTTTAATGGTGCTTTTTTTCTTGTAGGTGTGCTGTATTCAATGTTCAAGGATTATGTGCTGAAGCCCAAGGAATAGTGGGAAGCTGTTTGAAATCCCTGTCCTGGTGGTGGCCTGTGTACTGCACCTCCAAACCTCCTRTCCAGGGGCTCCTGAGGAAAASAGATAATACATGGCATTAGAGAATTGTTCTATTTTGTGTATGGTACCTGGCAGCCTCAGAACGTGCCCTGGGGGAACAGGTGTTGGGGTCTGGCTCTCTTTGATTGACACCACCACATCCCAGATTTTAAGGGATATCGTGGAGTGCAATCCCTCTCTCTTCCCCTTCAGCTCAGTCCTAAAACCGGTGACTTTTTTTGCTGTTGTTGCCCAAACCCACGATGTCTGAACTGGCTTCTGTCAGGAATACCTTGCTGTCATTTTCTATCYTCTGCCTCCAACTTTGTAATTTAGAAGCTTCCAGTAGCACTTAATGACCTCTAAAATATTGAGAGATATATAAACATCTATTTTTTTTATTTAAGGCATGAGATAACTATGTTGCAGCTATTTAAATGTTATATTTATTCATTGTTAATGAAGACACAGGCTCCCTATTTTTGCTATTTCAGACCCTTGGATTATGGTATTTTCTAATATTATTTCCAGTGTTCTTCTAAACAACATCTAAATGTAACATTTAAAATATATATTGTGAAAACTAAACCTTAATTTGGTGGTTTAATGCTTTTAAAGTGTGCAATCTAGCTGATTTCTGCAGTACTGTTCCCCACAGAAAATTTTAAACCAATCTGAAAAGCCCCCCATCACCTCTGAGGTATTAAAATCCTTGTCTGTGAGTGATKTTACACTCGAACTCCTTGTACCTCCAACAGCAGTCAYGAAAATAAAAGCCAATTTCTAAAAAAGCACRTATTCTCMTGTTAGCTGCCATTCCATGGTGACAGTATCAGATAACACAGTGCAAACTGCACCTGTGACCTGTTGTACAGAGCAGGRGGAGATTAAACACGAATAAAACTGAGCAGTGGAGGTAACAATTGTTTGCTTATGGATTTGTTGGGGTGGGGGGGACTCCCATCCCATTGCCGAGGGATGGCGTGAGCCGAATAAAAATCACCTGAGGAGGGTGGAAAGGGAATTCCCAGCCGGTGCGCTCGATTCCCAGCCGGTATCACCCCGCTGCCCTTGGCTGCTCCCGCGCGGATGGAAATGGAGAGGGGCACCCACGCCTTTTCCTGTTCCCACCGCGAAGTGGGGAGAAGGAGGCGCTCCGGTGGCGCGGAGGGGCCGGGATAGATGCGGGAATTACGGGAATGGCGGTGAGCGGAGCGCTGTGAGGCCGCAGCCATCATGGCGGCCGCGCTGAGGGGAGGCGCGCGCGCTGCCGTTGCCATGGGCACCGCGTCGGGCCCGGAGCGGGGAGCGGAGCCCGGAGCGGGAACCGGGGCCGCATCTCCGGGGCCGCCGCTGCCCAGGAAGAAACCGGGACAGCCGAGGGCACCCTCCCGGTGCCCTCGGGAACGCGGCTGGGGTAGGCCGGGGGAGGTGCGGGAAGCGCGGGCAGGAATTCCCGACACGAGGGGAAACAGCGCAGTGCTGCCAGGACCCAGCAGGTCCCGACAGGTCGCAGGGCGAGGCGGGAGAGGGACARTTACAGCTGTAGGTTTGCAATTAAAATATCTAAAGGTTAACACAGAAAGTTCTGTATTAAAATGGGCAAGAAATTCAGCTGAGAGCGCTGGAAAGGCCTGGCCAGGGGAGGGTGTGGAGTCTCCTTCTCTAGAGACTCCAAACCCACCTGGAGGAGTCCCTGTGTCACCTGCTCCAGGTGACCCTGCCTTGGAGCCCTGCAGCCCGGAGCCAGGGGTGGTTTAGATGAGATATTCGGGGATGTTTCTTCACCCAAAGGGTGGTGGGACGTTGGCACTGGGTGCCCAGTTGGAATCGCCATCCCTGGAAGTGCTCACATCCCCACGTGGATGTGGCACTTGGGGACAGGGCGTGGTGGCGGTGCTGGGTTAATGGCTGCACCCCGAGTAACATGCACATTTCTGGCCCGTAAATAAGCAAATAATTCAAAAATTCATAAAATAATAAATTAATCAGTAATGCAGTCTGAGTAAAGAAAATTCTGAGAAAAATCATGMAGGTGATTTAAGGCCTAAAATAGTTACTCCACTAAGAATTCTAGGACTTTTCAGAACAGACACAACTRCTGTTTGAAGATGTTCTTGCTTRTCTTTGCTGTSTTTMAGGTCAGTGGCTMAACCTATCAAGAGGTCCARTCTAATTATAAATTTAGTTAYTTACCCAAAGGTTACTGAAAGCAGAAGAGCTGTCTAAATTTTATATCCAGTTTGCTTAAGTAAATGGAATGGACTCCTTATAGCAGGCTTTTCCCAAATCTCAGAATCAACGTTAATTAATTAAAATCAATTTTCCAACCTCACTCATTCAGTAATTCTTTGATCCCTCATGCCCAGAGCCCTGTGGGCTGTGCAGAGGCACCAGMCTCTGCTCTTTGCACTTGTCAATCCTCAGTGCACCTTGTCCAGGTGACTCTCTGCCCAATAATGCACACAAAGGTGCATGATTTATTTATTTTGGTGCATTAATCAGGATAATTTGCTTTCCCTCAGTGTGGGGAAGGCCCTGTGTTAATTACTCAGGTATTTATGTATTGGTTTTCCTAGACCAAAGGTGCAATAGGGTTTTGGGTTTTTTTGCTGACAATACATGTCAAACAGGAGAAAGGGGCTGCAATTTATCAGAAAACTGTCTTTAGTCATCCTAAGAAAATGTTTGGGTAGGAATATTATTATTTAAAAATATGTATTAATAATATATTTTATAATTAAATATACTTAATAATTAATGTATTGTTAATAAGATGTTTAATGTTATCACTCAGTGATTAGAAATTTGCAGGAATGGCGTAAGCCACATTTCTGTCTTTTCCAAAGGAAGCATAAAGAAAAAAACCAGATTTTTCTTCCTCTCTCAGTCCCCCATTAACCCAAAAATGGGGGGATTTGCACCTTTCCTGGGCATGGGCAGGGAGGCTGGATGGTCCCAAACACTCTGTGCTCCCTTTTGCCACATTGGCTTGGATTTGGCCCCAACCTGCTCCTCTGTTAAAATGTTTATTTAAACAGGTCTGTTTAAGAACATTTGGAAACATTTTGAATTCTGGAGTGAAAAAGACAGCACAACTTTTTTTTTTTTTTTTTTTTTTAAGGGCTGTTTAAAAGCCATTTATGGAAAAAGACACTGGGCTAGAGAGGAGGAGGAGGAGGAGGAGGAAGGAAAAGCTGCAGAGCAGCTGCCAGGAGGGATGTTTTTCAGAGCAGTGCTGCTCTCTGCTCTCTGTCACTTTTTCTTTTCCTCTTGTTGTGCTTTTAGTAAACAATGGAGCCAGACATGAAAGTGAATGAAGATTTCAAAAGCCAGTTTAAGGCTTATCAGGAGCAACAGCAAAGGCGGCTGCAAAATYTGATGGAGAGGAAGAAGGAAAAGCAGAACACTGGCAGCACAAAGGGGACTGTGAGAGCCCTGAGTGATCTAAACCTGTATAAAAAAGAACCTCCTGCAAAGGAAGATGCCAGGAAAAGGTAAAGGTCTGGCAGCACTGTTCCTTCAGGAAGTCCCTAGAGTGTGTTTTGTTTATGATCTCATGAAACTCAATATTATTAAGCTGGCAGGGCACCGTGTGTCTTCACACACTGGGCTTTCATCATCCTGAGGAGATGCTCCCTGTCCATAATTATCCTCAGGGCATTGTGCTGTGCTCTTTAATAGCAGTATTTTACAAATGAAGGRGCAGCCAGGTAAAATGCAGCCTTTTGGGATCACTGGCATCCTCTGAACTGCTGCTTAGGTCCTGCCTAGCTTTAAGAAAATAGGTTCCCTACRTGAATAATTTCCAAAGGTGGACAGAGGCAAAACAGCTAATGATAAGAAGCCACAGGCCTGCAGTGCAGAAGAGTTTCTCTGGGATTTCTCTGCAAAATATCCTATTAATCTTATGATCCACCAAATCCAAAAATGATTTGGTGGATCATAAGATTAATAGGACATTGGGCATTTTGGTGTGGATCTCCCTTAATCTTGTTTTTTCTTTTGAGCTGAGATTTAAAGCCGCAGCTGAGATCATTTCTCTCCTCCCAGGATAGAGTCAGCATTTCCTTCTGACCCAATTAATAYTTCTGTTCCTGATTAGAGCAGGTCTGGGGTTGGACACACCCCAAAGGTGTGTGCAGTGCTGGCTGCTCAGGGCTTTGCTCTGTGGTAGAGGTGAAGGCAGATGAAGAAATTCCTTCAGGCATTGGTGCCTTAACAGAGCTGATTTGCTAAGTTAAGTCCCCAATCTGACCTCTACCAGCTGTCCTCTCCCCTTCAACAGCTTTTTCTGATAATCTGTAGAAGATTATGATGGAAATCTGATTTTTTAAAAACTTCTGTGAGGCTGATTCGCATAGTTCAGCTGTTTGGTGGAGGAGGGGGATTTAGGAGCTCCCATGGCACATCATGGGCAGGGTGCAGAGTAGAGGAAATCCCAGCAGTTCTCTGCTGTTTAGAGTTCAGTACTTCAGSCCTGAGTAATCCCAGATTTTTTATTTCCCTCTGTTTCTGTGTCCCTGACTGTCAGAAGTCCCCATTTGACATGGCAGGTGTGGCAGACACATCTGGATTGGCCTTTGCTTGGGTACATCCAGCTGAGGAGTGGTTGTGAGGGATGAAATCCAGGCAGGATTTGTTTCTGGAAGGGACACACCAGGATGTTCTCTGCAGTATTCCCATGAGAACACATCAGAGGGTTGTTCCAGGATCCCAGGCCTGCACATGGCCTGCAGTGGCAGTGATTGCAGCTTGTCACTGTTGTTTATGGCAGCAATCAGAAAACATTCTCCTCTCAGAAGTCTCCCTTCCTCTCAGCCTTGGGAATTCTTTTCTCATTCCTCCCATCCTACTCCCAAATCTTGTTTAGACAAGTGTTTAGCTGATATTTCTGCCTTTCTGTTATGCTCTCTCTGTAACTTTATCCTCYCTTCTCTGTTTGTTGTACTTGAATGCATTTAAGGGACTCTCCCCATGATGTGGAGAATCTCTAACAAGAGCTGGAAAAGCCACAATTTGACAAAAGTTAAATTCCTTGCTTTTTTTTGGCCTGAACAGGGCATGCAGTTTGGGAAWCCACCTGAATTCCAGGCAGAGCCCTGCTCATAAGCTCCACCTGGCTGTGATTCCTTGAAGGAGAGGGAAAAGGAGCACCTTTTGCAGCCCATTTCTTTTGGCTCATTTCCTGTAGCTGGGGCACTGGGGTGGATCTGCTCCCTCTGTAACAGGGAGAGTCACTCTGGGATGGGGTGGGAAGTTCCTCAGAGGAGACTCCAGCTCTGTGCATTTGGGATTTCTGTCCATCCTCCTCTGAGTGCTTTTCCTCAAGACTTGGACTCCAGCTCTGAGAAGACTTCACGGCTCAGGTGTGTTAAGAGTTTAGAAACTTTTTTCCATGTCAAACCCCCAACTGTTCCAAATCTTCTGGTTCAAGTGTCTCTAATGGTATCTGAGTTTCATTGCTCACTCCTCTGAGTGGTTCATGTGGGAATAACTCAGCTCTGCCTCTCCTCACATTGCTCCTTGCTTTCTTCTCCTTTGTGAACAGCTGCCTTTGATCTCCCTTTGATTTGCAGCTTTGAAACACAAGTGCATTTCTTAACTATGCATTGTGATTCCTCTCCTAAACTGCCTGTGCTGTTTATGGCAGTGCCTTGAGGGGTCATTTATTCTCACATGGGCACAAGGAAGGTGCATTTAAAAGCTCCCAGGTCCAGTGGGTGCTAAAAGCTTGCTAAAACTCTGGAATCAAAAAAAATTGAGATGATTATTGAGGCATCTGACTTGGCTGTGTCTACAGGCACAGACTGTAACAACTGGGCTCTATCCAGGTCACATCTCCAAAGGGTGAACATTTAGGGCTACCCTGTAGAAAATAAGAATCTAGGAGCCAATTCATCCAGCTGATTCAGGTGTCTGGATAAGTGAGATATGCTGTAGATTATCAGGAACTTCCACATGGGAATCACAGGGCACTGGAGACCTGCATCCTCCACCAGCAGCAGCAGCTGGGGTCAGGTGGGCAGCTCAAATGTCACCTGTGTGTGGGTAATTGTATTAAATCCCAGGTTTTCTCAAGGAGCTCAGATAATTCTGAACTCCCACAATTGAATTGAGCTCCTGAGGCCACAGCTCCTGGATTTKATATTTGAAGGACCCATCACATCAGGGCARTAAAGGGATTAAAGTTATTAATTCTCTGGATGTTCTAGAGAGGTGAAACCTTTAAATGTTGCTAAATGTCCTGAAGAATAGGGAGAAGCAGGGCTATTTCTTTCCATTCAAAAGGCTTTTTTTTTTATATTCTCTGTTTCGAAATGAATTCCAAAAGGCACCATTAACAATACAAATGGATGCTCACAGGGTTCCAGGAGAATCAGCTGAGGACATGGGAAATTGCTCTTTTATGAATTGCTCTAAAACATTGATTTTTAAAGGGCCCCAGGGGCAGCTTTGTAGTCTATGCTCTGTTGGCTTCTCTTGGCTTTGTCAAGTATAGAAAAGTAAGCCTGAATGTCCTCCATGCTGAATGCTGCCTGATTCCCTCTGAAGAACCAGGTAAGTGGCACTGAGATGTCACTATTTGGTAACCTCAGTACACCTGCTATGTGATGCTTTGCTCTAGACAGCCCAAGAAAGTACATTTTTATTTATTATTTTAAAGAAATTGTGAACTGAATAGATCAGATAATCAATTTGTGTCCTGAGCTGAGATTTAGGATATTCTGCCTAACTCAATAAACTCATTCCTGCCAAGCTCAGCCCATCCATCATGCAGCTGTTTGATGATTTGRTTTCTATTTGTGCATGATTTGCCATTCTGGTTTCTTTTTGCCCAGTTTGCTTGAGGCTGACAATGAGCAGCTGCAGGATCAGCTSCGAGAGGTCCGGGATGAGAACTGCAGGCTCTACAAGCTGGTGTCAGAGAAAGATTTTGAGATAAAGCAGCTCCAGAAGAGAGTGCAGGAGGAGAGGCTGGCTCTGTCAGGTAAACACAGCAGCTTTGTATTTGCTTTGATTGATGCTAAAGACAAAAAAATGCCCCTGAAAAGAATAGTGCTGTTTTAGTGATTTCTGTTCCCCACAGAACTATAAACTTGCTATTATTGGCACAGAAATAATGATGTTCCATAGAAATAATATTTTGGAAAACTTACTGTTAGTGTCAAAGAGCTGTGCTGCAGCTTTCTCTGCTCTGTGGGGTTAAATTTCTTATTCAGGCTTTTTTTTTTAGTTTTTTTCTGCCTGAACAGGGCACAGGCAGAGTGTTGGATGAATGCAGAATTCAGTTTCTAAAGTGATTTTTGGTGTCTTTTGAAATCTGAGCTGTGCAGGCTGCAGCTCCTCCACTGGGTGCCACTGTTGGTCAGGGCAGCAGTGACGACCAGGCTTAAAGGGAAGGGAAAAGCCAACAACGAAGAGAACTAAATAATACTAAATTACACCTTAATCCTTGAAAAGCAGCTGTAGGAGAGCTGATAAGTCAGGACCAGGAGCCAGATGTGCTGGTGCAGCTTCTCTGGCTSAGGCCAATCCCTTGCCTCAGTTTCCTCTGTCTGCATTGTGGCAATCCCCACATTGCTTGGGAATGAAAAGCCTTGGCTGAGTGTGTGCAGTACATTTTAAGACCATCAATTTCACATGGAAGCAGCAACCTGGCTTTGGTTAATTGAGTATTTACTGTGATTCTCAACAGCCATGATTTATCCTGAAAAGTGAGGTAAAGGTAGCTCCCAAGTGGGAAGGGTAACACAAACCACACAAAGGAGTGAGGACAGTGGAAATGCTTTTAAAAATAATGAATTGGTTTTAAGTGCTTTTTAAAAAAGCATTTTAAATGCTTTTAAAATAAATTATAATAATAAATTATAAATTATGCTCTTTACAAGTTTTTAAATAGTGGTATAGGAACAAATTCTGTTCTCAGCTGTATTCTGTGCAGCCCCATTGATGTCTTTGGGGCTCTGTGGGCCTCAACATTCACTTATGAGTGATCTTTCAGCTCTCATCCCACCCCAGCTCATGAATATCAGAGAAAAGTGATAACTGCAGAGCTCTGGAGGAGGATGAAAGAGTTAAAAGGCATGACAGCAGCAAAGTTCAGTCCTCACACCCCCCCAGCAAGGGTTTGTTGTTGCAGGCTCAGGTTCCTTGCTGAGCTGGAATCTTCTGTTTGCTATGACATTGATTTTGCACTTGGACAAGAGCTTTCCTTCACCTGTGTGGTGATAACCAGAGCCAGGTGACACAGCAGGCAGGCCTGGGCTTTGCTTTGTTTGTGGCACTGATCAAACCCTCCCTGAGGAGGGAGCCAGTGTTTAAAAGAGCTGTTTCAAAGAGCAGTTAAAGCCATCCAGTAAAGCTCCCTGTGTAATCCCAMGGGAGTTATAAATAGGCACAATGACATTTCCTGGACCTTGTCCAGGACCCAGCTGTAATATTGTGCCTGACCTTTGAGGACTGATGTCTGGAAACGTTCACACCTCTGTTGCAGCAACTCCTCCTGTAGTAAACAACCAGGCAAAGCAGGGTGTTGCCTTTTTCTGTGCTAATGCCAAAAAAAATCCAGTTCCCAACTTCCTTCCCAGCAGAGAGCAGGAAACACCAATGCCCTCTCTAGGTAATARTGTTGCTGCAACCACTGCTGTGACCTTGTGGCCGTGGTGAGCTGCTGAATGAAAGGACCAACCCATCCAGCTGGCACCTCTCTTCCCTCACTTGCTCATTTGAGTGCCTGGCACAGCTCTGRGAGGAAGGCATGGGACAATGAAAGTCCCATTGTGACACAGGACAAAAGCACCATCTCTTCTGACTCCTGCCTGTGAGATGTGCCCTCTGCTTTCCTGTGTTCTCTGCAGGGGTGTCTGGTTTAGCTGGAGATGTGGCAGCCACTAAAATCGTTGAGTTGGCCAAAAAGAACCGGGAGGTGACTGCAGAGTTTGAGAGTGAGAGAGCCAGAGTGAAGCAGCTGAATCACCAAGTCAAGGAGCTGGAGAGAGAAGTGAGGCCTTTTTCTTGTTCCCTTTTGGCACCCTGAAATGTGGAAATYCAACCTCTGGGGTAGAAAATGGGTTTGATTTGTGTTCCCAGGTTGAATTTGCTCTTAAATGATACAGCCTTGCACGTGGCCTGAGTGGAGTGAGCCCATGCAGATGGATCAAGTCTCTGAGGGTGCCTGCACCTCACAGAAATGGCTTAAAAATAATTTGTCAGATTGCTCCTTGGGTGTGTTTTGTAAAGCCAAAGGTTTAATAAACTTATAAAATAATAAACAATAAAAGAACAAATTAGAAACTGAGCACAGGTACCTGAAAGCATTGCACCTGGCTATGACATCCCAAGAAGCACTGAGAAGTTCTGTGTTCAGCTTTAAATACAGAATGATTTAGGTGGGGTTTTGGCAAACTGCCCAATAGAGAATGGCTGCATTTCTGAGGGACAGGTAAAGAGACCTGTCAGTGTTTCTGTCTATGCACTGAGCCAATGGCTGCCAGGAGAGCAAAGAAACTTCCAGGGCTTTTCCCTTTTAAGTCTTATGGTAAAACTGAAACCCTTTTTCCTTCCATGGAAAACATCTGTTTGGTTTAAAGCTGCATTACTGTGCTTAAATCCGTGTTTACTTTGGGTTGTGGTCATTTCTGTCCATGATGTGTTCCCCCTGCAGACAGAAGGAGCTAGGAAAGGATATTCCCAAATTACAATGAGCCAAGGATTTATTAAACAGCAATTAGGAATGTCCATTTGTAGAAGCACTGAGACTTTTCTTCCAGTTTGGCAATGATATTTCTCTTATTTATTTTTTGTGAAGAGAAGCAAATTTCACACCTTTATGTCTTGCATTCCCACCTCGTTAATACCAGTCAGTAATTAGTTCTTTATTCTCCTTTTGTAATGAAAGCTGTTTTCTGGAATAAGTACTTACAGAACTGAGACAACCCCAAACTACATAAATAAGACAGCAAATCTTCACTCAGACAGATGAAATTWTCTGGTTTACTGTGACTTTCTGCCAACCTTTCACAGAAGTAATTTTACTCAGGTGGCTGCTGAATGGAAAATGAGGTGTCCTGGTGTCAATATTTGCTTTGTCCTTTGGCTACTGCTCCTCTTCCTTGCACACCATTGGTGATTTTTCTTTTTACAGTTTTTAATTTTCCCCCTGAACTTTGCTTTCTTGGGAGACATCAGTTAAATGAATCAATAATGCTGAGAGATGCATTTTGACTCAATCTTTCACCATCACTTATTATCATGAGCCATACATCCACCTGAATCTACCCCAGCTCCCTGAAAGATCAAGAAGTCATGGATAAAATTAAATTTTGGAGAACTCCTGCATAAATCCACAGTGTTGTGGTCAGAGGGGTCTTGTCAAACACTTGGCAGGTTGGCAAACAAGTAGCAGGTGTAGTTTGGGACCTAGAAAATCCCACAAGTGGTGGAGCAATTAATGAAGAATTTAGGGAAAAATCAGCTTGCTCCCCTACTGCAGAAGTGTAATGACCATTGTTCAAACAAACATTAAATATTCTCAGATTTTGACCCAAAAAGAAACACAAACATTTCAGGAAGAAGATGCAGATGTAAATGATGTTTAAAATGAAAGCCATGTTTCACACCAGGAGCTATCCAATAAAAACGAGGAGTGACAGATAAAAAACACTGTTATTTTAACATTTTCAGCTCTTTCCTTGCATGGAAACTGGAAAAATCTGCAAATCAGAAGTATTTTACCATGATTATGTTCCCCCAAACAGAATGGGAGGTGTGGCCACCGAACAATCACTTGGCAGAGGGTGTTTGTAAGCAAAGGGATGTTTGCAGAACATTTCCTCTGAACCTGAGCCAGCAGCTGCCAGCTCCAGCTGAAATTCCTCATCCTCAGTCCACTGCCTACAAAACTTCATGAACTGGGGAGAAAGAGTGGCCCTAACACATGAAAAAAGGTGAAATTAGAGCTGGCTCTGAGTTAGTTTTTCCCCAGATGCTCCTTTAATGAAGGAGCTCTTCCTTAGAGCCTKTTTTAATTAAGGCAGATAATCAAGATTTTCTACCCAAAGAATTCTACTCACCTCAAACTTTTAAAGCAACACTTCCTTGCCTTTCCAGCCCCACATTCCTGCACTCTCATCCATTCAGAAATCTTTGCAACAGCAACTTGGGGCATGATTCAGAGCAGGAGGGGTTTTATGTCTGTTTCTTTTGCTGTGGTWCTCAAGAGAAAACAGAGTTTATTCTTCATGGGTTAAAAAATGCTACTTTAGAGCTTCCAGCTAAAGAAAAAGAGCCTTAACACCATTAAATCTCAGTTATAGGGTATCAGGTAGATTTGTCCTTTTATATTCCTCTAGTGAGTAGAATTATTTACTTTTTATGAAGCATTCTGGGCTGGGCAGGATTTGGRTTTATGGATAGAAACATTCATTTGAGGTACTTTTGGTGATAAAATGCTTCACAAGTTTCCACACTTGAAATTTGATCTCATCATTTGATCTCAAGTCAGAGATTTAAAGTTACCTTCTTGAAGTAATCTTCTGAAGTTATTCCACATTAAAATATAACAGGATTCTTTAGGAAGCATTCCAGAAAAAAAAAATAATGATGATTTCCTACTGATTGTGGTAAAAAATAAGGGGAAATTAAGGGAGTTTTGGTATGTTTTGGAGTAAATAAACATCCAAGTTATACTTTTTTTTGCTAATTAATGCTCCATGGGGTGATGCTGCTCTCTGCATCCATTCTGCACTAACAATGGGACTCTTTTCCAGCTACAGGCAGCCACAGAAAAAATCCATTCCCTTGGTGGTGATGCTGCAGGAATCAAGGAATCAGCTCTGAAAATGCTGGAAGGAAACTTGGTAGGAATTGTCATGGAAATGAGGAAATCAGCAGCTGATTCTCAGCTCCCAGTTTTGGGACCAAATTCCCCTGTACCTCCTCTATGCCCTAAAAATTAGATCTGGAAAAACGAATTGAGTGATCCTGACGGATCCATGGATCTTAATGACTTCAGTTTTGCCCTGAGGGTTCTGTTCTCACCAAGCCCCTCTCCTCCAAGGCTGAAAGTGCAGAGGTGAAAGCACTGCAGGAGAAGCTGAGCACAGCCAACCTCAAAGTGACGGATTATCGGAACCAGCTGCAGAACGTGAGGCAGGAGCTGAGGCTGACCCAAAAGGTACCACTGCAGGGAGCAGCCTGGGGCTGGGACCCTGCAGGAGCTTCAGTCTTGGGAAATTTGGGAAGTTTTTGGCCTTTGGTTGCCCCCCATGAGCTGTTCCAGTGGAGCAGGGAGGTGAGGAAGACACGGGGTAGGGGTTGGAGTKGAAATTGTGCTCCTGTGTAAGAGGCTGAATGAGAGATGTGGGGCTCCAGAGGGCTCTTCAAAATGCTCTTTATTGCACAGTTCCAGCAGTGCTGGGCACACCAAACCTCAAGCTGCTGGCTCCAGGTGAGCCTGAAGTCTGAAGCCCTTTTAGTTCTGGTTACAATTAATTATACATTTTTCTTTGCTGAGCATCTTAATACATAACAACCAATCAGTATCACACACAATACTTCTGTATTTGCTTGTAGCCTATCAAAACTACTAAAATTACCATGTTTTGTTAGTAACTACCCAATCCTGTGTGTTCGTATGTTACATTTTAAGCTCAAAGTTGTTTTTCTGTTTTCTAGTAGTGGGAAATTCTTCTGCTTGGTAAAAACTTTTTGTTTGTGGTCAGCAAATCCTTTGGTCTTAGTCATAAAACCTTCTTTCAGCTCATTCAACCTTTGCCTCCTTTGTTAACTAGTAACAACTGGTTCACCAATCTTTTTAAACATCTTTATTTTTCTATATCAAAACTTGTTCTTATTTTTATTTCTCTCACTATTGTTACATAAAGAGAGCCTTCTGCTAAGCATTCCTATCCATGAAGTTTTCCTGTTAAACTTTCATCCTTCCCAACMCTCCTGGACACAGGGATCTCATGTTCTGTCCCCACTGTGTCTGTCCAGCATTCCCACAAATCCTTTTGAGTTTTGAAGTCCCAGGTCAGCAGAACTGTTTGTGACATCCATTCAGGTTCATTCCTCCTTTCCCATACATTGAATTATGTATTTTAATGCAGTTTCCAATCCCATGGGAATCAATGGGATGAAAGGCCATGCTTGAATTAAAGCATGTGTTTAAAAAGTTTGTTGGGATGACACCCAGAATAACCTTTTCYTCTGATTCATGATGGATTTCAGTGTTAATATGTGCTCTGATTCTCTTTGCTTTCCCTACTTTGTGTAGGAGACCTGCAATGCAGATCAGAGCAGAGARTATGGTCCTAAAAATAGAACTCTGCTGACCTTTTTATAAATAATTTAAATGCTCTTCATCCTAAGTTTAGCTGTGTCAGAATTTTGCAAGGGAGATTGGCTCAATTCCTGGTGTGTATGAAGACAATACCTCTRCTCTGCTCCTGGTTAGTTATGGGTAAATATTCCTATTTCAAAAAYAATTGTGTGTATTGAAAACTATTCCCTATTAGAGAGAGCTGCTTTTCCTCCCTTGTCCCAAACACTTTCTTTTAAGCCTCACTGTTGCTGTTAATCCCTTTGCCCAGGTTTTAGCCAGAGAAGTTGGGGAAGATGTGAACATCCARAATCTCTTGTCCAATGTGGGCAGCTGGCGTGGACGAGCTCAGCAAATCCTGCTTCTCCAAACCAGGGTGAGTTCCAGCCCTGCATGGTGCCCTTTCAGCTGGAATTCTCTTTCTAACTGGAGATAACACCTCCATTTCAGGTTCAAGTGCTGTTAGGTCTTCATTAATTCTTAACATCTCTGTGTTGGTGTGTGCTCACCATGTTAATGGCTTTGTTTGCAGCCGTGCAAGCTTTGGCTRTTTCAGCTGGGAATCTTTCACATCTGTGTCAAAGGAAGGAGGTCAGTGACCTTGGAGAGCTGTGGCAGCCTGGTTCAAGTCCCAGGGTGTTTTGAAGGTGCCTCTCTCCCACTGAGAACAGAGGGAGCCCTGTCAGTGTCTGTGCTCTGACTTAGACACCTTTGTTCAGTGCTTGGAGTCAGGTGGGAGGAATTGAGGCCAGATCAGGTTTTCAAGTTGTTCCCTCGGGAGATTCAGTAAAATCTTTAACTCTTGAGGCTTCTGAAGGGCAGAGTTGAGCTGAAATGTCAGCAGGAGGCAGGSAGGCACTTTTGTCTGCATCTAAATAAAACTTCTCTCAGGGAACTTGACACGTAATTTTCCTATTTTTCTGCTGTTCAATTATGTGCCATCAAACTGTGATTTTTTTGACTGAGATTTTTAACCTCTGCTTTCCCTTGAGCAAATTCCAYTTCCCCCTGTTGTATCCCCTGCCTGGAGTTCATCTGAACACCGTTCCTGCTGTTCTCTGCTCTGATGTACAGATTTCTTTCTGATCCAGACTCCCTTCTGTAGTTGGTGGGGATCTTAAAAATCCACTCACCTGATCAAAAGTGAGGCAGATTCCTTCAAAACAGAGGAACTGAGCTCTGGCAGTGCCCAGCTCCTTCTACTGACTGTGAAAGCCTGCAGTGAGCACTTGACAAGCTAAATTCACTTGGATTCCCACAGCAGCAATTCCAAATGCTCTGGAGTGCCTGTCTGGCCTCCAAATGTGGCTCCACAACTCTCCCATGTGTCCCAGATCTCCTTCCTGCACAGATGCCCTAAAAYCTGCATGTTTATCAGCAGCTAAATTTCAATCTGAAAGACCAAACACTGCTCTGTGTTAGTGAATCATGATAATACCAAGAAATATCTGAGCTGCCTTTGGCTGTGTCCTCTCTGTGCTGTAAAACCCTGGGTGAGTTGTTGTTATTGTGCCATAGGTTCAAGAGCTGGAGCATAAACTGAGTCAAAACAAGATCAGAGCTTCASTGCTTGGGATGGATGAGGGATGTGGGGCACTTCCTGACCCAAGGAAGTTGTCAGTCCAAGAGAAGAACTTGCTGAAGATTCGCAGCTTGGAAAAAGAGAAGAAGGAATCTTTGGAGGTAAAGCCYTGTGAGCTGACAGAGTCAGGCAAGCAGGCAGCAAGTAGCATTTATAATTTCTGCTTCCTTAGGAATAATCCAGTATTCCAGTCCCATTTTTCAGATTCTACTAGAAAATGTGTGGTTCTTTTTCCTCACCACCAGCACCTGGGGCTTGGTCATGAGTTATAACTTCCATTTCCTTTTGCATCACTGCAGAAACTCACTGAGCAACACAACACCCTCCAAAAAACCCATGAGGAGTTGAAGAAAAAGCATGATGCCTCCAGGGCCAGGAACCAAATCCTGGGTGAAGAAGTGAGGATGCTGAAGGGACAGATTAGAACCTTGCTGGAGAAAGGGAAACACGATGATGAGCTCATAGATGCCTTGCTGGTACAGTCTGTTTSTCTAGGTGATAAAACATGATGTCACTTCATGGCACACACAGCCTTAGGGTGTCCTGGTGGATCCAGCTGTGACAGCCAGGGGTTTCCTGGTCAGCTGAAGTCCTTTTGCATTTTGGATCAGGGCTGGGAGACACCTCCAGGTGTGACACAGTCCAGTGTCAGTGTCCCTGAGCTGCAGGGACTGGCAGAAACATTTTTCAGAAGGATTGAAGCAGGTAGAGAAGGGCTTCAGTCCTGACCCAAGGTGCTGACCTGTATTCTTTGTTCTGATTTCAGCTCCACTGGTAGATCTTTTTTCCCTTAAAATGCCTTCAGTCTTGCATGAATTTCTTTGTTTGTAACAAAACTTTCATCTATTTTCTTACACAACCCACAGCTCACAAGCTGAACTGTGAGTACTAAACCRTGTTCACACTCACTTGCAGTAGCTGGAGCTGAGAGGATTTGGCCTCTTCARGAGTTTTTGCAAAGGCTCAAAGATTCTGAGAAAGAAATAAATGGCTGCTGGTCCTGCCATGGTTTTAGACAGCCTTCCTCACTTAAAATAGCAAATATATTAGAGAATATGCCACCTCCTGGCAGGGTTAATTCTGTGTTTCCTCATCCAGCTCCTGTCTAGTTTCAAACCACTCAGATTTCCCTGCTGCTGTAGGTGGGTTTTAGTTCAGCTTCCCAGGCACTGTGGGTGCTGACCAGCAGATTAGGGGAGCCAAAAAACACTTGTCACCTTGTCACTTTTCTGAGTATTCCCACTAAAATCAGTGCAGAAAGAGGCAAGTTTATTTGGGAAGGGATGGTTCATCTCTTTTTATCCCTTCTATCACAAAAGCACTTCACTTGCAGGTTGTTGGCCTGACAGAACAAACTGCCTGACAGGTATTTGATTTGGCAGTGTGGGAAAAAACCTCCAAAAACACTGGTGAAACAGCCTGGCCTTGTATCTGTCACCCCATAGTACCCTCAGCTTTTAATATCACTGTCACACCATCTGATCWTGTTCTAATTCCACAAAAAGCACATTGAAATCTTGAGTTTCATTCAGTTTATTGAAMAAAAAAAATCACTGCTTTATCAAAGGCCAGCCTTTCTTGCTCTGTTTTCTGCTACACTGAGCAGCAGAGCTGGCAGCAAATTGAATCTGACCATTGCTCAGGTCATCATTGTCMACATAGCAAATCAAATTGCCAAAGTGTGCTCCCACCAAGGAATGGGCTTGGCAGGGCAGGGGCTTGCCCTAACAAAAGATGTTTGTCTTGGGAGGGAGGTTTGAAAACAATTATTGTATACAAAATAAAGATCTCGCCTGTTTGTGTTTTACCAGAGCCAGCAGAAGCAAATGCAGGAGATCTTAAAGGGCCTGAGCATGAAGGAGGATGGGACCATGGGGCAGCCCTTGAACTGTGAGATTCAGAGACAGAGCACCCTGATAGAGCASCTCAGGGAGCTGGTGACTGAGAGAGATGCCAAGATTAAAATGCTGGAGGAGAAGATTGGAAAACTCACACTGATGGTAGGCAGAACAAATTAATGAGGGGAGCTCACTTGGTAATCATTTGAGATCTGCTCTTCCACTTCCTTGTCCCTTGTTATTATCTGAGATGGTCACTGCCTGCAGACAGTGGTCCCTGTCCTACTGTCAGATTTTCCTGATGGAATAATGAAGCAGGAATTGTCTTTTGTAACTCCTCAGTTCCTTTGTGCAGAACTCCAGGCTGTTCCAGCAGCAGCAAACACAGAGATCCCAATGACACCCACCCATGACAGCAGGACCTGGGGCTGCACTGGGCACTCCTCAGTGCTCAGCCCTTGGCTGCTGGAAGGAGGAAGCAAACAAAAGTGTCACACCAACATCAGCAGGTCCCAGTCAGGACCTGCTGTGTCCCAGCCAGGATTTGGGAAGAGTGTTCAGGATCCCATTCTCATTGATCCAAAACCCCCCTGGGCTTATGGTGAGGTGTGAATCTGCCAAAGAGGGGCTGGAGCATTGAACCCAAACCTGGCTTAGGGACACAAAGCAGCTGTGCTGGCACTGTGGGTTATGAGTGCACTCTGATTTCATGTGAAGCTGCCCTTTTTACTCACTTCTGCTTGGTTTTCATCCTGCAGTGGACAGGAATTAAAGCAAAGCTCCTGAGGAGCTCCTGTAAATCAAAATTTCTGGCTTGCTTGTAGCACTAATCAAAAGCTGCTGATTTGGCATTGGTGCAGCTGTTTTCCTGTGAACTCTCATTGATTTTATAACATGTTCCACCATTAGCAGGAGAAATCTGGAGCTGCTCACCCAGCACCCTCTGAGCACTCAGGATCAGGCAGCAGCGAGGCTGGAAGGACAGAACCTGCCTGGTAAGRAGACCAGAAATCCAATATTTCAAATTGCTGGAGTAATCCAGGAGCCTGCTTTTCCCAGGGAGTTTCATCAAACCACAAGTGCTTTGTGCCAACAGCTGTGGCAGCCTGTTTGCAATATAAGGGAATCTCTAATCACATTATCTCTTGGACTTTTGTCCTGGAGCTGAGAAGGATGCCCAGACTTGCAGACATGACTAGATTTGGCATGGTGGTRGTGCAGCTATTTCTCCTGCTGCAGCTCAGATAATGTTTATGTGCTCAGCTTAAGTGCCTGGGAGTCTTTTCCCTTATGAGACACTAAGGAGCTGCTAAGGAGCAGATTTCTGTGAGCAGAAATGCAAAGTGCCATTTTAGGTAAGCACTAAATCACTGGTGCATTATTTAAATCAATAACTCTCTCTGAGTAGGATTTACATGCAGAGATGTTGCAAACACACCACATCATTTGTTCTTACCAAACACCCTGTTCAAAGCCTCACTGAGGACTGTGCAAATTACACTGATCTTAGGGCAACAAGAAATCTGATTTCTGTTTGCACTGATGTGGCTCTGKGTCACAAGTTGGATCCTTTCCTGTTCCATTGTTGCTGAGTTTGTTGCTAAAGAGCTCATGGTGTGATTGATAGTGAGGATTTGACCTGGTCTGATGGGGAAAGTTTTTTCATCAAGTTAAAGTTACTGCTGGTCTCTTCTGTGTCATTTCCTGCCTCRTTRCTTTAGACACCAAATCTGCCTTTAAAATCAGCTGGGTATCCCTGAGTCTAAGTAGAGCATTAATATAAAATTTAAGAAGAATTCTGTGGTTTTGAGTTAGAGTTAAAACACCCTTAATTTGAAAGTTTCTGCAYCCTTCTGACTGTTTTAATTCTAACTCTGCAGAAGTTGTTTTGCTCTCCTGGAGCAAACCTAGATTTTATTTTTTTTTATTTTAACCTCACATGTCTGCTGATGGYAAGCAGGAACCAAAGCTGGGTCATGGCTTTGTAGAAAGCACTAAGTGCAATGTATAAATTATTGCTTGTGTCCAGGGCCAAGGGCTCTGTCCTGGAAAGAGCTGATGTGTCAGGTGGGCAATGAATGATCCTGAAAAACTCTGAGAGCTGTTCATAACTTGGTCAGCAAGGCTCACTCCTTCCATTAACTTTAATATGCTGATGAACTCYCAATTCTGTTTCTCTGCAGTGAATCATCTTTTCCTATCAGAAAAGGTGAAATGAAAAATGCCATAAATAGGTGCTCAACCCTTTGGARGTGGCAGAGTGAAAATCTGCATTTTTAGACTGGGCCAAGGCTGTCAGTGTCAGCCTTAACTTGATTTTAGGTTTAACCACTCCTAGCCTAGAAGGCCCATCTGTCACTTCCACAATAGGAAGGCTTTATCCTCTTGTTAGCAAAAGTAAGGAAATGTGGGGTGAGTCTGCAGGGACTTGGCTTTGGGCAGCTGAACTCATGGTGAGGGAACAAACACCCATTGAAATGTGGTGTCCCAAACAAACACCCCTGAAATGTGGTGTCCCAAACAAACACCCACTCAAAAGGGATGTCCCAAGCACATAAAACTCATCCTCCAGGCTGTTACTCCAGTGTTATCAGCTGGCTCCTCCTCTTCCAACAGTGAACCTGACAGATCTTCCTGAGGGTTTTCACCAAGCAGATCTCATAAAGTTATATAAAATACATTTTTAAAGGACATTGGGAGGTACAAGTTGTGCACTGAGTTGCAGAGCAGGGGTGGCTTTGTTAGGAAAATCTGTGAGCTGCAAACACCACAAACTGCAGAGCTGGGATTGCCTCTCCCAGTGCTGGGTGGAGATGTGAGGTGAGGGAGCTCTTCCCTTCCAAACCCAGACTTTGGGGAAGGACTGGAATTYTGGGAAGCCCCTAACACARCTTTCYTCCCCCCAGCAAAGTGTCCAGCATGGGCCACACGCTCGTGGAGTCAGCAGCCACAGAGCCTTTCTTCCTCAGGGATTCCATCTCATCTGCAAGGTGGGTAKAGAAACTTCATTGGCAGCAGGGAGGTGATGCCTTCAGGGTTAGCTTTTATGTTTTTCACATTCTGTGCTGCCTCCGGTGTAGTTTTGAGCCTCACATTCAGTGCTGTGAGTTCCCTTCACAGAGCAGGGACACAAAACAAATCCTGTCCCTGCTGCACCCCAAGGACAATGGGACAAGTTCTCAGGCCCAAAAGCACAAACAAGGGGAGGCTGAAGGGAGAGAACAAGAAGGGTGGGACTTCATCACCTGCAGCTGCAATGGGACAATTCAACCCCAATGTGCAAATGGACCCAAACTGATCAAAGTGGGAGACCTCGTGGCCAGTTGTTGATTTTGTGCCCACTTTGGGTCCATTTTGTGTCCATTTTGTGCCCATTTTGGGTCCCCCTTGGGTGCAGCCCTGGCCAGGCTCTTGTCCTGCCCAAGGTGTGTCCTTAAAGGCCTTTCAATAAATCTCTACTTTATTCTCTGGCTCTGTCCAGTCTCTGTTTCAGGTCAGAAGGCATCAGAGGTGCTGTGCCAAGCTCTGGAAGCTGCTGGAAATCTTTGTCCTGCCTGCCCTGTTTTTGTCATGAAAGCTTCTTGCCCCATCCCTCCTGCCTGAAGCTGTCCAAGAGCTCTGACATCTGATTTCTCTCTTAATTTTGCAATTGATTGCTTGTTTGACACCAATCTTTGCCATTTTTCCTTCCAACCACTGCAATTCCTGCTGCTTTTTTTTGTTCTAAAGAAGATCTTCCTGAATGCAGAGGGGTCAGGGAAGTCATGAAGTACACAAGAATGKGATCCATGGGAAAACTGCCCCTTCCTTTCAGCACATMTTGGACACAAGAACAGCCATTGTGCAAGTGCTGCCTGAAGCCTTTCAGAGGGAGAAAATCAATAGCAGGGCATTTAATAGTTTAGTGTGGCACTTGGGAGATCCAATCTCCTTTTACTTTGGCAGGAGCAGTGGGAGGCAAGTCAGGGATAATGAATTGATCAGAGGTAGAAGTTTGTTCTCAGGGGTGCTGGGGAGGGGAAGCATCCTGGAACCTGATTTCTAATGATGTTCCCTGTGGCTTGATAACCAAATATTTCTGTTCTGTGTTATTGCAGTCTGGAGATGGGTGCTGGGGGGAGATGGTTCTCAGGTTTCAATGTGTTTTGGAGTTCTGAGAGTGAGGAAAAAGGGTCCCTTCTCCCATCCCCTGCTTCAAGAAGGAGAGCTGGAGTCTGTGTCTCTGTCTTTGGAGGTTGTTYATTCTTTTCTTATCTCTCCATGTTCTTTCTGCCCAGTGAGGAGTGTGCAGGAGGTCAGAGAAGCCAAATCTGTCCCTCCCACCAGGGCATATTCCCTTTTACACCAATAACTACCTGAACAATGTTTTATTTTAATCACCAATAATTATAACCTGTATTAGACAGTGAAAATCCACTACAGCCCAATCCAAAAAGGCCACCACCACAGCAGAAGATGGAGGGCAAAAAGAAACAGGAAAAGAGCACAGACACACCCAAATTCCTCCATCTTTGTCCTCTTTACCTCTATATTAAAATTCTAAAAATTCTCCTTTTCACCCTGTGATATATTAATTATCATTCTAATTACACTCTGGTGGCTTGCATTTCTTCCTTCAATGTTGACAGCTTTTTCCAGGGACTCAGATCAAAGGCACTGAGGGATTTTTGGCTTTGTTTCAGGACCTTCAGACCTCTTGTGAGGGTCTGGAGCCTCCCAGGGCACCCAAAGGGCTTTGACAGTGAGCCTGGCTCTGCACCCTGCCTCGCCCTCCAGACAAGTGTTGGAGATACTGCTCAAATCCTGCCTTTGTTTCATTGCTGTAAGAGCTGGGGAGCAGACTCTCAGTGCTGGTGCTTCCCTCAGCTGTGCAGGGAGAGCTCTCAGAGCCCAAGGTTCGGTGCCAGGCTGCTGAAGGGGACAGGGAGCAGCTCCTGGTGGCTGTGCTGCAGCAGAGGTGCAGCCTCTGTGTGTGCTGGGAGCACTGCAGAGCCTGGCACAGGCACTGCAGCACAGCACTCCCTGCCATCCTCGCCTTCAAYAGGGGCTTTCCCTTTGTTTTCTGCTCGATTTCCCTGCCTGCCTGATGATTCATTCTTTTTATTATTCTTTTAGAACAAAGGGCAGGGGAAATGGAGCCATCTTCCAGCTTGCTGCACCTAGAGAAAAGCAGAGCTGCTGTGTTTATGGATGCATGGCAGCAATATTATTCATCAGTAGTAAATACTGTAATTATTGTTATCATGTTCTCTTCCAAAGCTTTTCACAGTCTTTTTAACCTCCATTGTATCCTTTTCTAAATGAATTTATTCTGGTTTAACTGAGGCATAGCAGTGATTTTTTTTTTTAATTTTATTTTCTATGATTCAATTCAATGTAAGATGATGTTAAAAGCCAACCATGTTTTAGGAGAGAAGGGAAAACAAAGTAAAAATTTTTGGACACCTTTCAGCTACTTTATTTTTTTTTCCAGTTATGTCATTTGATTCCCAAATCTGTATTCCAGTATTGGAATTATATTCCTGTCTGTGTGCTTGTCAATACAATAAGCACTGCTTGCCTACTTGCTTTAATTTACCACACTTCTCATTCTCACTTGCATAACTTTTGTCCTGCACGATGAATCAGTCAGAAAAAAACAGATTTTTTTTAAATCTAGAACTGTAGAAAAGGTGCTTTTAAAGCTAAATTCTGGAATACATGCTGGGAATTTTTTTTTTCATGTTTGTMAGCCTTTAACAGAGCTGTGCAGGCAGATGAGGATGGGGCTGAGGGGAAACTCAAGTGTGGCCACCCCCAGTGTGGGCTAATGAAAACCAGAGTCAATGAAATGCACAGTTGCTTGGRAAATGTGCCACAAACTGATGATTCAGCAGCCCCACAGTTATCACACATTTCTCAGGCAGGTGACATAAATTTTGTGAGGCTCTGTGCAATAACTCTGGGAGGACCTCAGGGTGATACAGCACCAGTCAGATTTGCAATGKGAATATGTTGTTAAAAATCAGCTTTTCCTCCTGTGCCCTCCACTGCTGGGGTGTAACAAAGCTCAGGTAACACAGACAAAGCTTAAACCAAGAGAAGAGCCCTGGGAATTGTTACAAGTGGGATTTTTCTACAGCATTTTCATTGGAATTATTTCATTTGGCAGCTGATTCCATTACAAAAATCCCACAGATATTGCCATTTTTCCTCCACTTTTTTTGTGTAAGGTGGATGCCAGAGGAACACCAGGGTCAAGTGAAAGTTTAGTGAACGCAGAGCCACTGAGAGGAATAAGATGTCTCAGAGCACATCCCCAGCCTGGGAATTCACTGCCACAGGAGGCTGAGCCTTGCCTGTAGCTACATTTTGAAGCCAGTTATATAATTTTATTAGAGTTGTAATAATTTTCTTATTATTTATGCCAGCTAGAAGGGAAATAAACTAATCAAGTCTCTTGATTTAGAGAGTAACCAGCTTCCACCCCTGGGGTCAGGAGGGAAATTCTCTTGTTCAGCCCAGTCCAGTGAGTCAATCTGTGTTTCTTTTTAGCTTTAAACTCCTTGCTGGCAGCATCTGTGGGTGCACATCAGGTTTGTGCAGTTAATTTTCTGAGAGGTTATGCAGGATSCAGAGAGGCAATTTGCTTTTCTTTTAATTTTTTTTATTTTTGTGATGTAACCACCAGTTTCTTTTCCACCCTCTCCCATCCATGCTCGTGTCTGGTGGCCAAGTTTATTAAAAGCAGCCTCAAGTTTCTTTTCTTCCCCTCTGATAACTGATGTAAATGTTAGACTGGGTTTTTGTAAACTATTCCCCTTCCAAGCTTTCCCAGAGTGTCTAAAAAAATGCAGTTTATTATTCCTGCAATAAAAGATCTCTCTCTCTCTCCTCAGCAATCTGCAGCTYTCCTGCTCAGCTGAGGGGTGAATTCACACAGAGAGCCAGAATTGAGGGATCTGAGCAGCCCCYATTACCAAACCCATTGTTTCCAGCTGGACTCATCATTTAATTCTCTTTTGCTTGTTTAGATGATACAATTCCACTGGGATTTCTGCCTTTTGGATGCATGGAAAGTCCTTCTCCTTCAGCTGGGAGCTCTGCAGGAAGAAGCAGGATTCAGCAGCAAGACTGATTTGATGCAGACATGACACAAATGAGCTGAACTCCCTTTTATTTTTTATTTTTTTTTCCTGTCAGTGGGGAGGAAAGCAGTGACAAAGTCTTGGAAGCTGGGAAGAAGCTTCAGGAAGAGTGGCAGCAGAGTGACAYCTTGGAAGAGCAGCTTCAAAAGCTGCAGGTGGACCCAGGGAGCAGCACAGATGCACAGAATCCTGCCCTGAGCAGCAGCAAAGGTGAGGGGGAGCCCTCAGCCACAGCCACATCCCTCAATTCACCCCTGGGCTTTACAGACAACATTTGGGCTCCACCTGCCAAAACCTGACCTTGCACGTGGTGATGGGACCTGCTGAGCCCCAGGAGCAAGGCAAAACCCTGGCCCTTCTTCATGGAAGAGGATTTTCTGAGCTGGGAGCAGGATTTTTGCAGTGTGATTCCATGGGACAACTGCAGGAGGAAAAAAATAAAAATAAAAAGCTTTTCCCTGCTCTGTGTTGCCCCCAGAGCTCCCTTTGCACTGGTGCCTGAGGGATTCAGCTGAAGGTTAAGAGCAGAATTAAAGGACACATCCCAATTTAAGGCCTGTCAGTGCCTATGAAAAACTACTGCTGGTGATGAAGTAATTAGATCTGGGGTAATTTATTATCCCATGAAYGTGATAATCTCCTGCTATAAATATGAAAGCCTCCCTGGCATAGTTAAAGAAGAAGAATTCATGGTGGATGTGAAATTTTTATTTCCCTGATCAGATCCTTTTATTGCTTAAGGACTCTGATTCTGTAAAGTGTCTGAACCAATAAAATGGCACATATTCTTAAGGAGATTTTTCCAGTGGTTTCCCTCTTTTTTATGTGTATTTTCATAAAGCAGAAGGAGTTCAAATGCCAGAGGATGAACTGCAGGGAGGGGAATTGCAATTTGGCAAATGCTGGGGTGGTGTCAGGCTGAGTGAGGGTGAGCACAGGGCTCATCAGAGACCTTGGATGAGCCCTGCAGAGGAGCCTTTGGACTGAATGGGTGCTTCAAACCCACTGCTCTCTGTAAAACATGGATTTGTTCCTCAGAGCAGGAKTGCTGTGTCCACACTGACTCATTCTCAGTCTGTTGTTTTCTTCATTTAGCTGGTTTTTGGATTTTTTTATCATTTATTTGGGGATGAACCACACAAATCCTTCCCTTAAGTTACCTGAGGGKTTTTTTTATGAGCACTGATTCTTAGAGTTGTCTCACCTGTATTGACTGAAAGCAGAAAAATGTAGATCCCAATAGTGTGGGAGCATTTTTGGTGCTGTTTTGTACAGAATTTAACTCGAGTTTCTGAGTGCTCAGACTTTTACATAACCTGGTGAAGTGTGGATGTGTTCTGTTATCAAAGATTCCCCTTGCAAGCTCCAAGACAGAGAAACTCTCCAGGTCCTGAGGCTTTTTGGTCAAGTTTTGTTGTGCTGTGCTGAGGTTTCAGTCACTCCCCTCTGGCAGCTGGTGTTTCATAGGCAGGGGAAGAAGCTGRCAGATCCCTTCTCACTAAATACTGAGTTCATTAATCTCCTCTGCTTAAGGACTAAAAGCAAAAGGAGAAAAGGATTGGCAGCAAGGCTAATAAGGAGAAATCCTCWCTAAATCCACSAGATGAGTAGGTAACAAATCTATTYCACCCCCCTGCTTTGATGAGAGCTTTGGGATGTGCCAAAACTGGAGTTTGTACAAGAACCAAGTCTATAAATCTGTAAAACAMCTCTTCAGCAGAGCATGGAGGTTATCTCAATGCTTTCATGCCAGTGGTGGAGAAAAGAAGAAGAAATGAAAAGCTTGAAYACAAAATAAAGATTAGAGAACCTGCTAATTACCACAGTATTTTCCTTTCTTTCTGAAAGTGCAGAATTGGAGAGAGCTGATCTAATTGCTAATCTGATGTTTCTGGTCTCTTCAATTCAAGGGAAGTAGATAATGATGCCAAGGAGCTGGAAACAACCCRGTTGTGTTTTAAAATTATTCAGCCTTTTCATTTTCTGTGTTTTTTTCCCTGGTTTATCCAAATTCTGAATTATCAAAGAATAATCCCAGAGGAGGGATAGGTAAGTCACAGCAGATTTCCTCAGCCCTGTAAAGCACAGCCTCAAGATCAAAAGCAATTTTTAGTTACACAATGCAGCCTTTTCTTCTCCTTTGTCGTTGTCAGAGTTCAGCACTCTCCAACCAGGTCCTTTCAGATAATCCCACATGAGGGGGGTTCAGTGTTTTAATGCCAAATGTACTTATTTGAAGATATTTGATGGTTTGAGGGGTGTGAATTGGGGAAAGGGACCCAGGAATGTGCCAACAACACAAGCACCAAGCAGCAGCTGCAGGGTTCAGCAGAATCACAGCTCAGGTGCAGCCTGGCTGTTCCCTGYCATGGGCTGCATTCTCAGTTCTAAGGGTTGCACCTCCAGCCTCTTGTTTTCTTCATTTAGCTGGGTTTTTTTTTTTTATTTTTTATCATTTATTTGGGGCTGAACCACACAAACCCTTCCCTCTCATTACCTGACTCCAGGTAGGTGGTGCTGGCTATTGATTATTTTAGAGAAAGCCATTTATTTATATTTCCTAAAATGATTCAGCCTTTTATCTCCAGCAGAGAGAAGTCCCTTAGTGCTGGGGTAAGTTCAGCATCCTCTGCAAAAGCTGTGCTCACCTCCTGCACTCCTCTCTGAGCTCCCTGAACTTCTCTGGCCCTTCCCCTGTAGGGCTTCACTGCTCACAGGTTTTGCTTCTCCAGTCCCAGCTGTAAATTTGAATTATATTTTCTCTATAAMCCTTTTTTTTTTTTTAATGACCAGAGCTGCATGTTTTGGGTAGACCTTTATTGAGGAAAGCATTCCTGAGTTACAACCTTGGCTTGAAGTACATTTAACCCACATTTTGTTTATGCTGAGGATCAAAAAGTGCTTTACAAAAGTTGTTTCAATGTGTGCCACGTGCAAACTTTATCCCAGACATTCAGGAAACAACAGCTGTCATAACCTGAAACACCATTACAAGATGAACATCAAATTAATCCTTTTGTCACCTCTTGTCTTGGTCACTTCAGTATTTTGGGTTAATTGTTTTCCTCCCTACAAATGTAGGCACCTATTTAGCCCTGAAATGCAAATTCATCACGTTTTCRTTTTGCTGGAAGGAAATTAAAATAAGTTTGTCATATATTTATGATATGTTAAGGATGTAACATGTTTAAGATATTCAGTATTAATTTAAGAGTTTATTATTTGAGAGAAYAGTTACTCAGTATTTCTGGATGCTGACTCAGTGTGCTGCCAGAACCGATTTGCTGTTTTACTACAACTCCACTCTGTGAATCCGCAGCCCAGCCGAGCTGTGGGAGTGACAGCCAGGAGCTCCTGCAGCCCTGTCCCTGCTGTCCCCGGCATCTCCGGGGGAGGAGCAGAGCCTCAGGTCTGTTCTCCCTCTCTCCGTGCTGGGATTTCTCTCTCCAKCCTCAGGGAGAGAGGAACAAGTGGAGTCTGCTCTTCCTCAGRGCTCTCCTCAAATCCCCGCAGCTCCTGGAACAAAGGAGACTGTTCTAAATTTGTTTGAAGCTCCCCAGCTCTCAGGGAGGTGGTTTTTTTTTTCTTTTGTTTCCTTGCAGGTTTGGGATCCAGCTGCATGAGAAGAAAGATTTGAAAGGCTCTTCTGGAGGCGACTCAGAAAAAGAGAGGGGAGGATTTTAAACCGTATCAAATCCCCGTGGAGCAACTGAAGGACAGGATTTCACACACCAGGGAAGAGTTAAACCAGMTATCCCCAGTGCTTTGGGCWGCAGAGCAGGGACAGAGCCCTGGCACCAGTGTCACTCTGCAGCCTCAGAGGGTGGCATTTCTGTGGCGTTTGCAGCAGAGGGTGGGACACAGAGATGAAATGCAGAGAGTGAAGGTTTTGTGTGTCAGCAGTTTGGCTGCTGCAGTCTGGGGAGCTGCAGTTCTGCAGGGGGGATTTTTGGGCAAAACCTGCCAGGTTTCAGCACAGATTTCCCTGAGAGAGCTCGGTATTCAATCTGCTGCTGCTTTTATCAGCTCAGGAAGGAATTTGCTGTGTAAAAGTTAGGCCAGCCCCCTTCCTTAGAACAAAACAAGCTGTGTTTTCATCCCCACACTGCTCCCTGCCTGTCTCAGCTTTCTGTAGCACTTCAGTGCTGAGGCACAGGATTAACCTGACCTGGGACTATCTGAAAATCACCTTTGGGTGGGCTCCTCTCATCATTTTTTTTGCTTGAACACACTGGCAGCAGTTTTCTGAAACTCCAGTGAGTTTCCACTGAMAAGCTGTGCAGATTCCCCCTGCAGTGAATCAACCTACCTTAAATTCAGCTCATCCCATCCCAACCTTGCCATCCAGGTTCTGAATTCCCTGTTTCTGGGTCTCTGCATCCATCCAGCAGGCAGATCTTGTTCTCTCTGGGAAGAAAGGCTACAAAATGCAGGCAGGTCCTCGCTGCAGCAGTGCTGGGACTTTTGGAGCTGCTGCAAAAGCCCTGTCCTTCTCCCCTGTAGCACAGTGAGGACACAGAGTGCAAGCTAATCAGGCATTGCCAGGGCASAGCAGCCTGGGGGATCCCAGGCAAATGGACAGCCAGGCATTTTTGTACAGTGCTGCTTTGTTTCTCACTTGAAAGTCTTGAAAGCTTTTCTTTTTCTGCTTTGCTKTGTCAGCCTCTTTTTGTGAGCCTGAAGTTTGTCAGGCTTTAACCCCAGCCAGCACCAGCAGTGCAAAGTGGATTTTGTGGGCATGAAAGCCACTGCTCCCTTCCCCAGCACAGGGATTTCATCCTGTGCAGAGTGCAAAAAAGCAGAGCAGGAGTCACTCCAGATGTGTTCTCCCTGGCTTTTTTCCTGCTTAGGTTTAGAAATGTCTCTCTTCAAGAAATGTCTCTTTTCAATCAGTYCCTGGATGGAGGAAGTCAGGGAGCTGGGGATAAGCTCAGCAGCTGGGAGTTAACAGGGAATTAACCCTCCCTGTGCCCACGAGGCTGCTCCATGCCCCCAGCACTGCCCTAGAGCTCAGCCAAGCTCTCAGGGGCCTCTCTCACAAAAAGCAGGACCATTCATTGCATTGTTTTTCCTGCCAGTAGCATCAGAGGGAAAAGCATTTTGCATCCCTGGACAATTTGGGGAATAAATCCTGGGCTGAGAGTGAGCMACAGCTTTGGTTTCTGTTCAGCTCCATGCTGATGTCTCTGCTGAGGGGAGGAATCCTCTGTTAGGGGTTTTAGGACCTGCAGGAGTGAGCAGATCCCTTGGAAAAGCTGCCTGAGCAGGAGCCAGGGCTGTGGGGACTGTGCTGGGCTAAATTCAGGCTGTAACTTGGAGCTGCAGGTTCTGATTTCACTTACACAGGAGTGTGAATCAATCATATTTTCCCAGGAGCAGAGCAGAGGCATCTGCTGCCCTTCCTTGTGCCCTGTCCCAGGGAAGCTGGAAGATCAAGCCTCTCTCCAGGAAAAGGGCTCAGAGTCAGCRCAGGGCAGAAATTGGGATGTCACAGAACACACTTGGCTCTCCCACAAACCTCAAGTGGTGCAACACTCATTTCTTCAACCTCCTGCTTSTTTGGGGCTGCTCAGAAGCATTTTCTCCTTTTTTTTTTTCTGGATGCCTTATCAAGGAAAGAATCCAACYACTCTGAACCAGTTTATTTATGCAGCCTGTACCTGTAAGCAGCTGCTCCCCATGGAAATGTGCAATCTGTCTCCTGTCACAGGGAGGGGGGGAAGAATGTCCAGGGCTTCTCAGGATTTTGAAACTTCCCCAGAGTGACCTGGCTTAAATCCTCCCTGTGCTGCTTCCCAGTTTTCAAGGGGTGAGACCAATTTTCTTGCAAAATGTAAAGGAACCCTGGCAGACCTTGGGAGCAGCAACCCCCTGGACCCCAACTCAGAGAACAAAATCAATGGGAATATTTTTCTCTCTGCCTTAAAAATCCCCACTCTGCAAATCCTCAGCCCCAGGATCTCTCCAGCACACTTGAGCTRCAACATTTCTTTCAGGTATGAAACAAATGAAATCACCACGACCTCCTGCCTCTCTTGGAACTTTCAGTGGGTTTTGGTGTTTTTTTTTCCCTACTGGATAAACACCAGCCTGGTAAAATCCTGTATTTCRATTCTCATTTGAATTTCTCTGGCTCCACTTTGCAGCCAGCCATCGTTTCGCCTCTCTCAGATAACAGCACTGTGAGTCCCCAGCATTTCCTCACTGGGACAACCCCCATCCAGCAAGAAGCTGTGTCCCAGGCAGCTTTTTGATAAGCTCTGAGTTTTTCCAGTCTCTCCCTGCAGCTGATGGTGGTGACAGGCTRAAGGTGACAACGCTGGCATGGGCTGGTGGCTACAGTTAAAGTGAATTGTGCTGCCAGCATTTAGTGATGGGCACTCCTTGTTAGGATTTGGCCAGTTCTGACCTCCAAATATGAGTTCTCCAAACACCTGGGCTGAGCCAAAATTTGCCTCCTGCCCTGGAGGTGAGCAGAGCTCTTGCATGGAGCAGCCATAAAGGGCCTGATGGATGCATCCCATTTTAAAGTACAGCTGCACTGCTGGGAATAGATGATGAATTGTCCTTTCCTYTGGGTCTGTTGCCAGGAATTCACCTGCAAAGAGCTTCCCAAAGTGGCAGTAACATGAATTAAGTTGCATTAGGGTGGTTAAATATAAACACTATTGACACAGGRGAGCTCTGCCTGCCCTGGGATCTGCTTGGGCAAGGGGCACAGGATCAGCTGGGGGGGTCAAAGCCCATCCCACAGGAATTTAGAGCTGTGGATTGGGGCTCTGGGTGGCTCCTGCCCTCCCTGAGGCTCCAAAGCAGGACAGAGATGGCAGGAGGAGATGGATTTCAGTCTTTTATGTGGGCAAAGTGGTGGCAAAGGGGAACTGAGTTGCAAACTGCTTTGCTGACCCCCCCAGCAGCCCCAGCCCTCAGCTGCCCCTGCCCTGCAAGGCACAGTGCAGGACAAAAGGGAAGAGGCTCAGCTTTAAATGGAAAAACACTCTGGCAGAGCCCCTGTGCTCTAAATTAAGCCACGACTGAGCCAAGGGGGGGATTGGGTTTCTCATTTCTCCCTTCATGCTCTCCCCTCCGGGCCCAGCTCCGGAGCTGGCTGCTCCCATGGGACAGGCTGAGCCTCACCCAGCAAATGCCACCTAAATCCCTGGGAGTGTCCACTTACAGCTCCAAACCCATCCCAGGCTGAGTGCTGGCCTCAGAGGAGAACAGGGATCTGTGGGATGGGAACAGAGGGGTTATTCCAGCCTCCACTCACCTCACCAGGGCATTTTTGGGGAATGGGAGGGGATTGTGAGGAGAGGAGCTGGAGGCAGTGGGGTTTGAGCTGAGGCTGGGGAAGGGGAGGTGATGGGAGCCTCCTTCAGAGCTCTTCCCTGGGGGTGGCTRCAGGTTTGGGACCTTGATGGGGTCGGTGGTGCCAAGGGGGATGGGCAGAGCCATTCTGGGGGTGCTGAGAGGGGTCCTGGAGGTGAGCATGGATGGATGGATGGAGGGATGGATGGATGGATGGGCAGGGATGGATGGAGGGATGGATGGATGATGGATGGATGGATGGATGGATGGGCAGGGATGGATGGGCAGGGATGGATGGGCAGGGATGGATGGATGGATGGATGGGCAGGGATGGATGGGCAGGGATGGATGGATGGATGAGTGGGTGGATGGATGGGTGGATGGATGGATGGATGGATGGATGGATGGTGGGTGGGTGGGTGGATGGATGGATGATGGATGGATGGATGGCACATCCCTCTCTCCTGAGCCATCCTGCTGGAATTGGCTCGTTCCCAGTGATGTCTGCATGAGGAACCCCACGGGAGAACCTCAGGCAGTAAAACAAATCCATGTGGGGCCTCTGATAACAGGAGAGGGACTCTGGACAAGGACATGGAGTGTGGGAAAAGGGGGAATGATTTCAACTGACAGAGGAGAGTAGGTTCAGAAGGGATTTTGGGAAGRAATTCCTGGCTGGGAGGGTGGGACCCTGGCACAGGGTGCCCAGAGMAGCTGTGGCTGCCCCTGGATCCCTGGMAGTGTCCAAGGCCAGGYTGGACAGGGCTTGGAGCAGCCTGGGACAATGGGAGGTGTCCCTGCAATGGCAGGGGTGGAATTAGAGGAACTTCAATGCCCCTTCCACCCCAAACCATTCTAGGATTCTATGATCAAAACCTTCTCTGCTTCCCATTCAAATTTCTGCTCCAGCAGCAGGGACACAGAAGCCTGGGAGTTGTTTGGTGKCCCCATTAATGTCCCCAGTTTGTCCCAAGCCTCACAGGAACAGAACCAAGCACCTTCCCTAAAACCTCACCACCTTTCTCAGACACTRAAGAGAGGCCTGGCCTCAATTCCTGTGCCACAAATTCCAGCAACCCCCCATATATTTAAAAAAAATATCACTTGAAGCAGCTCAAAGCCATAAACACAGGGCCAATAAAACACAGAAATGTCCCCAGTGCTGAGGAAGAGACCTCGGTCACATTAAAAATAAATCTTATTTTACTAGAAATMAGGAGCAAGGGGGGGGGAGTAATTTTTTATAATATCTATAAATTAAAGCTACATTATTTTAATCACCRCAGCTCCCAGAGCCTCATGAAAAACCACTGCCTGGCCCTTCACCTGTGCTTGCACCTTGAATTCAGCAGGATCAGGGATTTCTCAGSATTAAAAAAAAATAAAGGGGGTAAAAATCAGGTTTAGCTTTTATGTTTTTCAGACTCTGTGCTGCTTCTGTACAGTTCTGCTCCTCACATTCAGTGTCAGTGAGCTCTCTTCACTGAGTAGGTAGACAAAACAAATCCTGTCCCTGCTGCACCCCAAGGACAATGGCACAAGTTCTCAGGCCCAACAGCACAAACAAGGGGGGGCTGAAGGGAGAGAACAAGAAGGGTGGGACTTCATCACCTGCAGCTGTAATTGAACAATTAAATATGCAAATATCCCAATGTGCAAATGGACCAAAACTTATAAAAGTGAGACCTTGTGACCGTTTGTCCATTTTGTGCCCATTTTGTGTCCATTTTTTGACCATTTTGGGTCAATTTTGTGCCCATTTTGGGTCCCCCTTGGGTGCAGCCCTGGCCAGGCTCTTGTCCTGCCCAAGGTGTGTCCTTAAAGGCCTTTCAATAAATCTCTGCTTTATTCTCTGCCTCTGCCCAGTCTCTGCTCCAGCTCAGCCTTCCCAAGGCATCACCTCTTGCTGAGGTTCCTTGCTGGCCCCGGGCACGGGGAGAGAGAGGAATTGTGAGAAATTGTGAGGAATTGTGAGGAATTGAGAGGAATTGTGAAGAATTGAATTGTGAGGAATTGTGTCCCGCTCTTATCTGCTCCGATCTCTTAATTACCTCTCCTCCAGGCAGCCAGGCAATTACAGCGAGGTCTGCGAGCCGAGTCCCCGGGCAGGGMTGGGGCTGGGGCTGCAGGATCCGGGCTGGGGCTCCGGGCCATCCCAGAGGCTCCATCCTGCCCTGCCTGCTGCGGATTAAAGCTGGAAGTATCGCCACACAGCCCTGGCCGGGGAAAGCCTCGCTCTGTGCGCTCCAGGTGATGCTAAAAACGATGTTTAAAAGTCTTTTTGTTCGCAGGGAGTGCGACAGCAGAGCTGGGAGGGCTGCAGATCCTCCCTGCAGAGCCCGGAACACAGCATCTCACCCCAAAACAAACAAACCGTGGGGGGATTGATAAAATCCAGGGCTCTCTGCCTTGTTTCTCTGTGCCTGAGCCCTCAGGCAGCCCAGAGATGCTCAGGGGTGGGCTGTGCCCGGATCTCACTCGGTGGCAGATGTGGGCACCGGGCACATCTGTCACCCTGAGGCTGTGCTGACTTCTCCCYTTGGCTGAGCTGTGTTTGCCCSTCCCTGAAATAACAGAGKCCACAAYCCAACCCTRCCCCTTCCTCTCCATCCCCATCCCKGCTGGGGGTGCTGGAGGCCGGGAGGGGAACCCCAAAGGTGTTTTGTAGAGATCCCAGGACCGCTGAGGTCGGAAAAGARCYCTGAGATCATCGAATCCAAGGGCTAACCCAGCACTAAACCGTGTCCCCAAAGYGCCACAACCACGGGAGKTTTTGAACACTTCAGGGATGGGGATTCCACCRCTTCCCTGCACAGCGTGACAACACTTYCAGTGAAGAGATTTTCAGTAACATCCAACTTAAATCTCCTCTGGCACATCTTGAGGCWGTTTCCTCTTGTCCTGACGCTTCTCACCAGGGAGCAGGAGATGCTGCAGCCTCCGAGCCTCGCTTAGATTTAAACGCTGCCCAAGCTGAGCAGGAGTGACACTTCCTTTTGGCTCCGTGCCTCAGTTTCCCCATCCCCACGCAATGATATCTTCCTTTGGAGCAAGGTGACGGGRGCAACCCCTTCCCCCAAAAGTGGGGACCCAAACCCCCTGTGGGAAGGAGCCGGTCCCTGCCTGGGGCTGCCCCGGGGCTCTCCAGGGCCGGCTGCCCTGGCTCGGGGTGAGCTTTGGCAGCCGGCACGGGTCCTCTCAGCAGCTGCGGTGACAGACAGCTCCCGAGCCACCCCCCTCTGCAGTGCTGCTCTAAAATAAAAATACCTCCCGCCTGCTCCGCTCCACTCCCAGCCAAACTTCCTCCAGGGGCAAGGTGGGGGACGGCAGCCCAAAAATACCCGCGCCCCACAGCCGGCCTGAGAGATGCTGTAGGGCAAAGCAGCGGCCCCCAGACCCTCGGCAGTTGTCCCCTGTCCCTTTTGCCACCTCCTGCTCCCCCCTCGGCGGTGCCGGACGCTGGATCCCCGACCCTCGCCCGCCTCCCCCCGCGGCCCCCGGGGCTCAAGGTCAGTAGCGGGGAGCGATGCGGGGCTGGGGGGGCCACGCTGCGGGTGTGACACTGTCCCCGCACCTCCGGGGCTCTCTGTCACCTCTGCCTGTCCCCAGCGCCCGGCCGGGCTCCGGGGAGGGGAGCGGGGGGGATGAGGATGATGATGATGATGATGAGGATGCTCCGCGGTCACTCGGAGGCGCAGAGGGCTCTGCTGGGACCCCCCCCAGCCTTCCTGGGCAGCTCGGGAGCGATCRGGAGTTAAAATTGTCCGGGGGATCCCCGCCGGTCCCCTCGTCCCCCGCAGGGTTGGTCACCGCC
>CADDXX010000548.1:99528-142888 GCA_902810485.1 Alauda arvensis | reverse complement strand
TGGCTTGTGTGTCTTTAGATCAAGTTATTTCTCGGGAAATAAGTAAGATTGGGTGGAAGGCTGAGTTCCAGCAGTCAGGGGCTCCATGAAATACCCTGATGCCCCAAGTCTTTGCCTGCTCCACACAACCAAGGGAGCTTTTGGATGAGCAGACTCCAAACAGAACTGGAAAACACCAGCAGCAGCCTCGGCTGGGACCTCTGGAGCTGTTCCACAGTCCAAGATCAAGGGATCCAGCAGTGCTGTGTCCTCACTCACTCTTCCTCAACCTCCTTCTGCACCAAGGATCAGCCTTGACCACCAAAGCAAAGTGGTGATGCTGGCAGAAGGAGGTGTTTGATCTGCAGTGATGCTGTGGAGGATTCCCACCACCACCCCTGGTTCCTTTTGCAGGAAAACAGCTACACTCGGTTTTTGGACCCAAATTGATGCCTGGGCACAAGAAGGTTTTGAGAACACTTTAGTGAATTCACAAGAAAAACCAGCCCAGGGCAGGGGAGAGCAGCCAGAGCCTCGTGGTGAGGAGAAGACCAAARACCCACCAGCCCAGCACCTTCTGTCACAGCTGGGGCTGGTTCTGGTTGTCTACAAAGGGTCTGCACTGGGATGTTTCCTCCAGGACGAGCCATGATCCCAGTCCTGCTCCTTGCCTGCTCTTCACCTTCTGGAATGAACAACTTCATGATGCCTCTTAAAAGGAACAAGAGCCCTTTGGTCTTACTGGATTTATTAAAAATGATTTTTAGAGCATTCGGCCCTGAAGATTAAAAGGTCAGCTCTGGCTGGGATGCAGCCAGGGACCCATAAATGGGGACATGAAACTCCTCATGTCTCCAGAACCTGAACTCCCACTGCTCCTGCAGAGCTGGATCCAGGGGGAGTTTTATTTCCTGGTCCTTTGCACGACCCCAAACCAGGATGTCTAAAGCCACTTAATGAGCAATTCTCCTTTCTGCTGCTTCAAACGCTCCGCGCAAAGGCTCAAGGATTAAATCCCAACCCCTTTCCTTGCCCCGGCCAGGGGTCCTGGCATGGCCTGGCCACCACTGCCATCTCCTGGCTACATCCCCCCTGCACTGCTGGAGCTGAGTCTGCCTGCAGAAGTGAATTCTGAATTGCCCACGAGCAGCAAGGGCAGGAGGCAGACAGAACCCTGGCCCAGGGTGGGATGGATGGGACAATCAGAGATCTGGTCTGTCCCTTTGGATCCTCCTGCTCCTACATCCTGGTGGAGCTCCTGCATCCCTGTGTGAGAAGGGAACTCAGCTGTACCCGGGCTTGGCCAGCCAAATTTGGGTGGAGARGCCTCTTTCTTACTGGGATCGAGGGAACAAATGCCCCACTCTGGGGTTGGGAGTGTGGGGGACACAGCCCTGATCCCWAGGGGACAATGGCCAGGTGCTGGCACCWCACWGATGAGGATGAGAGGRARCAACCTCGAGTTRCACCARGGGAGGTTTAGAYAGGATATTGGGAATAATTTCCTGAAGGAAATGGTTGTTAAGCATTGGAACAGGCTCTCCAGGGCAGTGGTARAGTCACCATCCCTGGAGATGTGTAGATGTGGCACTTGGGGACRGGGTTTAGTGATGGCCTTGGCAGTGSTGGGTTAATGGTTGGACTCAGTGATCTCAATGGATTTTTCCAGCTTAAACCATTCTGTGATTCTGTGGAAGGAGGGTTCTGTCATCTCCCACACATCTCCATGCCAGACCCTGTCCTCCCTCAGCTCAGGGTCCAGCGACCTCTTTGTATCTTCAAAGCACCTGGTGCTTAACAGACACAAAAAAAGAAATCTGGCCAAGGCTTTAATTCTCAGGAATCATCTGGGTTTGACAACGGGGCTGGTGCAGCAGCCTGTGGATTATGCAGGGAGAGCTCCCACCTCTCTCAGGGAATAAAGAGGAAGCAATAAACRTAAGAGGATTTTCAACACAGCAGCAATTTTACGGCGATGCGGGGAAGCAAGGGCACGGCTCTGCCCTCGTGTAATCCTGAGAGCTCTGCTGATGTTTGTGTGACAGTGACCAGAGGTGTGACAGCTCCTGCAGGCAAACCCCAGCCCCTGCAAGACACAGCAGAGATGAAATCCCCATCGGTCAGGTCCCACCGATTCAGGRTGGCCCCTCAGGCAAGTCTCCCTGTTGTTCCCAGCAGGAATCTGCAGCAGAAGCCTCAGACATCATCTCCTCCTCCTCCCCCTCCCAGATGACCCTGGACAAAAATACACCAGGCCCTGGCAGAGCTGCCAGGTTGGGATTCCAACCCTGGAATCCACCCTGGAGATGTGATGGGTGCAAGCATTTGCTCCCTCTYAGTGCCTTTTGGAAGGGGTTGTCCTTAAGCAAAGTTGGTTTTTCTGAGCGCATCACTGCAGGAAGAATGTGAAACCCTGGGAGCTCCCTGGTCAGAGTGGGATTTCACCCCAGCTGGAGTTCCTGAGCACAGCCAGAGCTTTGTCTGAGCACATGCCTGCTCTGCTGGGGGGACCCTGGGAACAGCAGCATGGTGCCTGGTGTGGATGCTGAAACTGGGAGGTCAGGCAGCAGCAGCAGCATCATTTGTGAGAAATCCGGTCACATAACTTTCTCTCACTGGTCTGAGAAATTGTGAGGAGGTATCAAAACAGTCCTTGGAGGTGAAAAACAGTCTCCACAGTCTTTCTAGCTTGTTGTTAACTAGTAAGAATGTTCAGGRATGTTGTTCTGAATGTCCAATCATGTCTCTTTTCTCAGAACTGTCTATAAAARGGATGGTGAAGAATAAAGATTTCTCTTTTTGGCTTTGAGACTGAAGAGTCCATGTCTCTCTTCTCAGCCATCCTGAATTCTACAGCAACACAGTAGGGACATCCMTGCTGTCCTCAGCACTGCTGGGGGTGGGACATGCCCTGTTCCTTGTGGATGTGCTCTCACCTGAGCCCTTGGGTCCTCTCTCATCAGCAGAAATTTGGGCCATGGTGTGATTTCTGAAGGACAACGATGACTCAATCCCCATTTGGGCCTCGGCCACCCTTCTGGATGAAGGAACAATGCCCTGTGCTGTCCCTGGGCTCAGCCCTGCCCTGCTTTGTGCCCTCCCTGCAGGTGAGCACGCGCGAGCTGCGGCGCAAGGACAACGAGATGAGGAGCATCCGAGTCAACGCCCTGCTSCACGTGGGGGCCATCGTGGCTGTGGACGTCTTCTTCCACTTCTTCTACATCCTCACCCTCCCTTCCGACCTCAAGTTCATGAACCGCCTCTCGGACTGGTCCTTGGGTGAGTGGCCCTGCTTGGGCACCTGCACCCCCGTGCCCAGCTCCAAGGCAGTGGTGAGTGAGCCACATCTCCACCCACTGTGGTGGTGGGGGATTGGAATAAATCCTTTACCCAGGCCCCAGCAGCCTCTGCAGTGGAAAGGCTGCTTGGGGGAAATCAGGCAGGGCAATCAAACTCACCCATGCACACAGCCACGGGCTGGCTCAGCAAGGAGAGGCAGAAGGCTCTGAGCCCAGATAAATTCCAGCAAGGTTTATTCCAGGTGCTGAAGGGATTCCAGGTCCAAAGAGGGCTGAGATGTGCCTGGCTCTGCCTTAAGTGTGGTTTTGGGCATCCAATGACCCTGAGGCACAGGGGCAGTGCAGGGACAGGTGAGGTCAGTGACCTGTGGGGAGGACAGGGCCAGTCACTGGAGTAGCTGAATTTTAACAATTCAGGTTAATGAAACAATTCAGGAGTACCACAATCAATGGATGAACAGGGAAAGAAGAAACCAGGGGGATTTGGCTATCAGGTAGGATTACAGAGTGTCACCAGGCCTTGCAGGAGAGCGTCCATGGTCATTCTTCCAGGGCCAGACCTTGGGTGTGATTTCCAGTGGTTCCAGGGACTCCACAATCCACCCCCCTTGAGAGGCTTTGGGAATGCTTGTGTTTGGACAGGTTTGAGTGAAAACCCCTCATCCTCCCGCTGGCTACGCACAGAGCTGGGGTTGGGCAGTCCTGGAAAGCACATGGTGCTGGTCTGAGCTTTTCACAGTGTAAATTGTTCAGTTTGGGGTTTAGGAAGCTGAGCACTGAGATATTTTTGTTGCCTTTGGACTGGAAGGGAGCTCAGCACCTCTGAAAAGTCAGCAGGACACAGCAAACCACACGCAACAGCACAAAACCTGATTGCATGTAGGGAAAGCTGTCCATAGAGTGGTCAAACACTGGGAGAGGTGCCCAGGGAGGTTATGGATTGTCCCAAAGGAGTCATATTCAACAGTTAAATGGACAATGTCCAGGACAATGTAATCTCTAGCTAAAGTTGGGTGTTCTCCAAGCATGGCTGGATTAGAGACMTCCAGAAGGCAAATTCCTGGGATAAGTGATGGAAGCAGCACTGGCCAGCAGCTGGCAGCTGGATGGAAGGTTCCAGATGATCAAATCCAGGTCTGATGGCAGCATTCCAGACACCACCAACASAGCAGAGGCCAGGCAGGGGCTGGAGGAGCCTCATGTCTCTCCAGAGGGGCAGCTCGAGGCCAGGATAAAATCCTAATGCAGCTGGAGTGGCACTAATGTGGATTTGGGGTGTCCAAGAGCCCTGGAGAGATGGATTCTGTGTCACTCCAGAGGAGCTGAGCTCTTCTGACTGTACTGACCACACCTGCCTGGGGGGAGCATCCCTTAATCTGGGAACTGGGTCCCACCAAGATTGGGGTATTTTAGCTCTTTGCAGAGGCATTTCAAACCTTTAGTAGCTGTCCCTGCAGAGTTTGTTTCCCAGTGTCAGGCACCTCTTTAAGTCAAAGGTTCTGACCCTGGCTCTGCTGTGGCATGGAGGTTGCATCCATGGCCAGAGGGGGCTGAGGTGGGGGGAATTTTGATGGAGGTGCCAATAAAACCTCGGATGCCAGACCTGAGAACTGTGAGGAGCCCATCACAGCTTAACAGGTCTCAGAGGGAAGGCACAATTCTGTACAAACAGAATTYCTTGCACTACTAAGACCACTAAGCAATTTGCTCCCTAATACCCTGAGAATAAATTGTCCTTTGGTTCACGCCTCTCAAAAACCTTAGTTTTAGAAGATTTGCTTGGCAGAAATCCTGATGCATTCCATGTTCCTTTTCCCCCCTTTGACTCCCATTTTTGCTCCAGCTGGCCTGGCCTACTCCAATTTGGTGTATGACTGGGTGAAAGCCGCTGTCATGTTCGGGGTCATCAACACCATTGCCAGGCTGGACCACCTGGACCCACCCCAGCCCCCAAAATGCATCACCATGCTCTACATCTTTGCTGAAACGTGAGTACCCCACGAGTGTGAACAAAGAGTGTTTGAGCTGCACAGGAGCTCCATGGAGGGGAGGASTCCTGGGCTGTCCTGGGCAGCTGCTCTGTGAGCTGGGGACCACCTGAAACCACAGTCTAGACCTGACCAGACCCCAGGGAAATATTCTTAGGTGGGCAGAAATAGATAAGGGGAAAAGTTAAAYCAYGTCTCTGGTGGCTTCTGYCCAAGGAAGGAGCCTGGAGGATTTYTGTGAGCAAGGTCCAAGATGTGCCTCGCCAGGGGATTGGGTGTTTTCTCTCTTTCAACAGGTTTTTATTGTCWTTGTGTGTTTTAATGTGTTCTTATCATCTTATTTCAGGCACTTTGACAGAGGGATTAATGACTGGCTGTGCAAGTRAGTGTCCAGTAACCACCTCTAGTCTGGTTAGGGTCTCCCATCCCAGAGCAATGAASCATCACATGCTGTTCATCCCAAAGCTGGGGTGTTCTCTCTTCTGGGTAAATCCCACTATTTGCTCAGTTTATCCCCAAACCCGTTGAATTAATTGCACAAAGAGCAACAGCCCCCTCCTCCAAAGCTGGGAATAAAAGAGTGCTGTCCCAAAATCCCATTAAATCTGATGGGTTTAGTGTTGAGCCAGCTTTGTATTCCTCCAGCAGGAAAGGGGAACTGAGTGCTGTAGCTCCATCTCCATCTTCCTCAGCCCTTCCCCTCCCCTCATCCATGAATTTCCACCACCAAACCTCTACTGAGAGGGGTGGTGGCTGCTCTGTGATAAAATCCTGAGCACCAGCAAGCCTGAGAGAGCCTCCAGCTCTGGACACCCCAAGTTTTACCTGCCAGAGGAGGGGAAGGTGGATGTTTTGTCCTTGGGCATTGATAGGTCTGYAGGAACACAAATCACAAGCAGTTGGGGCACAGCAAAAATCAGAACAAGAACATCCTTCTTTTACTGGGATGTTCTGAACCGACATCTCTGCGAGGAGCTCAGGGAAAGAAACCCCAGAGGGTTCTCCTGGACTGCAGGGAGCACCAACCACCYTCCCTGCCTTTTAGGTACGTGTATGACCACATTGGGGAGAGCCACGACAACGTCCTGAAGGAGCTGGTGGCCAGCACTGCCACCTTTGCTGTCACCACGCTGTGGCTGGGGCCCTGCGAGCTCGTSTGCATCTGGTCCCTGGCCAACTGCTTCGGCCTCAACTTCGAGCTCTGGGTGCAGAAGTTCTTCCAGCTGGGGCCCTTTGCCAAACTGGAGGTGAGGAGCTGGGCTGCAGAGGGGGTGGGGGACAGTTCCAGAAGGGATTTATAGGGCTGTTCAATGTATACTCACAGGGTCATCCACGTGAGATCTTTGGTCCCCTGTAGTGATGTCTTGGGAAGGCTGACCTGAAACAGAGACTGGGCAGAGCTAGAGAATAAAGCAGATATTGATTGACAGGCCCTGGGATACACCTTGGGCAGCACAAGAGTCTGAGCAGGTGGACCCCCAATAGTCACAAGATGGCCCTGGTCACGAGGCTTTGCCCTTTGATAAGTTTGGGTCCATTTGCACATTGGGGTTTAATTGTCCAATTACAGCTTCAGGCTGTGAGGTCTCATCCTTCTTGTTTCTCCCTTCAGTTTATTGTTGTTTGGGCTTTTGGGGCCAAAAGTTGTTCTTGGTTTTCAGCAGGAAAGGATTTGTTTTGTCTCCCTACTACCTACTAGCACAGAATGTGAGGCTTAAAACGACACCTGAGACAGCAGGGAGTTTGAAAAACATAAAAGCTAAAACTTMAGGCATCAGTAGATGCATGGGTTTGGTGGATTCCTCACCTTCCCAAGGCATCTTTTGAACCTGAGGAATTGGACATCCTTGGTTCTGTAAGTGTGGCCTTTTGTGCCAAATTGAACCACGCAGGGAGAGATCAGTCTTTGATTAAGAATGTCTCTCCTTACTACTTCTATAAAAATCAAACTAATTGGTGTAGTCATTCTTCAGTCTGCATTTAATGATATTCCCTTTCAATACCCCAAAACGGGGCTGGGGACAAGCTCTGATGCTGGAAAGTGTCTGTGACAGGAGGGAGCTCGCACTGGTTTGTAAGAGTCAGATTTTGGGCTGAGCCTGAAGAGCAGAATCCCTGAGGATGCCACGAGGCTCCATGGCCTGGCCTCCTCCGTGGAGACCTGAAGCTCTTTCCTGTGGCCTTTAAAATCATGGAATCATTAAGGAAGGGAAGCACGGTCCTGGTGCTCTGTGTCCCTTCATTTTATCCACCTGATCACCACCCAGAGCCAACAAACTCCTGCCCCTGTGATGCTTCACAGGAAATTTAGATTGGGGTGGAAATTCCAGGGGGAAAACAGAGGTCCAAGAGAAGCAGGAATGCATCTTCAAGGAGGCATCAGAATGCCACAGATGGACACAAAATAGGAGGGCATTCCTTGGGAATACATCTATGCATATGGGGAATATTTTATGGGAATTCCCACATTCTATGATCCTATGGGGAAATGTTTACATATTTCCTTACGGGAATAATTTGTTCCTCTTGTTCTCCAAAGCATCTTGGCAGTCTCAGTGGTTTTGATCTGATTTCTTTTAAAGCAAGTGCTTGGATGCTAGAACAAATTAGATTTTAAACCACTCCAAATCTTAGTGCCCTGTTTGGGACCAGGGTGTCTCAGAGACATACTGGGAAATAAAAAAATTTAAAATTTCAAAATTTCCACCCTGGAAACAGTTACATTCCTTATTTCCTTTTCCCAGCTTAAAACCTGGAGGTCCTAGATGAGTTAAATGAAGATCTATTTTGAATGATAACCGTGGGGAGCAATCCTCCTGCTTGCTCTCCTCGTTGAACTCCTGATCAGATTAAGGCTCTCACAGGCAGTGAAATCTCCTTCCCTGCAGCACCACAAGTGCCAGCACTGGGGATTCACTGTGCTCTTTGTRGGCTGCTGTAAACTCCTTCCCTGCTCCACTCACAGCAGCTCATCCTGGAGATTATGTGCCAGTGACAATTCCACTCTGCTGCTTGGCATTAGGGKKTTTTTTGTTTYTTTTTTTTAATTCCTAAGAAACTATTTTTGCTAGGAGTGATTTGCATGTAGGGCTAATAATAATCCTGGGATACAGCAGATTCTTCTGCCTTGGGGAGTGGCTTAGCCACGGCAAGAGGTGGAGAAAGCAGGACTCAACCATTTCGTTTTAAAGAGGGTCTGGGAGGGCTGGAGAGTGACAAGGATGTGGAGGGACAGGACAAGGAGTAATAGATTTAAACTGACAGAGGGCAGRGTTAGAGGGGATTGTGGRAAGGARTTGTTCCCTGTGAGGRTGGGGAGRCCCTGGCACAGGGTGCCCAGAGAAGCTGTGGCTGCCCCTGGATCCCTGGMAGTGTCCAAGGCCAGGTTGGAYRGGGCTTGGAGCAMCCTGRGAYGGTGGAAGGTGTCCCTGCCCATGGCAGGGGGTGGAATGGATGATTTTTAGGATCCTTTCCAACCCCAACCCTTCCATGTGTCTGTGATTCTACAATTACCATGAAACTGTGTCTGACATCTTCCCCCTACCATGGGACCCAGCTCAGAGTCCCCAAAGCAGCAGGGCAGTTTTGCCTTTCCCTTTTATTTCCTCATTCCAGAGRCACTAAAAGCTGCTCTGATTTTTTTGCCTCCTCTCTGGGATCCCAGCTGCTGGAAGTTGCTCCAGTCACCCCTTTTCCCTCTGCTCCTCTCCCCTCCTCAGGCCAAGCTGTCAGGGGCCATGTCCCGGCGGATCAGGGCAGCTTTTGGGGCTGTSAACTTCTGGGCCATCGTCCTCTACAACATCCTGGCCCTCAACAGCCTGGAGTTTGCACTGCTGGTGACCAAGAGACTCCTCGTGATGGGTAAGGTGCTGCCAGCCTTCTCAGAGAGAYCCCTGTCTTGCTGGGGGGACATTGGTACAGCAGTTGGGGACTGGGATTTTGGATCCTTTTGGTTCCAGAGCGCCCTGGCCACTGGCTGGTGATGTGGCTGCTCCAAATGTCCTTAATTCCTAATGTGCCAGAAGTGCAGGCAGTGGTTTCTCAGCCCCCCACGCTCCTCACTGAGTGCTCTGGGGCACCAGCTGCCTTCCAGGTGTGCTTGCACAGCTCCTGGCACAGCCTGACACTGGTTTAGCCCCCCTGCAGCACTGCAGAGGTCACCTTCACCTCCCCAGGCRGGGCTGAGTCCCTGCCTGTGGCATGGAGAGAGGAATTCACTTGTCCTGCCTCATTTCCTCTGCTCCAGCACCACCCCGAGGGTGACAGGTACAATTCCCCATCCTGCAGTCTGTACATTTCTAATCAGTGGGTTGTGGCACTGTTTTGAAGCCTCCCTGAGCTGCCCAGGGTATAAATAGCCATCAGGAGCTGTTGTCCTGCAKCCCTCTCTGCTGGGGCTGGCGTGGGGAACGGATAATGTCACCCTGGGTGTGCCAGGAGTGCCTTCCTGCTGAGCTGGCTGCCTTTTGCTGGTTGCATTATTCATTGCAGAGCTCCTGTTTTAGCAGGAGCAATCCCTGGATCCAGCCCTCTGCTGTGGATACCAGGTTTGTGACTGCAAACACCCTCGGAGCCTTCCAAAGAGGAGGGGGGGCTCCTGTCACTGACGTAGGTGACAAAAATATGTATTTTGCTGCGTGGACACTGTGTCCCCACTGAGTACAGGACAAGGCTGGGGTTGATCCTCAGCATCAGTGGGACCCGAAGGTCACAGTGTTGAGCAACGATGGACCTGGGCAGGTTCAATGGGCAGGAAGTCAGCCATGATTCCTGAAYTTGGGGAGCAGGAGGATTTTTGGGGGTAAGAGGAGCTCAAAGCCCCTCCAGCATSTCCCCACATCAGCTGCAGTCCCTGGTGCCTTGGTGGGCTCAGGAAAACCTTCATCTAAAACCCAATCCYGAGGATTTCCCTCTTCTCTCGGTGAAGCTGGATCCGTGATGACAAATGGCCACCACGAGCTTGTGGGACCTCCCAAACCCACCTGGGGGGCAGCTGTGCTGGTGAAGARCTGTCCCCAGCTGGTGACCCTGTGTCCCTCCCTGCTCTAGGTTTCCCTGTGAGCACCTTGTCCATCTGGTTCATCACCTACTGCGGGGTGCAGCTGATCAAGGAGCGCGAGCGCGTCCTGGCCATCGAGGAGGAGCAGAAGGGGGACAAGGCCAAGGCGGAGTAGKGGAGGCACCACAGGCTCCTCCTGAAGCCTCCTCTCCCTTCCAGCCCCTGCTGCCAGGGCCAGCCACTGGCCAGGGCTCTCCAGGCCCTCCTGACAATCGGACTGCTGTAGCTCACCCACGTAGAAGTCACCTGGAAGGCACAGGTCACCCCCTTTGCTGCGGGAAGGATTTCTCCATCAGGCACAGTGGGTGTTTCACAGTCTCCCCAGGCGTGGCAGGATGCTGAGGCAGCTCCCAGGACGTTGAGCCATCCCCGTTGTTTTTGTGACCCTCTGATGTTGTGCAGGCCCAGAGGTTTCACCCCCTGCTTCCCACAGCGCTTGGTCCAGCAGCCCTGGACTCTCCCACAGCCCGTGTCTCCCAGAGGAGACTCTCCAGGTCCCATGGATGGAGGTTTTAGGGCCCTGCACTGCTGGATCTGAGACTGATGTGGCCACCACGACCACCCTGCTGTGACACCTTGTCCTGGGACTCAAGCCAAACCCCTCCCCAGTTTTTTTATATGCCATGGACAAAGGTCTGAGCTCACATTCCTGCCCATGGCTGAGGGACAGAACGTGTTGTAGCCAACCCTTGCTCACCTCCAGCCACCCATCCCTTTCCTCAGCTGCCTTGTGTGTGCACAGCCCACGGCTGTAGGGCTGAGWGAGCACGAGGGGGGARKACAATCAAAGGAGACAAAACCCCARATGAAGGRCAGGGACWTGGGGCTGGGTGGTGGAGGGGAAGCCCATGGGAGACTCCTTGGAGAATCAGACTTTTTGGGAGTGTGTGAAACACAGTGCCTTGGGGGAAAGGTGGGTTTGCAACAAAAAACAAATAGCTCTGTCTCTCTTGCACTTTAGAGTAACTCTCAGTGGCCTTATGTGGGAGTGATGTCGCTGTTTGGTGAGGGCAGGGTCCACACCCCTTTGCCACGGGGGTCAGGACACTTGGTGCATCCCTGTGGGTGAAGCAGGATGGGTTCCTTAGCCAGCTYCCAGCTCTGCCAAAGCAATCTGTGGAATCCCTGACAAATGTCACTTATTTGTGTAGCCAATAAACGTTGGATAACTCTTGGCACCTGCTGCTCATCCCTGTCGAGCTGCTGGGCTGCAGGAGACAGCCCCAGCAACAGAATCACAGAATTTTTWGGTTGGAAGAGACCTTCAAGATCATCGAGTCCAACCCATGTTCYAACAYCTCAACCAGATCATGGCACMMAGTGCCACATCCAGTCTTTTTTTAAACACAYCCAGGGTTGGTGACTCCACCACCTCCCTGGGCAGATGGTTCCAGTATTTSACCACTCTTYCCRTGAAAAACTTCCTCCTTAAATCMAGCCYGAATCTCCYTTGGYRCARCYTGAGRCTGTGTCCTCTTGTTCTGTCTGTTGTTGYCCGGASAAAGAGACCAACCCCCAGCCACGGGAGCTGAGAGGACAAGGATCTGTTTSCAGGYCCTCACCTGCCCCCCAGGTGAGTGACACAAGACTTTTTTAACTTCAGAAGAAACCCACTTTGGTGTCATCACCAGGCTGAAACTGGATTCACATTCACCTTTATTTTGACCCTGATTTCGTATGTACCTTGAACCTGTGGCCAGCAAGCTGCCACCCATGTGGGTTTTGGGTCAAAAGCCAGGTTGGTTTGACTTTTGGGAGCCTGACCAGCAATGCTGGGAGKAAGGGCAGCTATTGTGCCTTGGTGGCATCTCATCACATCCCTTTTGGACACGTCTGTCACTGCTGGGCTTTTCACAGGTGTTTCTTGGCATCTCCTTTATTTCAGTTTTACTTTCTCCACCAAACCAGCTCTTTCCACCATGAGCTTCCTGCAGGGTGAAATTCATCCCTTCCCCTCCMCAGGGGTGTCCTTGCACGGCTGGCAGCACCCTGAGGTGGCAGCACCAGGGGCTCTGTCACTGTGGTGGCTCAGCTCGGGTCTGAGGCTGCCTGGGAGGACAGAGTCACCTCCCAGTGTCACCGTGGGTGACTCACATGGCAAAGCCCAGTGACTCTGCACTGCCCTCCTGACTTGGGTACTCCGGGAGAGAAAATAGCCCATTCACTAAGGGTCTATATTTACCCAGCAGCTGCATCTGCTGAAGCTGCCAGAAGGAGCTAATCTTAGACACCCACCCAGCCAGTGATGTTAGAGGCAGTTCATGGGAGAATTTGGGTTTTGCCCTCCTTTTCCAGGAGTTATCCCTTCAGCTTTTGCTGCTCAGGAGGTCTCCTGGGCCAGGAGCACCCTGGTGCTGTCTCAACCAGCTCAGCCTTACACAGGACAGCCTCAGCCTCACTGAATGCCTCTGTAGGATGGGATTTATCCATTGCCAATCTCTCTGCTCTAGAGCATCTCATCTGCTCTAGTTATTGCCTGCCCCTTCATACCAAGAAGCCAAGAAAAGCCATTTTTTATTGTAATTACAAATTGCAGTCAACAGCCCTACACTGGACACTTCTTTGTCCAGCCTGACATGGCTRAAATTCCTTCATCCATCCTTTTTGTTCTAACAAATTGTAAGGGWGGGAGTGATCCTGCAACACTGCATCCCTTTAGGATGTACCCGTGTATCCTCACTGTCCTGGTTTAATCCCACACAGTTTCTCACTCACTCACTCCCCCTCACTCACTCCCCCTCATCCCATAAGGAGGAGAATCAGAAAGAAAAGGCAAACAGGTAAATCTGTTGAGATAAGAGCAGTTTAACATTTGAAACAAAACAAAATGGTGACAATAGTAATGACAATGAGAGGAGAAACAGCAACAGAACCCAAGAGAAGTGAGTGATGTTCAACACAATTGCTCATCCCCCACTGACGGATGCCCAGCCTGTTCCCAAAACAGCAAATTGGCTCCCTTCTGGGTGATTTCCACAGCTGATATCCTGGAAATGATGTCCTGTGGTGCGGAAAATGCCTCTGGCCAGTTCAGGTAAGCTCTCCTGGCYGTGCTGCTTCCCAGCTTTTGGTGCAGCTCCTCACTGGCAGAGTGTGAGACGTGGAAAATCCTTGACTCAAGGTGAGAACGACTCAGCAACAGCCAAAAAATCGGTGAGTTATCAACATTATCCTAAACCAGGAAAAACACAGTCCTGCAGGAGGAAAATTACCTCTCCCAGACAAAACCAGGACATTCACCCACTCCCATGTCCTGGGGGATCATTGCTCACTTGGGGACACATTTAATGACTGTGGGAGTCCATTGGAAACCCCTGGCTGTGGCCCTGTCAGGTCTGGGGAACAGTGCACCCAGGCTCTTGGAAAACCAGGGCTGCTTCCCCAAGCCTTGCAGCTGCTCCAGCTGCTGGGCAAAGCCCATGGAGTCCCCAGGGCGGGTTTGGGACCAGCACAGTGCCCTTTCCCTGGGAGAGCCACCAGCCTGGGAGGTGCCAGAGACCCAGCAGGTCCCAGAGCCCCTCTAAGGGATGGGCTGTGATGCATTTTAGCAGGGGCAYCTCACGGGGTGGGGCACAGGGAAGCAAAGCTGGGATGGCAGCACAAGGGAAAGGAAAACAACGCAGGGCTCRAGGGAGATTAGAGACAGAGGGAGGGGAGGAAATGCCAGCTGGTGGCACAACAACACAGGATTAAATTGGATGGCACAGRGCTAAAGCAGAGAGGGGAGGGTGGGGGTGTCCAGCCCCAGATGTCAGGGAGCAAAGGCTCCTCCAGTTCGACCCAGATCAGCACTCTGGGCTTGATCCTGTCACAGATGAGCAGCACAGAAGAGCTTATGATGTGAGCTCTGGGAACAGCTTGTGATTATTGCCCTGCTGTATTGGTGCTTCCCAGATGCTGCTGGAASCACACCAGTACAGAAGGGCTTCATACTGGTACAGCTCCCTCCCTCTTCCCACTTTTAGGGATACCCATCACGGCATTTTTTATTAATACATCCCTGCCAGGGTAAGGGGTTGTGTGGCTTTAAATACACCAAGAATAATGGCTAATATTTTTTCATGGACTTAATTAAACCRTTAATTAAATCTGTGCCACCACTGAGTGTCAGACAGCCCAGGGGGTCCACAGTAAGAGATAAAACAGATTCATGCCCAAGTTTTACTATGGCTATAAATAATTAGAGCTCCTCTGCTCGCCCATGTCTGCCAAAACTAATTTGCTTCTTTGTGAGCTCCGTGGGAATATCTGGGCCTGGACTGGCCATTTGAGGGCCCAGGGGACTGCCTGGACATCCATGGGTAGGCAAGCAGGACACAAGAGCTGCTGTGGGGCTCAGCCACTCTGCAGCATCAGCTCCAGGCCAGGCAGGTTGTCCTGCTGTGGCTCTGGACTTTGTCATGGGGGTGATGAACCGGAAGACCTAAGCAGGAGACTCTCAATTTACCAGAAGGTATTTGTGTTTAGATGTCTTGATCTGTGAGTTGAAGCCTGCCATTGCATTTCCTTTACTTGTTCTGCCTCAGATGCTCTGTCTGTCACCAGGAYCTGGGAAGGATGGATTTATTGGTGCCAAGGTGCCCAAAGACTGTGCTACTGGGGCCCATTTGCATCTATGACAGAGTCACAGAATCAGTGAGGCTGGAAAAGAGCTCTGGRATTGACTCCAACCTATGATTGAACCAGACCATGGCCCTGAGCACCACATCYTTCCTTAACACCTCCAGGSATGGTGACTCCACCACCAACTACAGGGAAAAAGAGCCATCCCTCTCCCACAGCCCTCAAATCTCCTGCTTTGGTGRGAATTTCAAAGGAACTTCCAGCACAGATCCCATATCCCATACAGRGCTGTAAATATACAGCTCTATCTCCATTTCCCACCCCCTTCCAGACCCCTGAAAAGTGACTCTAGAGGAGAATAAAGGACAAACCTGTGCACCAAAGCAGCCCTGGGTGGGAGCTGGGGATGCCACAAAGCCCACACAAAACCCTCCCTTAGCGCATCTTCCCAGCTTTGACTTCACAGTCCATTTTTAGCACAGCTGAAGGCCCAGCACATTCAGAGCAGCCCATTTAGCACCATCAGGAGGAAGTCCCAGCCTTGCYACCCATGACCCAAAAGGCAGATTGGGCTGTTGGATTCACCCTGAGGCCTCTCCCCAAGCCCATGGGTCGCACACATCCCCCGTGGTGTCACGGCAGCCAAACCTCCCGCTCCCCCCGCGGTGACTCAGGAGCTGACAGACCCTTCCTGAATTRCTGGGGCTGGAATTACAGCTGTTCCCCCGGCCCCCTCCCTTCCTCCTTGTCCAATGTGTCATATTAAAGGGTGATCGGCTTACACATGCTGCAGTATGGACTCCTTAAACCCTGCTGTGTCTATATATAAAGCCCCGAGCTGGAAACTGAAGTGCACAGACAGCTGGGAGCAGAGTGAGCCTTTCACATTCCCGGTGTGCCGGAGGTCTGGGAAGCCTGTGAGGCTGCGAGCTCTGCTTTGAGCACGTTTCTTTACTCAGGTACAGGTAYAGCCACCAATATTTATCCATAAAAGAAGGATCTGGGCAAAGAACGAGCCGTTGCTCCTCACCATGGGTTTGCCTCTTGATCAAGTGGAAGAATTGCGCCTCTACCAGCAAACTCTTCTCCAGGACGGACTCAAAGACATGCTGGACCACAATAAGTTTCTGGACTGTGTCTTAAAGGTCAAAGGGAAGGAGTTTCCCTGCCACCGGCTGGTGCTGGCGGCCTGCAGCCCCTATTTCCGGGCCATGTTCCTCTCAGACATGGAGGAGAGCAAAAAGAGGGAGATCAGCTTGGAAGACGTCGACCCGGACGTCATGGGCAAGATCCTCCACTACATCTACACCTCCGAGCTGGAGATCACCGAGCAGAACGTGCAGGACATCTTCTCRGTGGCCAACATGTTCCAGATCCCCTCCATCTTCACCGTCTGCGTGTCCTTCCTGCAGAAGAGGCTCTGCCTCAGCAACTGCCTGGCCATCTTCCGGCTGGGCTTGATGCTGGACTGTGCCCGGCTGGCCGTGGCCGCCCGYGACTTCATCTGCGACCGCTTCCCGCTGGTCTCCCGCGACGAGGAGTTCTACCAGCTCTCCCCCGACGAGCTGATCGCCATCATCTCCAGCGACTCCCTCAACGTGGAGAAGGAGGAGAGCGTCTTTGAGGTGGTGATGAGGTGGGCGGGGGCCAAGGACCGCGAGAGCCGGCAGAAGGCCCTGCCCGTCGTCTTCGAAAGCGTCCGCTTCCGCCTCATGCCCGACGACTACATCAGGGAGCACGTGGAGAAGCACGCCGCCGTCAAGGCCAGCCCCGAGCTGCTCAAGAAGCTGCAGATGGTGAAGGACGCCCAGAAAGGCAARTTCACAGTGGTGAAGAAGAAGAAAGTGAAGAAGAACAGCGAGAATCAAGCGAAGGAGGGTGTTGTCAATGGAGCGGTGGATGAAGGGGAAGATGCGGAGGAGGAGGCTCTCCCCGGGATCTTGAACGACACGATGCGCTTTGGGATGTTCCTGCAGGACCTYATTTTCATGGTCAGTGACAGTGGAGCGGTGGCTTATGACCCCAATGCCAACGAGTGCTATTTTGCCTCCCTGTCTACTCAAATCCCAAAGAACCACGTCAGCCTGGTGACCAAAGAGAATCAGATCTTCATTGTTGGAGGACTGTACTACAACGAGGACAACAAAGAGGATCCCATGAGCTCCTACTTCCTACAGGTACCACCTTTATCTTTCTTTTGTTTCTTTGACCACTTGGGAGCATCACMAAGCTTCAGCAAAGCCCATAATATTTGTTGTCATGTGATGGTAAAGTGAAAGTTGTAAACGAAGGAGAATGATCTGGGTTGCTTTACTGGAGGTTCTTCTCCCTTTATTTTTAAGGTAGATGCCACTGAGGGGTGGTTGTGATAGATGAGGAAGAAGGTTTGGAGRAGTAGGAAATAGGAATGAGCCTTCCTGATCCAAATCCTGAAGAGRGGATTGTTTAGAACAATGAATTTGGCCCAGCCCTGGCTGCCATAGGGTTCACAAACTGGGAGGTTTGTGGCATCATTCCCAGGTTCTGCTTTGCATCCCCTGTCTGCCCTGGTTATGAACCCCAGGCAAACCCAAGGGTGATGMTGCCAGGTGCCAAAAAAGGAGCAGCAGCAGCTGCAGCCACAGAGCAAACACCCCAAGGACATGGGACATGTCCCTGCCTCCCAACACGTGCCCCATTCCAAGGGCTATTCCTGCCCCTGGAGATGGGCTTGGTCCAGCTCAGAGCCTCTGCCTCAGCCATTTCCATCCTGTGAGTGGGAAACCACCATGAGGTGTCTTTGGGGATAGTCCTCAGGGAAAGTGGCTGTTGTAACTCAGCAGGGACCAAACTGTGACTGGAYTGAGCTGTGCAGGCAATCTGAGCCCCAGCCTGGGCCGCAGCCCAGATTTCTTTCCCTCTGGACAGCTAACACAAGGAGCCTACCCTTCCTGCTGACCCTGAGGAATCCAGTAAATCCTCTGTTCTTCCTCCCATACCCAGAAATCCTTTTTTTGTTCCTCCCCACGGCTCAAGTCTTCTGGGAAGAAACAATAACRTGTCCCAGGCTCACATCTTCTGGGGAAAACAATAACATCTCCAGGCAGAGAGGATGAAATGAGGGTGGCTGCCAAGCTCAGAGCCCTGATCCCTCCCCTGATTCATTGCCCTCATCAGCAGGGCTGCACATTATGCAGGGAACCATGCTTGTCCTCGCCTGGGAAGGGGCAGGGGGTTGTGCAGGCCAGGTGAAGTCCAGGGAWTGAGAAGCCAGGAGGAAGAAACCCCAGCCCTATAAAGCAGGAGGGAGTGGGAGAGCTGAGGAAGTGCTGGGGGTGTCCTGTTTGAGGCACAGCCTTTCCCACTGGACAATCCCAATGATGACAGAGGTGTGGCCAGCCCCATCAGTTACCTGTGAAGAGCAGGCTGATGCATTCAGCTCAAACCTGTGCCTAAGGATCAATCTTCACAGTGGAGGTGGAGCAGGGTCTAGAGAGGTCACAGAACCTTCACAGAATCATAGAATGGCCTGGGTTGAGAGGGACCTTGAAGATCACCAAGGTGCAAACCCCTGCTGAAAGCAGGAGCACCTTCCACTAGACCAGATTGCTCAGAGCTCCATCCAACTGGGCCTTGAACACTTCCAGGGGTGAGGCAACATCCTTGAAAACGTTCAATATTTGACTGCACAAAGCCCTGGGAAACTGTTCTGACTCCAAATCTGTGTCCCTCTGAACATGTGGGTTGGATGAAAAACCTTTGATGGTCCTTCCCCCCAAAATACTCTGTAATTTTGAACTGCAAACACCAGGATTTCCCTGTTCAGCTCCCAGTTTGCCACTGACTCAGTGGCAAATGCCTTGAGCATCGTGGGGCCAGTTTTAGCTCTGCCCCACAAGAAGGGTCCCTTCACACATCACARTGTCACTTGTGCTTGGGAGAATCAGACAAATCCTGGGACTGGAGAGTGCCATCAGTYTGCAAATGTTTAATTTATTATATCAATGTCATTATGTAGCTCTATACAGCACTGTTGCTGTATGAGCAAGAGAGGTTTTGAGCCTTTTGTTTTCAGGTCAACATATTTAGACATGCAGCTCTATGAAGCCACTGTGCCACAGCTCCCTGGCTCTTCCTATCCTCCCAAATTTCCCATTCTCCCTGCTGGAAACCAGGGGCATGAGGTCAGGGATAATTTAGATTTAAGGACAAGCACCGAAATATCAAAACGCTGATCAATCCCAGGGGCCTTGCAGAKTTTGGCAGGAGCAAAATGATTCCATTGACATTTCGGATGGAAAAGGGTATCCTTTCTCTGTCACTGGCAAGATTTATGGCTCGAAAACAATGCTGAAGCCATCAAGAAGCAGGAACTATCCTGATGACCGAGCTGCTCAGGGTTGCACTATAAATAACACGTGTGTGGACCACAGCTTACAAAGAGACAAAAACCACAGGCACCCAGCTGAGGCCGARTCTTTGGAGCCAACCCACCAGGCTGGAGCTCCTTGGCCTGAGCCCATGGCAAACAATGCTCCAGGCWGTGCTGCGTCACAGCTTCATCCTGCAGTCCCACAAAACTGGCTGCAAGACATCCCTCCCCCCTCTATCAAGCTACTTTAATTTTTTCCCCCCAGTTCGCATTAARCCACAGTGCTCAGAGTCTCCAGTCTAAGAATTTTTCTTTTTCTTTTCTCTTTTTTTTTTTCCCCCCTGGTGGGAGATGAGGCCATGCCTCGATCCACAGATGTCCAAGGATTTGGTGATCTGATCCAGCAGCTTGCTCATCTGTCAGATGGGTCTGGCACACTTTATCTGTTTACCTGGCAGAGATGGAAAATGCCAGGATGGAATACTGTGAGGTGCTCTATGCATGAAAAGGTTCAGGAAAATTTCTAGGATTGAAATGCTTCCATTCCTCCAGTCCCAGGAACAAATAAGTCCAGCAAGGGAGTCTTTCACCCAGAGATGACCAAGCTTGTCCCAAGTTCCAAATCCAAAGAAGAGGAGACTCAGGAGAAAGCTCATCACTCTGCAGCTCCCTGAAAGGAGGCTGTGGCCAGGAGGGGGTTGGCCTCTTCTCCCAGGACACCAGTGACAGGATGAGAGGACAAGGCCCCAAGCAGCACCAAGGGAGGTTCAGGCTGGACATCATGGAGGATTTTTTTACTGAACAGGTGGTCAGGCACTGAGATGGGCTGCCCAGGGAAGTGGTGGAGTCACCATCCCTGGAGGTGTTCAGTAAATGAGCTGATGTGGTGCTCAGTGCCATGGAATGGTCAAGGGTTGGACACAGTGACCTCAGAGATATTTTCCAACTTTGATGTGACCCTATAAAGTCCAGGCTTTGATGAATAGAGCAGACCATGTTGCTGCAGACCCATCTCTGCTCTTATGCCTTGTCATAAAAGGTTTATCACACAAYATCTGACTTGGGTTTGCTCTCAGATCTCCCATCCTGCTGCAGGTGACAAAGGCACAGCCACAGGAGCATTGCAGGGAGTGCTGCTGGGGTGACCAAGCTGGGGACAGACTTTGTCCTGCCCCTCTGGACCCTGCCTTTTGCTGAACAAACGGGCACRCACTGATGGCCACATTTTCCCTTCCAGTACGACCATCTGGACGCAGACTGGCTGGGGATGCCCCCCCTGCCCTCCCCTCGCTGCCTCTTCGGCCTGGGGGAGGCAGAAAACTCGATTTTTGTGGTTGGAGGGAAGGAGCTGAAGGAGGGAGAGAAGACCTTGGATTCGGTCCTGTGCTAYGACCGGCTGTGAGTGCTCAGAGCCAGGGTGGGCTGGGAGGGGGCTCGGGGGAGGAGGTGGAGCAGCTGCCAGGCAAAGTGACTCCAGCTCTGCAGGGGTCAGAAGGKCTGGGAGAAGGGCCTGGGCTCTGTGTGTGGATGCTGGGACTGTCTGGAGCTGTGCCCTGGGGCTCCGAGCTGTCTCGCTCCAGCTGCTCCCTTTATTTTGCCTCCTGGAGAGGGAAGCTTTTATGGGGATATTTTGTTATCTGGGACTGATATTAGTAGATTTTCATGTGAGACRTGTACTGAGGTGTTTTTTGTTCTGCTAAATCTTCTGCTCTTGCCCACTGATTAAAGGTTCATTCACCGTGGTCTCACCAGAAAAGGTCTGAACAGAAAAGCTTGTTTCTAAAATTTTCAGATGTGTCACAGACTGGCTCATGCTGATTGATATCRGGCTTAACACCTGATTATTTTTGGACAATGGGCTCTGGCCCATGCTGGCTCATGAGCTTTATTAAAAGGCACCATCCCGTTCTTCTCTCGGGAGACAGAAAGTTCCAAAGCCTGCTGCTCTCTGCCCCAAGGAGACAGAGCAGCAGGCACCCAACAGGCCTTTGCTTGCTCTATATTTAGATGTGTGTGCTTCCAAGTCTGTTTTATGGGCAGAGATTTGAAACCAGTTCCATCCCCACAGAGTGGGCATTTATCTGTCCCTGCAGATTGTGAAAAAGAATTTGTCTGCCCCCTTTTAAGTGCTCAGGGGTGGTTTGAGTATCAGTTTGAAGCTGGTAGATGTGATCAGCACCACTTTATCTCTGGCTTTATTTGGCTGGTATTATTCTGCTTGACAGAGACTGAACATGAGCCAGCCTTGTGCCCAGGTGGCCARSAAGGCTGGTGGCATCCTGGATGTGACAGCAGCACCAGGGAAATGTCCCTTCCTTTGTGYTGGGCACTGTGAGGCTGCACCTCCAATCCTGTGTCCAGTTTTRGGCCCCTCATGACAAGAAGGACAGAGTGAAACCTGAGAAGGGAACAGAGCTCAGGAAGGGTCTGGAGCACCAGGAGCAGCTGAGGGAACTGGGGGKACTCAGCTTGSAGAAAAGGAGGCTCAAGGGGTCATTATTGCTCCCTATACCCACCTGAATAACTCAAGAAAATAATGGATATTAGCATAAATATTCTGCTTATTTTATAGTCACCCTTATTTAGGCTCACAACATTTCCTGTCTGAGCCTGTCCCATTGCAGACCTCGTGTCCCTGAGATTGAGTCCAGCCCTGTGCTCACCTCTAGGCCTGGGAAATGCCATCTCCTCTAGGTGCCACCCAGCAAAGCTACAAATCCTTYTGCTTCCCATCTCTCTCTGACCCAGGTCCTTCAAGTGGGGTGAGGCTGATCCCCTTCCCTACGCTGTCTACGGCCACGGAGTGGTGTCACACAAGGACCTTGTCTACGTCATTGGGGGCAAAGGAAGTGACAAGTAAGTCAGAAAGCAAGAGCAAATCAAGGGGGCAATGCCCCACACCAGTGGGAGTGCAGAGCTGGTGCCTCCTCAGCCTGGATTAAGGAGGGCTGGATGGGATGGGAGCTGTGGATCCTTCCCTCCCCGCTCACCTTTGTGCCTGCAGCCCTCTCCAAAACCTCAGGAGGCCAGCAGGGACATCAGGGAGATGGCAGTGTCCTCACAGGCTTTAAGGGAAACTGGTSCAGTGGAAGGTGGCCCTGCCCATGGGGGTTGGAATGAGATGATCTTTAAAGATCCTTCCAAATCAAACCATTCTGTGATCCCCTCTGCACACACACAAAAAATAAATGTCACACAGACTGGGAGAGGCACTGAAGAGCAAGAAGCCCCTTCACTTTTAGGGTCTCCTGTCTTGGATTTATGGGGCAGAGTGGTCACCACAGTCAAATGCAGATGTGTATTTGCAACAGGAGGAAAAACCTCATCCACCCTGACCCCATCCCTCCCTCCTGCAGGAGACGAGCTCAGCAGGAAAAGCTTTGCAGGGCACACATGTGGCTGTTTGCAGAGCAAACATTCCACAATCCAGCAAGGCTTGGTCCTGCTCGGGAAGGGTTTTGGTCTGAAAGGCGTGAACACAATGCACACAATTCACACCTCACACTGCCCAGCTGGCAGCAGGAATGTCACTGAGGATATTTTGCAGCATCACAGTGGATCAGGAGCAACAAAACAATGCTTTGGTGGCTGTGAGAAGTCCTAAGAGGCTGTTGGCTGCCTGCACCTGTATCCAGGTGTGTGAGCACCAAAGCTGAGCTCTCAGGACTCCTATCCACAGTGGACACAGCAGGAGGGGGGATGTGTTACACACACAAGTGGTGATTCCAGGCATGGGTGCACACCCAAAAAGGGGGTGTGTTCCTCCACTCACGCCAAAGGAGCAAAATCCTCCCACCTTCTTCCCAGCAGACACCCCCAAGCCCCTGCAGTGCAAAACCACCCCTTGGCGGGCCATCAAAACTCCTTTTCCTTCTTACTTCTCTCCAGGAAGTGCCTGAAGAAGCTGAGTGTSTACAACCCAGCCAAGTTTGAGTGGAAGGAGATGGCTCCCATGAAAACCGCCCGCTCCTTGTTYGGAGCCACCGTGCACAAGGACAAGATCTACGTGGCAGCTGGTGTGACTGACTCTGGCCTGACCAGCTCTGTGGAGGTCTACGACATTGCCACCAACAAGTATGTGCTGAGGTTGTGGTTGGTTACACAAGGAGYAGGTGCAGGTGCACGTTCAGCGACTTCCAGCCATTCTGGAGTTTGTTTGTGACTCCTGAGGCCAGTTCCTCCAGTTTATMTGCCYRTGGTGGGGGAGYTGGAACTGGATAATCTTTAAGGTCCCYTCCATCCCAAGCCAGTCTAGGGTTCTGTGGTTCCTCAGAGAGCTGGGCATCACCAAAGTCACTCTGGTTGAGCTGTGGATCATCTCAGGCTCATCCTCAAAGCAGTTTCACCCACTGTGCCATCCCTGGCTTCTCTGGCAACTTCACCCAACACGAAAAACCCTCTGAGTTTGGGTGGCTCTTGCAGCTGCAGTCACACTGGTCCATGTACCCAAAGCAAAACAAAGTTGGATAATGATGATGGGAACATTTTCCCTAAAAACTGAGACATATGGTCCATGTACTCACCACAAAACAAAGTTGGACAATGATGATGGGAACATTTTCCTTAAAACCATCCAGGGTATGGTCCCATCCCACCTGGACCTGCACAACTGGATCTGTCAGGAGTGAGCTCAGCTGTTGAACCCTGATTTGAGGCCATCCCCAGCGCGGGAGGGTGTCCAGGATGCTCTAACCTGTCCCCTCTCTCCACGTGGCAGGTGGGACACCTTCACKGAGTTCCCCCAGGAGCGCAGCTCTGCCAGCCTGGTCAGCCTGTCTGGGGTGCTCTACCTGCTCGGGGGCTTCGCCACGGTGGAGACGGAGTCGGGGGAGCTGGTGCCAACGGAGCTGAACGACGTCTGGAGGTGACAGAACCTTCCCCAGGGCTGCCCCAGGGAGCCTGGGAGGGCTGTTGGCAATGGTGGTGCCTGCAGAGGCTGCCTGGAACAGAGGCTAGACAGTGTTAAAGGAATAAAGTGGGTATTTATTAAAAGGCCTTCAAAGGATRCACCTGGGGCAGTACAAGAGAGCTGTGGCTCCAGCCAAGATGGATGACCAGTCATGAGTTTYCACACTTTTATAMATTTTGGTCCAYTTRYATATTGGGGTTAATTTTCCAGTTATAGCTTCAGGTGATGAGGTCCCATCCTCCCAGATTCACTCTCCTCAATTCACTGTTGTTTATGCTTTTTGAGCCTGAAGCTKCAACGGTGCCTTTGGTYCTGGGGCTGGAAAAGGATTGTTTTGTCTGACTAAACTGTGRAGAGAACTTGCTAACACTCTATATAAAATTCAGAGTTATATACCAATGTGGTACAGAAAAATATGAAAGCTAAAACTTAAGGCATCAGTGAAATAGATAATTTCTATCTTTTTTTTTTATGCCATCAGTGTGTGATGAAGGTTGCCACCCCAGCACGGGGCTGCAGGCTCAGCACAGGGTGYCTGGGAAGTTTGCCCTGTGCACGTTGGTGCTTCAGTGATCTCTCCCAGCCTCACACAGCAACARACCAGGGAAAACTTGCTCCTTTGGCTTTGTTGTGCATCGACATTTCGCCTGGAGCTGGTTCCAGCCTCTCCTTTGGTGTGGAGCAGCATCTGTGCGATGCTTCCTCTCCCTGGGAACAGCCAGTGCTGGGACTGGGAAGGAGATAGGCTGGGCTGGGAAGCAGATTGGCTTGTCTGGGAAGCAGAGAGTCAGGGCTGGGAAGCAGATAGGCTTTCATGCAAGAGCAGTGGGCAGAARGCACTCAGTGACAGCTGCTAATGCAGCGTTGGCTGCTCCTGTCCCTCACRTCGGTGCTCTGGCACCCTCAGCAGGATCCTGCTGTCCTTCACCATGGATGTTCCACTCTGGTGCCATCAGCCCAATTCCCAGAAGAAAGAAATCCCCTCCCCTGYAAGACCATGGGCTGATATCCACAYCCCCCAAAGCAGAGCAYGCCAGGRCCCAAAGTCCCCGTGCAAATTCCTGTGGGACGTCCCACCACGCACCAGGGCTCCCACCACTACAGAGAGCAGCTGGAGGGAGGGAGAGGAGACCTTCCCTCACCATTAAGTGTCTGTCTGCCTCTCCCCAGGTACGATGAGGAGCAGAAGAAGTGGGAAGGGGTGCTCCGGGAGATCCAGTACGCCTCGGGTGCCACCTTCCTGCCCGTGCGCCTCAACGTCCTGCGCCTCACCAAGATGTAGCCAGGCCTGACTGCTCTTCTTTCCACGGGGCAAGGAGGGATGGGGGGAGATGCTTATCAGAGATGTGGCATCTGGACACTGCCCAGGACATTGCATCTGTGATTGGCATTTTTTTTGGATAAGTGGGAAAGAGAGGAGAGTATCCGGAGAACCTCTGGGAGCTTGGAGGTGCTCACAAGGTAATTAGAGAGGGGATCTGGAGCCTGCAAGGAGCTGGGGAAGACTGAGAAGCACAGAAAAATTGGTTATTCCAGCCTCAGGAGACAGGACAAATAGAGCATACATTTTTAAACTTCTTTCTCCATGTTTTTTCCCCGTTTTTCAACTCTCCAACAAACAGCAGATGCAGAGAGTGGGGACTAAGATGAAAGGTGTCTAGAAAGTATTTCCCAGCCTAAGGTGTCTGTGAGCAGTGTTCCTTGAAGAGGAGAAGGAAGGGTTAAAGTCAAGTGGTACAGGAGAGAMCTGGTAGAATTTGATGAGGTCCTGAGTGAAGAGGGTTGCTGGGATGAGACAGTTAAAGGAGAAGATGATGTGAGCAGCAGAAGCACCTTGGAAGTTGTGATGAAAAGCAAATAATCTTAGTTCTTTGCCTCCACCTTGACTTTGGAGTGATGAGAGGCCAGGAGCTGAGGGTCAGGAAGGGAGGAGTCTTGGAAGTTGTAAGGTGGGAAAGAGGGAGAGGTGGACAGGAGGTGCCACATGTGATCATCTCCAGCCTTTTGGGCTCCTCATCCTCAATCACAGATCACAATGTCCTCATGGATGGACAAATGCTGTTTTTTTTAGGGAAAGATTTTATATTTTTGCTGTTTCTCTTATTTTTAATGTTCAGACTTTTTGTTTTTTAAGACTTATTTTACTTTGCTAATGAGATCTCACATGTGTATGGCTCAAAGAGAGCTTCTGACTGAGGAAAAATGTGTATTTATTTTAAAGTTGTCAATAATGATGTTTTGATAGAGACACGACTGTAGTGGCAGCAGGAAAAAAGATCTGYAAGAGCAAAAAAATCTCCTGGTGCCCACACCATCTGACCAGTGGTTTATTTAAAAATAAAAGTGACTATTCCAAAAGAAATCCCCTGTGTTTGCACATTTATAGAGCTGAAACTGATCCTTCACAGCAACCAAAGACAAGGACTGAGCACAAGTTGTGATGGACACACGCAGCAAAACATCCTCATGAAGAGCCCCACCTTTTATTTATATTTTCCCCCATTTGAGAGCTGAAGTTTTAGGATCTGTATCCTTACAGCTCTTCCCCATGGATACCACAACTTGGAGTTTACCCAGGACTAGAAGGAAGCTGGATGCCTGCACTGACAGGATGAGAGGAAACAGCCTCAAGCCGTGCCAGGGGAGGTTTAGATTGGATATTGGGATGAGATTTTTCACAGGAAGGATTGTAAAGCATTGGAAGAGGCAGTGGAGCTCCAGTGATGGAGTCACCATCCCTGGAATTGTTCAAAAAACATGTGGATGTGGCATTTAGGGACATGGTTCAGTGGTGAGCATGGATTGGTGGTTGGTTAAATTAAAGGTCTTTTGAAAGTTGGTTGATTAAAGGTCTTTTCCAACCTTAACAATTCTAYGATTCTRTGATGTCATAGTACCATTAACAGGGGTGATAATCAACAATTATTTAAAAAAAAGAACAAATAKGAACCTTGCAAAATAATTGCCTCAAAGTGGTATGAAAATTCTGGTTCATCTGATTCATCCAGATCAAAATGCAGCTGTGAAGAAACTAAAGCATGCTTGGAAGGAAAAAGAATTCAAGGAAAGTAAAGGAACCAGAGACTTGTCCTGGTTTCATTTGAAGGATTTAGGAATAAGCTCCTTAGAGGACAATCACATCAAAACAGTAATGAAATATTTCAGAAGAAAAAGAAATCCAAGGTGACTGGCTGTCACAAAGTAGCTTGGAAAAAAAAAAACAGGGAACAAAAATATTTGAAACAATCAAATGTGTGAAAAATGCACAGAAAAGAAATAAACACCTTCTGCCTACTTCTGCAGAAATTCATGCAGACAATTCCCAAGCTAATTAAAGATGAATCTTCCAAATAGCTTCAGGCAGAAAAGAAAAAAAAGAAAAATTAATAAAAAAAATTAAAAATAATCCCTGCATAGAATAACCATTTTTAAAAGTAATTTATTGCAGTGTCAGGATAGCACCTCCTGCCTCCAGCAACACCATCCCTGGAAGTGTTAAAGGAATGAGTGGAARCTGCACTCAGTGCTCTGGTCTGKTTGACAAGGAGGTGATTGGTCAAAGGCTGACTCAATGATCTTGAAGGCATTTTCCAGCTTTAATGATTCTGTGATTCCGTGACCTTTGCTTCAGCTCTTCTTGCTGAATGCAGGCTGGAAAGTTGTTGATGGTCCTAATAGAGGTTTAATCCCTACTCCTGCCACATTTCTTGGCTCTCCTGGAGGAATTCTGAGCTTTTTGAAGCCAGCAGGAGRATGTTGCTGACTTTCCATGAGTTGCTGTGATCACTGATCAAGGCTCGAGACGTTTCAGATAAACTGGAGTTTGGTGGTCACGTGTGGTTCACATCCATTATAAAGCTGTTGAGAAGCCACCACTGGCACAAGGCAGGAAACTATAAAAGGAGAAACAGCTGTTGTATAAAAAGACCCAGAAGAACTTGAAATATCCCACTGCTTGAGCAGTGGCAAATCTCAGCACGTGTTGGGCCGAGGAAGGAGGCAAAGTTGGACATCACCAAGTGAAAGTGTGGCCTGGGGGTGTTCCTCCACATCTCCAAGAGGCTGTATCARTTTAAAGGCCATCACTGATAAGAAATGCCACCAGGAATGCTCAGAGACACATCACTCCTCCCTGCTGCCTGGTGTTTTCCTGGCTCAGATGCAACATCTTCCGTGACATAGGTCCCCCTACAGATAATGACAGTGGCAAAGACTTCATCCAAAGGCTGAGGGAAAACTGTCTCTTCTTCTATWATCTTCCCAAAATCCATGCTGATATTGTTGGCAAAGTTCCCCCTGCTCCATTTGAAATCAATAAAGGCACTGGGTCCTTTTGGATGTGCTCCTTGGTTTCTCCACTGCCAACAGAGATCAGAGAGAGCCCCTACTCAGAGTTCACACCTACCTGATGGAGCCAGTAGCACCAGGTGCTCAGGCCTTACCCCAGGGCTGTAAGCACCAAATTCCTTCTTCTACCCACTCATCACCCTGAAAAGCTCTTTTTTTGTTGGCCCCACAACAGTCAAGTTGTCTCACACACACTCACACACCTCCCACCAAACCCAACACAGAGCCTGAACATGAGAAGCAGTGGCAGCAGYCAACATTCCATAGGAAGCTCATCCTCCCTGTCTCTGACTGCTCACACAGTTGCCTGAAAAAAAATAAAAAGCCCTTTTAAAAGAAAAGGGAGGAAAAAAGGGGGAGGGAAATGATAAAGCAAAACAAAGGTAACAAAGAAAGCGGTTGAGCTTTCGGTTTACTTTTATAAAAGACAAATCGTTTATTGATTCAGTCCTTCCACTTGCAACCTCTTTGGTAACAGTCATAACACTTCCAGACTGGGAGAACGCAGTGGAAAGGCCCAGTTCTGACCTCTCACCAATTTCAGAGCTCAGTGAGCCCCGACGTGCCTTGGTGAGAGGCCAAAAGCAGGCTTCAAAGCGTGGCCAAGGACCTGGCCTCGAGGCACCACCCAAACCAGCCTCCCTACCACGGCTCATCACGCTCAAGGACAGCTCAGAGAGCAGCCCCAGCACCCCCAGGCAGAAGATGGCTCGGGATGGGGATGTCTGACTGGGAGTTGTGCCCTGGGAGGTGGCTTTGATGAACTTCTTGGGACCTCCTGGACATTGGCCAACGGGGCCACGGACGAAGCAAGACTCACCCGTTCCTGCGGTAGACAATGACTTGCCTCAGCTGGCCCCACGGGGATGGGACTAATCCAACCATCTCAGCCTCCCCCTCCTCACACCATCCCAAAGAGAGTAACTGCTGTACTTGGAGTTAAAGATAAACATATATTGATTACACATGGTCATAAAAAAAAAAAGTAATAATAATAATAATAATAATAATACATTTCCTAGAACATTACTTAAGACGCTTCCGAAAAGCATCCAAGCTTCCCCTCCCCTCCCCGCCTTCCCTTAATCTATACAGAATAAAGTGCTTCGTTTAGTTTGTTCACACTTGTAGAGCCACCAATACACTCCTAACTTGGCATGTTTGGGCAACCGATACTGAATGCCGTAAAATAATACAGAGCCAAACACCAGGCATGAGAAACTAGCTTCGAGGCAAGTGCTTGGGGTTTGCATTCATTTCCTTCAAGTTCCATGCTACAGAGGTTGTTCTTATTCCTATCTCTTTTTTTTTATTCTCTCTCCTTTTTTTAAAAATTATTATCTTCTTCCTTTCGTAAGTTCAACCCAACTCCCATCGTGGTTCCGTGTCTCTAGGCAGGGCTGCGCGTGGGGAAGCTCTCGCCGTCCGTGTGAACATCTGTCCGTCTGTCCTTCCCTCCTGACAAACCAAGAGCCACCTCAGAGGAGTTGTCTAGCAGCGGATGCTCGTCTCTATTGCACTGTCACAGCCATTTCCCACCCGTCCGTCCGTCCTTCCATCCATCCATCCATCCGTCACCTTCCCACCGCACCAGGGTTATGGCTGTGGTCYGAAGGGCCAGCTGTGCCTCGTGGATACGTGAGGCGAACTGGTCTGTGCTACCAGGCTCCTGGGATATACATAAACCAAAAAAAAAATGACCTTCCCCACGGGATTCCCTCCCTCCCCAAAGTTCAAATGAAGGGTGGAGTTGGGGGGGGGGAAAAAAACTTCCAACCCAGAGAGGTCTGGGGCTTTCAGGTGTGTGGGAAGAGCTGTCAGCTGAACGTTGCGCTACGGCGCACTCAGGAACATGGAAATCAAGCCCCTCTCCACCCTCGTGGTCTGTCAAAGAAGGGATGTGAGAGATTAAGGTGCAAGAGTTAAAAAAAAAAAAAAAAAGAATTAAAAAAAATTAAACATAAAAAGCTTGAAAACAACGGACCCAACTCTCCTGCCCTGTCTAACACCAAAGGGTGCGACAGCGCCGGCCGGGGCGGATCCGGGATGGACGAGGCACTGCGGGAGCGACTCGTCTGAGCTCTTAGCCAACGAAAACCAGACATGAGGACACACTGGGGCCGAGTCAGGGTGTAGACAAAAGGGCTCGGAGGCCTTGTAGGACTCCTGGGAACTACCCATGCCTTGGAGAGGGGAGGGAGCAGCAGGGATCTGGTTCTCCAAAGTGCTGTGTGCATGGTCACATCTCGACGTCTCCAAGTGGCTCCACGAGCAGGCTCTCGAAGGGGATGGGACGCRGCTGGGATCAGTCACTGGGCTTTCTGCTGGGCTTCCAGCCTCAAGGAAGTGCTCTCATCTCACAGAGATGTCCGAGGGGGGCAGGTCCTCGCTGGGAGAGGATGAACTGGGACAGGAATAGGGAAAGCCACCTCCAGGTGAGTGGAATAAGGGAGCACTATGTTGGCATGGGTGTTTATATGGGGGAAGTCTATCAGCTGATGGGCTCCATCACAGAAGGCCAGAAAAGCAAGGTGAGCCCTCCTCGGGGCACAGCGCTCCCATCCTGTCTCAAGGCTGAGCATGAGGGGRAAGAAGCACAAGGAAGCCCAAGGGGATGGGATCTGGGGGCAGCAGAGGAGGAGACAGCATGGACCACTCCAACACCTCCACGGGTTTCACTGAATGCTTCTCTAAAGCAAACATCTTCCAGTATGGGCCATGGTSCCTTCAGACGGCCAATGGAGCACTCATCCCTCACAGGTGTGTTTGAGAAGGCTTTGCACCATCCCAACGAGCCCCAGGGTCATGGAGGGGCACAGCAGAGAAGCCCCTGGAACCCACCTGAGAAGGTAAGTATGGTGAGGCAGCTCTGACACAGCAACCTCCTCGTGCTCAGAGCAGATGGAGATGGAGGTGAGCTCACWGATACTGACAGCCACGCTGGGGAACCACAGGATCCCAGCCCCACACAAAGATGAAAAGGGCTTTGTGGCTCCAAAATGCTAACATCAGTCAGCTTTGCCAAGGTGCCAGGCACCAGTGGGGCACCACTCAGCAGGAGGTGACACCAGTCACCTCAAAGAGCACTCAGAACAGCAGATCCTGTCCCCAGTCCTGTCCCCATCAAGCTCCTGCATGTCCCCAGTCAGCAAAGCMCCTGAACAYGTGGCTGAATCCTCCCRTCTCTGCAGGGACAGCCTCAATGCTGCMCAAGTGCTTGGCTGATTTGGCCCARGAGACRAAGCACCAAGACTTTTCACAGAGCCAGATGTGGCTCCCTGTCCCCAGCACTCTGCTGTCACCCAGCACAAGCTGCACGGCAGAGAAGGCTCCTGCAGCCCACTCAGTGACCTCCTCCCTTCTTACCCACCTCCTCCATGACATGACCCACAGGTGACTCAACACTGGCTTTAGAAGCACTGGATCAGCTGGAAAACCCTCCCCACCTCTTGCCAGCCCTTCTCTGCCCATGCTGGGAGCTCTCTGACCCCAGAGGGGACACTTCCCCAGGCAGGGACCACACAGCCATGGTCAGGACAATGCACGGCACCCCGGGGCAGAGCAGCAGTGAGAAGCCCTGCTGGGACCTCTGTGCCCAACAAAAAGGTGACAGCAAAGCCTTCCTCCTCTCCTCCTCCTCAGCATGAAGCCAGCCATATTATTTGTAAGTGAAACCAAAGACCAGCTCGACYTCAACACCTTCAACAAGCACTAAGCAACACCACAGGGCATCACCAAAACAACCACAGCCCTCACTGGTCCCCTCCGGTGCCCCCAAACCAGGACAGGGAAACGGATGCCAGCACCACAAGGAGAAGTGAAGCTYGGGAGGCAACAAACTGGAGATTGGGACATCATCATCATCACCATCCCCAGGCTGAACAGGCTCTTGCTCTAGCTCTGAGCCTTGCAGTGGGACCGAGCTGGAGCTCACCCACCCCTCAGGGGTTTATTCARATTGTTAAGGCACTATTCCGGGCCGATTCTGCCGAGAAACAGAAGCGTCCTGCTCCTCTGTCCCAGGCTGCCCTCCCGCCGGTCCCAAAGGTATCTGAGCTCCCCCAGGAACAGCTCCCCAGCTCYAGAGCATCCCCAGGAGCCCAGCTTCTGCTGGGATTAGCAGAAAGGGCACACCAGAACCCAGCTCCCTCAGAAACTGAACTGACAGYGAGCTGTGGATGCCCCGAGATGCAAGGGCGGTGTTTGTGCTTTTGCCTGTGGAGGAGGAAAACCTGTCGTAGGGAAGGAAGACACGTCAGGGGCTGCTAATGAGAGCATGCTAATGGCTTTCCAATGGGGACATCAGCTCGGCCACAGGCCACTGGGGCTGGCAGTGGCGGGCTCCTCTGGGGTGCCCACCTTCCAACCCCGTGGGTGAAGAGCCTGACTTGAAAGACCAGCTTTACAGTACAGGGATTCAAGCACCACTAACTAGAATTCGGCTTAGAAATATTGATGCACCGGCCCAGCAAGCTCAAGCCCCGGGTATCCTGCTCCTCCCAGCCTCACCAGCATCCCAGCAGGAAGATGGAGCCAGCGTGTGGGAAGATGAGAGTGACACCTTTTACCTACACCCTTAGGGACGGACAGCAGCTCCCCCACAACACCCACACTCCTCAGGGGGAGGCTTCCTCCTGCTCCCCMCTGTCTGCAGAGAATGACGGGTGAGAAAAAGGAATAAAAACCCAAAATGAGGAAGAAAGGGGAGGGGGTATAGAGAGAGCAAGCAAAGCCTTGGCTCCCCGGGGRAAAGGCGTTCCCGAAGGGCAGAGCAGTCCGTGCATGGCCAGGGCGGGGATGGGGGGTCACCTAATTGTTGTTCGAATTTATCCTCCCCGCCGGAAAGAGGGGAGGGGGCGGCGGTAGGTGAGGAGGAGGAGGGAGGCTCTGTGGCAGAGGATGGAGCAGCGGCAGGGGCAGCGGGGAGACGCCGGGGCCGGGGGGCAGCGGGGCCGGGCTGGGGGCGGGCTGGGGGCCGGCCGTGTCCGAAGCCAGGGGGTTGCTGACGCGGAAACATTTCTCCTTGTGGGCTTTGAGCATGTTGGAGAAGCGGAAGCGCTGGCCGCAGACGTCGCAGGGGTACGGCTTCTCGCCSGTGTGCGTGCGGCGGTGCCGCTTCATGTTGGGSCGGCTGGTGAAGCTCTTGCCGCAGATCTCGCAGATGTAGGGCTTCTCCCCTGAGGGATGGAGAGGAGGCGTGAGGGGCTGGGAAGGTTGGATGTTCCGAGACATCCCTTGTGAGGCAGCGAACAGCCCCACATCCCAGCCCCAGAGTCCCAGCCTGGCAGTGTCTGTCAGTCCTGGCACACGGGAGGCAATGCTCCACCTCCAAACGATCAGAAGATGTGGGAGAGAGGCCTTTGAGGACCAAGGGGTATTTAAAGCCTAACACCAGGACCACGCTCATCTAGACCCCACCTTTCTCTTGGAAGTTCTGAATMCAGGAAATTTGGTACTATATATGTGCTTCTCTATATCTTTTCTGTCTTTCTTTCTTCTAATTCTCTCTCCTTGGAATATTTGGAGTGCCTTAACATCAAACGTGTTTAAAGTTTGCTAAGTCAAATGGGCCAAGCTGTGAGAAGTGTTCTCTATTGTTTGAATGCTTCACTAAACCTTTTGCCAAAGTTCCCTGATTTTTCCCAAGTTTGCCAGCAAACCTTTGTTGTTTTGACCTCTTGAGAAGATCTTGTTGGCATTTCTCCTGTGTGTCCAGCTTAGAGATCACAAACCAATGTAAGCCCTTCCAAAAGTCTCACTGAATGAGTTGATTTGGGCCTTACCCCAAAACCCCATCCTGCCACCCACCCAAAGATGTCACCCCCATCCCATCACTCTTTCCATCACTGACTGCAGGGATCTGGGGCCAGGCAAGGAGGGGGAAATCTCACCCGTGTGCGTCTTCATGTGCTCATCAAAGTACTGCTTCATGTTGAAGTCCTTGCCACACCACTGGCACATGAACTGCTTGTGGCCGATGTGGATGCTCATGTGGGAGCGCAGCTGGTACTTGTACTGGAAGCGCTCGTTGCAGTTCTGCAGGGGAGAGGAATTGCTGGTGAGCACCCGAAATATCCCCACATTCCCCTCCAATCACCAGCAGTGAAGAAATCTCCTTTTTTCCCCCACAAGAAACCCCCCAAAACAGGCTTTATTGGGACAGACCCAGCCAGGTTTGCAGGCTGGATGGGGTTGGGGTGGGTGCAAAATCCAGGCACTCAGGGACAGATCCTGGCACTGGACAAGTTTCATCACAAAGTTGGTGGGACCCTCAAACCAGGAGGTGCTGGAAGATTGGAAAAGCTGTGGGATCATCCCTACAGCTGCACTGGCACAAAGCACAGTGGAAGCCCCAAGGGGTGGAAGATCTTTTCCCCAGATCAGCATTTTTACCCTTTTTTTGAGAGGCTGAGGGGTGGGGAGGACAGCCAGGACCTTACCTCACATTTGAAAGGCTTCTCCCCAGAGTGCTGGAGCGAGTGGACCTTGAGGGACATGCTGCGCTTGAAGGACTTCCCGCAGGTCTCACAGGTGAAGGGCATGTCCTTGGTGTGTGCTGGTGGGGACAGGGGCAGGTCAGGAGCCTCCACACACCTCCATCATCCTTCTCCCCACACCCCAACTGTGCCTCCCGGTGCCCAACCCCAGCAAACCCAAAGCACCTCTGGAAAAGGTTCATGGCAGCAGTGTTTCAAGCATTTCCCTTCCAAACCCCCATTCTTCTGGATCTCTTTGGTGGCTCCAAGGCCCAGGGACCCAACCACCCTTGTCACGTGCAATTTGCTTTTCAAAGTCCAACACTGGTGTGGTCTGGTCCTTTTACACTGGTAACACTTCAAACCTTCCTCTGATCATTTCTGATCAATAAAATAAATGGGGGTCCCCAGTGTGGAGTCCCTGGAACTGCTGGAAATCACACCCAAAGTCTGGCCCTGGAAGACTTACCATGGACACTCCCCTGCAAGGCCTGGTGACACTCTGTAATCCTACCCTTTCTCTCTGATGCCCAGATTCTCCTGGTTTCTCCTTTCCCTGTTAATCCATTGGTTGTGGTACCCCAGTGACTGGCCCTGTCCTCCCCATAGGTCACTGACCTCACCTGTCCTTTGTACCTGTGCCTCAGGGTTATTGGATGCCCAAAACCACACTTGAGGCAGAGCCAGGCACATGTCAGCCCTCTTTGGATCTGGACTCCCTTCAGCACCTGGAATAAACCTTGCTGGAATTTATCTGGGCTCAGAGCCTTCTGCCTCTCCTTGCTGAGCCAGCCCATGGCTGTGTGCATGGGTGAGTTTGTCTTGCCTGATTTCCCCCAAGTGGCCTTTCCAGTGGAGAGGCTGCTGGGGCCTGGGTAAAGGATTTATTCTAAAAACTCCCACTGCTACACCCCAGCCCCACATCCAAACTCAGCACTGAGCAGATATTCCTTCAGCACTTAATATCAGGCCAAATTTCAAGATGAGAATGTGAGGAAGCTCACCCAAGAGTAAGCCCAGCCCCAAACACCCAACATGACAGCAGCAGAACAACAAACACCTCCCCTTGCCAAACTGATGGACCAACACCCCCARCAAGGCCTCCCACACTCACCAACCATGTGTTTGCGCACGTGGGCCATGGTGTAGAACTTCTTCTCGCAGATCTCGCAGGAGAACTTCTTCTCTGCRTAGCCATGGACGATCTTGTTGTGCTCGTGGAGAGACCAGAGCTTCTTGAATCCCTTCCCACATGTCACGCACTGCAAGGACACAGGAGGTGGTCAGGGGGGCAAGGGAAGGAGCTTCACCCATGGAAAGGGAACATCACTGTGAAAGCTACAGCTGACATCAAAAAATCGTAACGACCAGCAAGTCTGATACAGACCTTGTCACCTCAAAACCTCCAGACTGGTGTTTCTATCCATGGGATGAGCAAGGGGCAGTGACCTTTCAGGGGAGGATGTGGAACCTCCATCCATGGMTGTATCAGGCCTTGGATAAACAACAGCTTATTCCAAACTGAGAATTTTATTCCTAAATGAGGATGCTGTGTAAAATAATCCCAACCCTCYGTGCACTGGAAATTTGCAAAAAATACAAAAGCAAGGAGGATCCCAAGCCAGGGTAGYACAACTTCAGTCTTCACCAGATGTTATGGCTACTTCAGCACTAGATTGGTTTTCCAAACAGATCTGTGATTCCATGATATCCAAAAGGACCAAAAGGGACCCAAGCCACCAATCCATCAGCRCAAGGAGAACAATGTGACATGCAAAGACTTCCCCAAGGAGTTAAGATAAAGAATCTCTTCAGCTCCAAGAAGTTCAGTGTTCCTCTGGAAGTTCCCAGGAAAAGCTCCAGCTTCTGTGTGAGAATTCTTGGAGAATTGTGAGACCAGTTCAGTGCTCAGGGAAACACAGGAGAGAGATGTCCACAAAGGAAACCATGCCAGGAGCCAAGGGTCCACTCCTTCCCCTTCAMCTTTCCATGACTCACATTCCTCTTGATCAACAGGGATAAAACCATCCCTTCTGTCCTTGCAGATTTGTTGAGAAAATAATTCATTTAAGGCGTCTTGCGGCAACGTGCCTGAATTGTGCTGGTGAACCTGGGGAGGGATTCCTCCACTTCTCCTCCWTCCCAGAGGAACAGATGCTCCTTGATGGGCTTCAACCCAATTTTGCTGTCACGCCGTGGAGAACACACCATTATGCTGAGAAGTCACTGTATTTTTCCATATGTATTTATATTTAGGTGCCCCAAAGGAAAAATTAGGGTCACAGAGCTATTCCCAGATCTCATCATGTCCATCTTGCCATGCTCAAATGTCAACATGAGTACTCCTCCAAGTCCTACTGTTCCCAAGTATGTATTTCCATGGATCAGAGCAGCTTTATCTCTGTTTTAAGGGATATTCAGGGCAAATTCAGGACCACAACTTGCTATCAAAGTTCATCAATATCCATTTTCTCCAYTTAACATGAAAGAGGCAGGGGAATTTCAAMATRAAAGGKAGAGGGAARGCAGCAGAGGTGGGAAAACCCCCAGGGCTGGAACTGAACACCTTGGAGGGCTGAGCTCTGTGTCCTCACTTAAAGTTGAAAATCATCATTCAAAAATATGGAAGTAATGTCCAAATGAGGAGGGAAAATGAGGATATAAATTCTTGCAGGTTAAAAGGAAAACCATACTGAAGCTGGCCAAAAAAAAGAGCTTGAGGGACAACTCAATAAAACAAAGGATGAATCACTTCTCAGGTGACAGAGGAAGGATGCACATTATGGAGATGGGGAATGAACACAGGGAACAGGATGGTGCTTAAATCCTAAAGCTTTATGGATGAAATTTGGGGACAAAACAGGGAAAGRAAGCAGCAGACCAAAGTGGGAAAAGATGGGTAGTCCCTCCACAGATCTGATTTAAAACACAAGAAATAAAAAAACTATTATAGGTAGAGTGCTGAAAAAAAATTCCTTTTCCATCCAGAAATAATTCTGTGGGATGTTGATAATGTTATTAAATATTATCAGAGCAAATGGAGTGGATTTGGCTATTTGTGAAATTAAAAATGCTCAGTTAAGTGGGAGGCAATGATCCCTTTTATGCAGAAGGAGGTCACTACACAGACAATTGTGGTTCATCCTGTTCCAAAATGATCTGGACAAGGGATAAAAAGGAGAGGGCAAAACAAAAAACAAACCAACAAAAACCAAGCAATGAGGTGACAGCCTCATGTAATCCACCTGGAAATTAGATGAAGCTGAATAAATAGTCTGGTAAAACTCCTTTTTAACTGCCCAGGTTTTATGTTGGGCTCTGGAATAACCACCACCACACAGATATTGGAGCTACACTCTTCCATTCTGGGAAAAAGCATCCAACGAAAGCAACTTCAGGGCTGTGAAYTTGCCAGGAAGATGCACCAAAGGCTCGGTGACTGCTTCACCTACGTGCCAAGACTGTTCCTGCCTCCGTGCTCCCTGCTTGCCAAGATCTGCCTCATTCCCTGTTTTGTTTGGGATGCCATCAGTGAAGGGCTCCAGTGGCACTTGGKTTGTGCCATCAAGGAGAGCTGTGAGATCATTCAAAATCTGGTCGCTTGTGGGGAAAAGCTCTCCAGAAATTGGTAGATTTGTAATTATTAACAGCAGCATCCTGTAAAACAGCTCTTCAGGAATTTGGAGGCTGGAATTTGGAGGGATCCTCATGAACACAATGTTTGCTGCTCTGATTGGGTGCCTCCCTTCCCCCCAAAAACTACACTGGTTTCACAAAGTCAATTTGCCAACACAGGACCTCGTTAGCACAGGGGAAGGCCACASCAAGCCCGAGCCATGCATGGATGTCAGACGCACTCAGAAATTTGCTAATACGCACAAAAACAAGCACAAAAGGCAGATTAAAACCATTTTAACTCCTGTCAGCAAATCTTCAAATTAAGCTAAAATGGGTTCAAGCCTGGGTGGGAATGCTGGAGTGTGTCTCCATCAGGGGCTCGCAGTGTTTTATCCAGATTAACTGAATAAACTCAGAAGATAAATTACTCCTCAARAATTAACTCTGTGTTTCCACCCAGCCAGTCAAGGGGAAGCCACAGCCCCCCYGGCACAAATCCTCAGATTCCAGGCCACTGTGGGACCCTCCTGAGTCTGAATACAAGTCATGGGTGAAGGAAAGTTCCCTCCCAACTGCCATGTGCCAGCTGCAACATCAATTTTATCTGAGCACGAGCCCATCCYGTGGTGTAGCTGGACAGGATGACCTCCACAGTGTTTGGGATGTCCCACAGCACAGGTGGGATGCTCCTCCCTGGTGGGTTGTCCCCACATTGATGGGACATCCATCCACTTTGGTGGGGTWTTTCCCCCTTGGTGGGACATCCATCTCTAGAGGGATGCTCCACCCCGGGGTAAGGTRTGTTGAGGSAGATGGACCTGCCAGGCCTCTGCCTTGGAGGRATGTCCCTTRAATGGAATTTGATGAACTCATCTCACCCCTCCCTGRGCCTGRTAACCCTTAGATGAGGCTTCTCCCTGGTCACAGTGAGTACCCACGATGCTCTGATGTACCCATGTAGATCCTTACTAACCCTTTGGTTCTTCCCCTCTGGTACCACCCTCACTTTCCCCATAAATACCMCAGCTCCTTCCCAATCCAGCAGGGAGCTGTCATCCCTGGCCACKCTTTGCAGGGTGYTGGACATTAAAGCCACCCCRTGGAATCACCACACGATTCTCCTGGATTGGCCTGGGAAAACCCTGCAAGGCCRAGCTGGAATCACTGCTAAAGACCTGAATCTCTTGCAGCTACTGCCTGTGCCTYGTGGAGGTGACCTGGCAGCTGGAGGGCTGCCCAAGACCCTAAGAAGTTGTCTCTTGCCAGAGCTCTCTCTCTCTCAGAAGATGGCAGCACCTTGGGTTGGACCAACAGACCCCGGCACAGCCGTCCACAAAGGTATTTCCCCTTGGTGGGACGTTCCCCCCAGTAAGATCCATGCCCACCTGGATGGATCTGAGCTCCCCTGGTTGGATCCATGCCCACCTGGAGGGATCCGTGCTCACCTGGATGGATCCATGCCCACCTGGTTGGATCCATGCCCACCTGGAGGGATCCATGCTCACCTGGATGTTCTTCTCGCAGTCGGTCTGGTGGTGCAGCAGGAGCTCGCTCTCCAGCAGGAAGCGCTTCCCGCACTTGTCGCAGATCTGCATCCGGCTGTGCGTGACGTTCATGTGCTTCTCCAGGTACCAGCGGTTGTTGAAGATCCGGGGGCACTTCTTGCACGGGTAGTGCTGCTTCTCCTCCAGCTTCACCTTCTGGCCCAAGCCATCTTGCTCCTTCTTTCTCTTCCTCCCCCTCTGGCCTTCTTCTTCCTCCTCCTCCTCCTCCTCTTCCACCTTGGCCATCTCCTGGGACCTGGTTGCCATGGCAGGTTTGGTGGCTTTGGMTGCCCGGCTGCCCCTGCGGGGCTGCCCACTCTTTTCCCTTTTCATCTCTGAGGCATCTTCATCATCGTCATCCTCTTCTTCCGTCGTCTCCTCCAGGTCTTCCTCCTCGCTGCGCTCCTCCTCCTCCTCCTCCCCCACCTCCGCATCCTCCTCCTCTTCCTCCTCCTCCTCCCCTTCCTCATTCTCCTCCTCCCCATCCTCCTCCGTGTCGCGCCCGTCCCCGTCCGGCCGCCCCATCACGGCCGCCTCGCTGGCGGCCGCCTTCCCCTCCGTGCCCTTGGAGACGTTGAGGGTCTGGTTGTTGAGGTTCACCTCCACGATGATCTGCTCGCGGTTGTAGGAGCCCTGGCTGTCCAGGTCCTCCTCGGACTCCTCGCCCTCCATCTTACAGACAGCGCCAGGCCCTCCATCCTTCTCCTCCTTGTAGTACTGCTTGGCGGGGCCGGGGGGGATCGTCCCACTGCCCGTCCCGTCCTCCACCCGCACCGAGAAGGGGTCGTTGCCCTCCCGGGCGTAGATTTTGGGGTGGGGGGCGTCCACCTCCTGCTTGATCTCGCAGTAGTAGGGCGGGGGCCCCTCGGCGGGCAGGGCCATGTCGGCGGCCAGGCTGAGCGAGTGGGTGTCCAGCAGGTCCTGGCAGGAAGAGGCGATGTTGTTCATCTGCAGCACGGCGGCCGCGTTCAGCACGTCCTGCACATTGCAGGAGTTGACGAGCAGCTTGGAGGTGTAGATGAAGTTGAGGATCTGCTGGAGGCCCTGCGAGGTGAGGGCCTCCAGGGAGAGCTCCACGCGCTGCAGCTGCTTGTTCTGGGTGAAGAGGGAGTGGAAGAACTGGCTGTAGGCTGCCAGGACCCCCTTGTGCGCCGGGAAGATGCTCTTGTGCTGCACCAGCACGATGTCCACGTCGCACAGGTCCGGCTGAAAGAGGCGCTGCTCGTTCAGTCTGTCCATCAAACACGTGAAGTGGAGGGCTACATCCTCCACCAGGGAGTACTCAGCCGAAGGGTAGTCAGTCGTTTTTTCGACTATCAGCTGTGGGGAGGAAAGAAACRAAGTCATTCAGGGCTCTTTCCCCCAAAAACATCTTTCTGGCCATGCCATTCGTCCCTGTCCGTGCATCCCTGAGTCAGAGATGCCACCTGAGAAGCTCCAGCTTGGGGATGTCAACCAAAACATCCTGTCACCAACCCCAGCCTGGACATACTGACCATGAAGTTCTACCACCAACCCCAGCTAGGAGATACCAGCCAAGAAACTCCATCACCAACTGCAACTAGGAGATACCAGCCAAGAAACTCCATCACCAACTGCAACTAGGAGATACCAGCCAAGAAACTCCATCACCAATCCCAGTTTGGAGATACCAGCCAAGAAACTCCATCACCAACTCCAGTTTGGAGGTACCAGCCAAGAAACTCCATCCCCAACCCTAGCCTGGACATACTGACCATGAAGTTCTACCACCAGCCCCAGTTTGGAGATACCAGCCAAGAAACTCCACCAACAGCCCCAGCTTGGAGATACCACCAAGAAACTCCATCACCAACCCCAGCTTGGACATGTCAACCAAAATGCTCCATCACCACCCCCAGCTCGGAGGTACCAGCCAAGAAACTCCATCCCCAACCCCAGCCTGGACATACTGACCATGAAGTTCTACCACCAGCCCCAGTTTGGAGATACCAGCCAAGAAACTCCATCAACAGCCTCAGTTTGGAGATACTACCCAAAAAACTCTATCACCAACTCCAGTTTGGAGATACCAGCCAAGAAACTCCATCACCAACCCCAGCTTGGACACATCAACCAAAATGCTCCACCACCAGCCCCCTTTGGAACACCAGGAAGCTCCACCACCAGCCCCAGCTTGGAGACACCAACCAARAAGCTCCATCACCAGCTTGAGTCCAGGAGAGCCAACCAAGGAGGAGAAGCCCCAGTGAAAGGGCAGGTCAGGGCCATAGGAGCACCCAGATATTTCTCCAAGGTGGGCAGGAGGCACCATGGCCACCAAGGAGGCCCAAAGGCAGGCTCAGGTGTCCACACTCACTCAGAGATGTCACACAGGAGAGGGGATCCCTTGACCTCTTGAACCAGCTGGAGATCCAGGTGGATGTTTGCCCCAAGCAGGAAGCCARTTTTAGGCACCTGCTGAGATTTAACCCCCTAAATAAAAGGAAATTAGGATTTTAGAGCTCCCTGCTTCTACAGATAATTACATAAAGCCCARTGTCCTCTGATATTCCTGAATGATGGTGCTGCTCTCGCTCACGACAGCAGCTCACTCACAGCTGCATTCACTGGGATGATTTATGCACTTTTTCATGCTCATTTTCCATTGCCTGGGGAAAGGCACTACCTGGAAAAATTCAAATCAGGGAGCAGCACCCCCAGGCTGGGAAATGCTGCGGCTGCCAACCCTACCCAGGCTGAGTTTTCTGGGTATTTAATCCAACTCCCACGTATTTCACATGGTCCAGGCTATCCCTGGTGTTCATCCCAATCTCCTGGTCATACCTGAGCCCCATCCCAAATCCAAGAGATATCCCACACCCTAAATCCTGTGTGTTAAAAGAAGGTGGGACACACCATTTCCCTAAATCCTGTGTATTAAAAGAAGGTGGGACACACCATTTCCCTCTGCTTCCTTTGCTGAACACCCAAATCCTGGATGGAGACAGATCCAGACCCCATAACCCCCTCCCTCCTGACTTTGTAGGATGTGACCAAGGACACGGTGCAGAGCAGTGGCACAGAGGGAGGGTTCAGCCTGCCAGGTTTATCCTGCACCTCCTGCTCCAAAAAAGAGTTTTTCAACCCTCATTTTTCCTGGAACAAATGGCAGCTCTTGATCAACACACAAATTCCAGCAAGACATGTTCTGTTTGTCTTTTTTTTTTTTTTYTCCTGGTGAGCMAAAGGCAAAMGCWCACACAGMC
>CADDXX010000548.1:2618-86021 GCA_902810485.1 Alauda arvensis | reverse complement strand
TGGGTGCAGGTGACGCCTCGGTGACACCTTTCAGGTGGGGAGCAGGTTCAGGAGGGGTGGGTGGGGAGGTGGGTGAAGCCCCCTGAGCTGTTCCCCTCAGCAGAGCAGAGGCTGTGCCCGTGTTTATCCCGCCCTGGGCCCGTGTTTATCCCGCCCTGGGCCCGTGTTTATCCTGCCCTGGGCCCTGGAAGGGCTCTGATCCAAGCAGGGAAGATGCTGTTACTCCACTCTCAGGCACAGCATCGTGTGCCAAGCCCATCCATCCACTGCTGCAAATCGCAGCCCTGGCTGACCTGGAATTGTGCTGCCTGGGAGGGAACCAGCACCTCCCAAAGCTGCAAAAGCCTCTCAGTCCCATGGCACGTGGTGTTTGCACCAGGAGGAACTTCTTACCTCCACTTGGCTGAGGCAAGGAGGGGAATCCACACTGCAAGGAAGGCCCTGACTCGTGGAAACCTCCCTGAATTTGTATTTTCTGTCTTTTCCATGCACCCAAGAATTTATCCACCCATGGGTATCTTCTGGATCTGGCAGCAGCCAGGTTTTAATTCTCAGAGGAGCTCATCTTGGATTCTAGGCCTTTCTTTCCTACCAGCTTTGTAATCATCAGGTTTAATTTTATATTTGGTAACACCAACATTAGGAAGTTTTACTGCTTTGAGTAGTGATAAGAAGATCCAAGAATTATTGAAAAAATGCTTGGAGGAGAGAATTTGGTTTGGTGGCTGGGTTTTGGTGATGAGGGGCTACAGGGGTGGCTTCTGTGAGAAGTTTCTGGAATCTTCCCTTGTGTCCAGCAGAGCCAATTCCAGCTGGCTCCAGGASTGGCCAAAGCCAAACCCATCAGAGGGGGTGGCAGCACCTCTGGGGAAAAAAATTTGGGAAATGGGAACAAAAAACCCCCTGTGCTGCTTCAGACAGAGAGAGGAGTGAGGATATGTAAGAGGAACAGCCCTGCAGACCCCCAGGGCAGTGCAGGAGGAGGGGCAGGAGCCAGAGCTGCCATTCCTCCTGAGATTCCATGGTGCAGCCCCTGGAGAGGTGTGGAGTCCCTGGAACTGCTGGAAATCACACCCAAGGTCTGGCCCTGGAAGAATGACCATGGACACTCCCCTGCAAGGCCTGGTGACACTCTGTAATCCTGCCTGATGCCCAAATTCTCCTGGTTTCTTCTTTCCCTGTTAATCCATTGGTTGTGGTACCCCAGTGACCGTCCCTGTCCTCCCCACAGGTCACTGACCTCACCTGTCCCTGCACTGCCCCTGTGCCTCAGGGTCATTGGATGCTCAAAATCACACTTGAGGCAGAGCCAGGCACATGTCAGCCCTCTTTGGATCTGGACTCCCTTCAGCACCTGGAATAAACCTTGCTGGAATTTATCTGGGCTCAGAGCCTTCTGCCTCTCCTTGCTGAGCCAGCCCGTGGCTGTGTGCATGGGTGAGTTTGATTGCCTTGCCTCATTTCCCCCAAGCGGCCTTTCCACTGCAGAGGCTGCTGGGGCCTGGGTAAAGGCTTTACTCTAAAAAACCCCACTGCTACAGAGAAGCAGCCCCTGCAGCCCCTGGATCATCTGCAGGACATGGAGGATCCCAGGCTGGAGCTGGGGGATTCTCAGATCTCCCTGTGACCTGTGCAAAGCCCAGGCTGGAGCAGGTTCCTGGCCCTCACTGGAGCTGYATCCATCACAGCCCAAACATCTGCCCAGCTGTTGTACTTCCAGAAATACTCACTGGGTGCAGCACTGGAGCCAGGTGGGGCTGTGCTGTGTCTCTTCACAGGGCCTGACTCAGTGGCCTCAGTGTCTGCGCATCCCCGGCGTGTGGATGTTGGCAGACATTGCCTCCTTAGGGCTGGGCCCTTGGGGGATGTCTTAATGGCATTCCAGAATGATTTGGGCTGGAAGGAACCTTAAAGATTCATTTCCACAGGCAGGGACACCTTCCACTATCCCAGGTGGCTCCAAGCCCTGTCCAAGCTGGCTGTGGAATGGGGCAGGTGGGGCACCTAAACGTGTTACAGGTGAGGAGATCATGGAGCAGCTGCCATGACCCTGCTTTTGGGGCTGGCTCTGCTCATCCCTTCGGGTGAGTTACAGCAGAGCACTGCCAGCTCTTCATTTTGGGTGGAAAAGGGTTTTTTTTGGGGAGTTATTTAAGAGCAGGTTTTATGAGCAAAGTCTGTGCTCTGCCTGCACCGAGCCAAGCCCAGCAGCCCCAGCCAAGCTGTCCTCACTGCTGTTGTGCTGGAGGAACAATCTCYATTAACAACTTCTCTTGGCAGTTTCCACATTTTGGGGGAAGAAATATTTTTATTCTCCCACCAGGCCTTTCTCCAGCCAGTATTGGCTACTGCTTCCCTGCACCAACAATTTAACCCCTGTCATGTTCAGGGCACTGGGCAAAAGCAAATTTAGTAAGATTTCGCCTTTTCCTGATCAAGCACATGAATTCTGTGATCTAGGTAGGAAAACCACAGGATTTTATGTATTTCTTTTTTTTAAAGCCCTTCACAATGCAATTAACGAAAATGTGTTGCCACATGACTGAAAAAAGTCCTTTTTTTGCTCGAAAACTGGTGAAAAAGACAGACAGTGAGAGGTTCCAGTGGTCATTTCATGGGATGGAGATGAGTCCAGGGTGTGGCACAGCAGAGATTGAGCCCAGGGTTTTTTTCACATCCTCATCCACAACCTGCAGGAGCARGAGCAGCCCCTCATCTCCATTTCTGCAGGAGAGATCCTCTGGGGGCATCAAATGCCACACTGAGGGCAAGAAACTCCCAAAGGCTCTTAGAAAAGCTGAGGAGAAATTTCAAACAAGCTTTGATGTAGGAGTAGATGAAGTAAAACGTGGAGAAAGAAGACTTGAACAATTCTGCTGAGGCTGGGTCTGGCACCACGAGCTGAGATCTGGGGCTGCCCCCAGAAATCACTGAAGGTGGCAGCTGAAAAGAGACAAGAAATYGTTGTTCCTCAGCCTTCCCTGTGCACATCCAACGCTCAGGGCATCACTTGGCTGCTGCAGGAAACCCCGAGGTGTCCTCTCTGTAGCCCTGCTCTCCAAGGGGAGCGTGGTGGTGGAGGAGAAGAAGAAAGAACAATAAATGACCACTGGGATGGGGCAGCTGCTTTGCAAGGGGAGATGGCAGCTCAGGATTGYTCAGCCTGGAGAAGGGAAGGTTTTTGAAGCAAATCCTGAAGGTGATGAGGTCAGTGAATGTGAGATTATTGAYCAAATTATAGAAATCCCAAGGTTTGGGTTGGAAGGGACCTTAAAGCTCATCCCATTCCACCTCCWKCTGTGGGCAGGGACACCACCCACTAAACCAGGCTGCTCCAAAGCTGCYCTTGGAGTGTCACCTCCCTTTGCTTGTGGAACAGACCAATGGGTTTGGTGAGCTCCCAGGAGAACGGGGCAGTTCCAGGAGCAGACCCTCCCCAAGGCAGCGAGATGCACTTGGGTCCCTGCTCACCACTGCAGACCTCATCAATCAGGAGCAATAACCTTCATCCCTCGCCCCTTACACAGTCCAGAGGTGGGTTAAATGGTTCCCTTGTGCAAAGTGAAGGACGGAATTCCTGTGACAGCCCCCGAGGGTATTGGTGTCACCCAGGTGTGGATCAGCCTCGGTGTGCCCAGCACGGGGCTGGCAGCTCAAAGGCAGCTCTGCATCTCAAAGGAGAGCGAGGTGAGAGGCAGCTTTTCATCAGTCAGGAAGTTATAAATTGATACCTTGATTGAAATAATTAGCAAGAATTACAGGAAATACCCGGAGATGCATTTATAGTCAAGAGAGTCTCCAGGGAGCTGGGGAAACTCAGCCCCAAAGAGGAGTTTGTGTTTGGGGATGCAGAACTGCATAATGAAGCCCCACCTTTCAAACCCCACCTTTCAAACCCCACCTTTCAAACCCCCATTTTCAGCCCTGCCTTTTACCTCTTTTCTTAGAACAGATTCTTCTTTTTCTTCCTTGGAGAATCCTGCATTTTAAGGCTGCTGTGAAAATGCTGGAGTTGCCAAGCAGATACGCAGGAACTGCAGTAATTTCACAGCCCCTTCCTCTCCCCTCTGACTTCCAGGTCCCTGGAATCCACAGGGAATTCCCCATCATAACAGGAGTGTCCAGAGAAGCTGTGGCTGCCCCTGGATCCCTGGAAGTGTCCAAGGCCAGGTTTGATGGGGCTTGGAGCACCCTGGGATAGTGGAAGGTGTCCCTGCCCATGGCAGGGGGTGGAATGGGATGAGCTTTAAGGTTCCTTCCAACCCAAACCATCCTGGATTCTGTGAAATTGGTAATGTGAAAGATAAGAAACCATCTTACTCTGTWAATGTTCAGATACAGGAAATATCCAGTGAGTTTTCCTCTCCTGCCTATATAATGCCACAAACAGAAGTAAAAACAAAACAAAAAACAAAACCAAAACCAAACCAAAGAAAAACCCAAACAAACAAAACAGAAACCAGGAAACCAATAAAAAGACCACAACCAACCCACAAAAAAAACCCCAAAAAAACCCCAACCAACCAAAAAAAACCCAACCAACAACAAAAACAAACAAAACAAAACAAAACAAAACAACAACAAAAAAGAAACCCAACCAAAAAATCAAAAGAAGAAACAAATCCAGGATGAAGATCACACAGAATTAGTCTGATTTATATCAGTGCCAACCCCCCCCTGTGCTGGTCTTTGTGCTGAAATATTCAGCAGAGAAGGTTCCCTGCCCGTGGCAGGGGGGTAGGAGTAAATGACCTCTTAGGGTCCCTTCCAACACAAGGTTTTCCATAATTCTATGAGCCTGAGGACTCAGGGATGAAGTGAAGGCCTCAAAGAGGTGTAAAAATCTCAGTTTTTCAAGGATAAATCTACAGGAAGGTTTAGAAGCACCGAGGCTCCAAGGGTGGGCATGGAAAAAAAACCATGGGCACCTTCAGGAATGTTTTTTTAAGAGCCAAATGCAGAAGCTGAAGTCGGACAAGCTGAAGTTGAAGTGAAATGAAGATGCCAGCTGTGCTCCCATCCCTGCAGTCCAGCACAGCTGGAAGGGGGGAGGTGGCAGGGATGGGTGACACGGAGCTGGAGGAAGGCAGTGCTGCAAGGAGGGAATGCTGCTCGCAGGAGTTACTGATGATCCACCAGGAAAGCGAGGAGATGCACAGCCTGGGACTCCCCGGGGATCTGTCCCAGGCCTGGCACTGCTCAAAATATTTTCTTAATAATTACTTGCATGAGTAGAAGGTTTGCTCCTTGCAGCTGCAAACGACAGCGAGCCGGGAGGGACTGGGAGCGCTCCGGAGGATGGGAGGGACTTCAAAACGATCGTGATGCAGGGGAGAATCAGCCTGGAAAAAACAAATAAAAGTCTGGAATTGAGGAGAAACAAAGGGAAAATGCTGCTTGTATAAGAGGAGAGCTGCAGAGCAAGGTTTGGGAAGGGAATGAGGGAACAGGTATGTGGCAGAGGTGTCACATCCCGGCCTGGGATGAGCTTTGCCCTATTCCGAGGGGAAAGCAGCAAAGCACAGGTAAGGGCAGGTGGGTGCTGCCTGCAGGACTCATGGAGTGCTGATTTACATCCCYGGGGCTCCGTGGATCCTCAGCTGGAGTGGGCTGTCTGCACGGATGTGGGGGTTTGGGGAGGTTGTGGGCTGCAGTCCAGGGGTTAATCAATCACAGAAGCTGGRAAAAGGAATCAAAACAAACTCACCCAAACTCCAAAACCCCCTCAAAGAATCAAAGGACTTGGAGTTGTTTATTGCAGAGAAGACCAGTTTTGGGCAAGAGCTACCTTAGACCTTGTACAAATATTGAAGGCAGTCTGTTCCTTTCTATTTAAATATTTACAGGGGCTTGGAGTGACAGGACGAGGGGAATGGGTTCACACTGCCAGAGGGCAGGCTCAGATGGGATATTTGAAAAGAATTCCTCCCTGTGAGGGTGCTGAGGGGTTGGAAGAGAATTCCCAGACAAGCTGTGGTTGTCCCTGGATCCCTGGAAGTGTCCAAGGCCAGGCTGGATGGGGCTTGGAGCACCCTGGGACAGTGGGAAGTGTCCCTGCCCATGGCAGGGGTGGCACTGGATGGGCTTTAATGTCCCTTCCAACCCAAATCCATTCWGARATTCTCAGATTTATTAGAAGGAAACAGGTCATTCTCTTCCTCTCTGTGACCAGCAGTGATGGGCTTATGCAACAGAAAAGGAGCTTTCATTTGGACAGCAACAATAACAAAAAATGTGGGGTTTTGTCTTGGTTTGTTTTCTGTTTTTTTGTTTTTTTACAGAGTGCATAGTTCAGGCAATTTTGGTTTTGGCAGTCCAACTGCTCCAAATCAGGCCCTGACAATTTTTTTTTTTTGTGGATTGGTTGGATAAGAACTGCTGTGATTTATACAGCTGGAGTTCACACTGACTGTGCAAAGGGGGAAATTTGAGCTGGAAAGGTCCCTTTTTGCAATGTTCTCTGGCACCAACTCGCAGGGAAAGGTGTCAGCTCAGAGCTATTCRTGGAAATGAAAGATGGGCATGGAATCTTTGCAGCTTCCTGCAGAAAGGCAGGAGGAAACCCATTGCTCAAGCTGGATTTCTCCATCAAGATGTGGGGTTTGTTAGAGAGTGGTTTTGATAAATAGATTTATTTTTTCTTTGTTTTCTTTCCTGGTTTAGTAGAAGAGAGGTGCATTGCTGCACTCCTGAAACCAAAAATCCCACCAGAGACACAAGCAGGCAGCCTGGCTTGGAGATGATGTGAGCTCACATTCCCAGATCCCCCACTGCTGACCACCTTTTCCTCAGCCAGCTCTCACTCCTGGAATAACCAATCCTGCCAAGCCCAGAAGGAAATCTCATCCTCACAGCAGCCTGTGAGCCCTCAGGAGCTCAGAATTGTCCCAGATGACACTYGGTGGCTTTGGTGGCACAGAGAAACCAACAGGCACCTCAAAGTCCCTGGAAGGGCTCCCACTCACCAGCCTGCTCCTCTCAGAGGAGAGCACTGAGTCCTTGATGCCCTCCTTTGCTCTTGGGTTCATTTTTTTACATTTTTTTAAAAGGAGCAATTGTTTGTCCCAAGGGAAAGATCTGATCTTTGAAGAAGGGAGAGGAAAGGCCCAGGTCTGGAGCCCATGGGCTGAGGGTGATTCCTCTTTAGCCAGATGTGAAGAACCTGTAGGTCTGTGTGGAATATGAGATTTCTAATGTTCCCTAAAATCATCACAGACTCACAGGATGGTTTGGGGTTGGAAGGGACCTAAAAGCTCGTCCAGTTCCACCCCCTGCAACACCTGCAGTGTGAAACACAGAATGGTATCAGAGGATGGTTTGGGTTTGGTTTTTAAATTATTAAAGAGCATCCAGTTCCACCCCCTGCCATGGCAGGGACACCCTCCACTGTCCCAGGCTGCTCCAAGCCCCATCCAACCTGACCTTGGACACTGCCAGGGATCCAGGGGCAGCCACAGCTCCTCTGGGAATCTGTGCCAGGGCCTGAGCACCCTCACAGCCAAGAYTTTATTCCTAATATCCAATCTCAACCTGTTCTCTCTCAGTTTGAAGCCATTCCCCTCCATTCTGTCACTCCAGACCATTGAAAAGTCTCTCTCCATCATTTCTGCAGCTCCTGCAGGCACTGGGAGGACACAGTGAGATCACCATGGAGCTTCTCTCCTCCAGGCTGAACAATCCCAGCCCTTGCAGCCTTTCCTGGGTGCCAAACACTGATGTCCCTTGGGGAGCAGGAGCTGCCCTGTGCCAGTGACACCAGGTGACACCAGCAGCTCACAGGGACACCCCTGGGCAGCCCCTTGGGACACCACAGGGGCTGATCTGTGACCTGTCCCTTCAGGGGAGACCCTGGGGATGAGGGGAATGAACTGACAGGGGGGTTAATATCTAAAATTGACACTGCTCCATAAAGTTTTTTCTTTTAAATCTTTCTTTCTGCCAAAACGTGTGTCCCTCTCAATGGAACAGGTTTGTTCTCATTCTTTCTCAAATATCCTGCTGCTGAAGGCCCWCAAAGCTGATTGATTCATCTCCCATTGCCAAGAGCCAGGTGTTCCTCCTGGAAATGGAGCAATCCTTGCCCTCTCCCCTTCACAAGGACCTTCCCAAAGCTCCTCATGCTTTTCCATCTGCCAGGATTCACTGGGGTAAAGTCACATGGATGCTGCCCAAGTGGGTGGCCAAGGCAGCAAGGAGAGCTGAAGGATCTTCCTCATCTCCCTCACCATGGGCTGGAAGAAAAAGACACCCCCAGAGGGAGGGCAGCCCCTTCCTGTCTGCAGGAATTAATGAAGGAATTTTGCAGCCTGAGGCCAGGATTGGGACACAGCAGCAGAGTGGGAGCTGCAAGTGTTCACAAGCTGTGCTGAGCTCAGAACCCTCTGTGTCAGAATCACAGAATCCTCAAGGTTGGAGCAGAGCTCCAAGATGGAGTCCAAGCATTACTGCTCACCACAAACCCTGTCCCCAAGTGCCACATCCACAYRTTCTTTGGCTGCTTCCAGGGATGGTGATTCCACCACTCCTCTGGTGGAGCCTCTTCCAAWGCCTGACCAGCCTTTGTGTGAAGAAATTCTTCCTGATATCAAATCCAAACCTCCCCTGGCACAGCTTGAAGCTGTCCCCTCTCATTCTGTCACTGTCCCCTCCTGTCAGGGAGTTGTGCAGAGCCACAGGGGTTCCCCTGAGCCTCCTTTTCTCCAGGCTGAGCCCCTTTCCCAGCTCCCTCAGCCTCTCCTGGTGCTCCAGCCCCTTCCCCAGCTCTGTTCCTTTCCCTGGACTCACTCCAGCCCCTCAATGTTTGTTGTGGTGAGGGGCCCAACCTCACACACAAAATTCCAGGTGCAGTCAGAGAATCCCAGGGATCAGGACATCCCTGTCCCTGGGCTGTGCCCCATTCTGGCAAGGGCAGATACACAGCAGAAACATCAATTAATCCTAAATTAATGCCAGTCCCTTCTTTGTGCATCCACATTTACTGCCTTCATTAAAACCCCTCCCCAAAGCTGCTGCAGGCCCTCTGATTGCCCTCATGCACTTCCCTGGGATTACATGGACATGATGAAATTCAGGCCTGGGTCCCTTTAATTGTTCAGGATGATTTGTAAGCASTTTTAATGTACCAGGTGGAAAATCCTTCCTGTTTCAGCACCACCTAAAGAAGAATTATTTCCATGGATGAGGAGCAGGGGCGGGGCACTGAGAGCTCCATCTCCTCCTGATTTAAATCCCAGGCAGCTTCCCCTGGGGAATGACACCAGMTGGGATTGCAGGGTGCAGCTCAAGGTCATGCAAACACTGCTCTGAGCTCTGAGTGGGATCATCAGCAGCCACACAAAGCCAGGAGAGAAATTTAATCCACTGCCACAGAGCCAGGGATCCTCGGGAAGAGCACTGGGAATGCTCCTTCCCCTCGAGCTCAAGGACACAAATGGCCCTGCTTTGGATGTGACAGAGTGGGAAGGAGATCTCTTGGCACAGAGATGTGGCAGGGGAAGTGTGTTTCTGCTGTGGCTTTGCAAATCTGTGATTTATAAGTTGTTGSAGAGGCAGATGGTTCATTTAATATTTGAGACACTCACCTGCAATTGAGACAGAGCCACTCCACAATATCCTGTGGATAACCTATCCCCAGAACAACCCCAGTCCTGCACCAAACCTTGCTTGGAGCTTTTTCCTTTTTGATGCAGTCACTTCTAAGTGAGCACTAATTGCACTTCACTGCAGGATTCCAGACCTGTTTCCATCCTGAGCAGTCCATGCCTGGGTGTCACCACTCTGGTTTTACCCAGCCCTGCTGGAGGAGCTCGAGGTGACAGTGTGACCTCTGAGAGCAGCCCTGGGAGCCCCAGCATCGACCCCTGCAGGGAGCACAGCTCTGAAAGCATCCAGAATGCYGTGTTCTTAAAGGAAAGATCCTAAAACCATGTTAGGGAGGGGATTGTGCCCCTTCAGCCCACCCTGCTGGGAGCAGCTCTGGGGTCAGCACACAGAGCTGCAGGAGGGGACACACAGGAGCCCATGGGGATGCTCCCAAGGGCTGGAGCCCCTCTGCTCTGCAGCCAGGCTGGGGGAAATGGGCTGCTCACCTGGAGAAGGATCCAGGCAGAGCTCAGAGCCCCTTCCAGGGCCTCAAGGAGCTCCAGGAGAGCTGGAAGGACAAGGGCTGGAGAGACAGGACACAAGGAATGGCTTCAAACTGAAAGAGGACTGGGTTAAACGAGACAGTGGGAAGAAATTCCCAATTTTCTCTGCAATGGCACACCTTTCCCTTCCCAGAGAAGCTGTGGCTGCCCCTGGCTCCCTGGCAGATCCAAGGCCAGGCTGGATGGAGCTTGGAGCAGCCTGGGATGGTGGGAGGTGTCCCTGCCCATGGAAGGGGTGGCACTGGGTGGGCTTCAAGGTCCCTTCCAAACAAATCATTSCATGACAAGCTGCTTTATGCTGCCCTGTGGCACAAGAGCTTGTCCAACARTATTTTACCTGTCCAACACTCTTTCACCTGTCCAACACTCTTTTACCTTCTCTGTGGTGGTGCTGCTCCCCCTCCAGGGTCAGGCAGTGCCAGGTTATCCAGACCACACTGAGCACCAAGGAACCACCTCCCCTCACCCTTTTTTTATAACCTCAGACYGAGGCAATGCTCTCTCCCTCATGCCAAAGGCAGCATTTCCACTGAAATCCAGTTTTTGTGGGACAGAAGGGCTGAAAGATTGATGGATGAGTCTGCAAAACCACCACAGCTGCTGCCATGGGCTAACAGCACATTTCCAACATGCTGAGGAGATGATCTGGGAATGTGGATTTGGGAAAGGAGATGTAACAGAGTGGGTAAGCTCAGCCCAGTCACAGCTTTCCGTGGAGATTTTTCTTTTCAGCAAGGAGAGGAACCTTTTATAGATGTCGAGGAAATGGCAAGACCTCAAATCACTTGGAAATTTCAAAATATTTGTTCCTCCAATGACTATTATGTAAACCCAGAGTCCTGCTGAGGAATCCTTCTCCTATGTAGGTCAGGGAAAGCAACTTTGTGTCTGAGCCTTGCAAAGGACAAAAGGGGATTCTGAAAGTGTATTTTGAATTTTCCTGCCTGTTCCCTTCAAGCAGCACCACAGATTTTCCCAGATGTACAGAAAACAGCATTTGCAGATATGTACAAAAGTTTATTTTACAAACAGCAACTACTTTGGAATAGCAAAATTGCAAAAACATAGAGCAGCGTTAGAAAACCAGCTCAGGGGGACATTTTCTATCTGAAGCACAAYTGAACAGACTTCACTAAGTAAAAATACCCCCAAACCCTTCCCTCAACCCCTCCCCAACCACTCTCTACCTGATGGAATTTCTTTATAAACCTTTGACAAAAGATATGAAAGGCTTTAGTGACAGTGCAGTAAWTTTTTGATAATTAACAGTTAATTGTTTGGCCATATTTCCATTACCTTTTCCTGGCCTTAAAAAGTCAAATTAGATCTGAAATATGATCAAAATCTGMTCCTGGAGCAATATTTCAATACTAACAGGTATTGAATAGTAATGGWTATATTTGTATATTTTGTAACACCATGAACCCTCTAGTTCTATTTTCTTATAAGGGAAAAAACCAAGTTTCAGTTGTACTGAAAATGATGAAACTACACCAAATGTCACTGAAATGTTTGTTCAGAACTCTGAGATGGCTGCTGCTGTTAGAAACACATCTGTAAATGTATCCTGACTTGGGTATTAAATGGATTTAATGCTAAAAGGCATAAGAATTTTACCCAACTTTGTCACTAAACTCTAAGTGTAGGAAAGGGGCAAGAGCAGAGTTTTGGGTGCTTGTAGGGAAGTGAAAAACCTCCATGGCCAATTCAGCTTCAGTGCTGTGGGTGGGCAGAAATGGAAGGAATCATCACCAYGTCCCTCTGAACTTGCTTTTCATGTTTTGTAAGTGTACCAAATTCAGCAGATTTGGGGGGAGCTTCATTCAATCAAAGAGAGAAGGAATTTGATGTCTCAAGTGAGAAATTGCTGCTTTTCATTTTCAAAGCTACTGGGTCCTGATGAGTTTAAGACAAATGATTTCCAATTTTGAAAATGAGCAAATGAAAACATCTCCAGATGAAGCTGTTCTGGTACAACAGAGCTCATTAGCTCTCATCAAACCACATTTGTTTTGTCACTACAGACCCCAATTTTCAGGTTATATTATGCCATTAAAAAATCTGTTCTCAGTACACAACTTTATAAACCCCCCTCCCAAAAAAACTTAACAGATTTTAGATCAACTCAAWCAGAATATTGCAAGAATTACTCCAAAATCTTCAGCCTGAACCTATTTATTTTTTTGCAAACCATTTACCTGTAACCTAAGAGTATTTTTTGGTGCTAAACTTGACTTTGGAAGTATTGTCCATGCTTTTTCTGAGGCATCCCAGGTATTTCTGCAGTCCTGCTTTAACAAGGTATAGTTCAATATCTGCAATATCAGTGTCTGATATTCCCTGTGGTGAATGGGACACAGAAYTTTTATAAAGGAGGTTTTAGAAAGGATCCTTTAGGGCTGGTTTTCTCAAACAATTACCATCATGTCAGTTTTTGAAAGAGTGCTTGGGACCAGCTCCTGATCCACTCATGGTTTACAACATTCAGAGTGTGCTGAAGGATGCCAAGCACTGTAATAGGAACTGAAATCAAAGTCAGGAAATGTTTAGAAACCCTTTTTGAGTTGCTGAAGGACATTGCTGTTTATCACAGAACTCCTCTTTTAAACATAAGAAGTTTAGACAGGTTGGATATCAAGCTCCAAACTCATTCTGCTCACTTCTGCTTGTCAGTTTGACAATTCCCACTGTGCATCACCTCACCTTTTCCAGCAGAATTCCAGAACATCTGCAGTTCAGGAGGGATTAAGACAGAGTGGCAGSCTTTGTTTTCCTCGCCCACATCCTGTACAGAATGCAATAATCAACAACCAAGACAGCATGGAAACAGCTTCCAGCAATAAAAAAGCATTTTCATCAACTAGAAATGGCAGCCTTTTTAAGAAATTGCCTTCACAGTTTAACAGCTGCTAGCACATCTTCCCTAAGGTGTTTACAAACAAACCTGAAGACAGCCCTGACTGCTGCATCCAAAAAAGGGGTGGCAGCAATTCACCTAAGTGTCATTCATGGCTTGGAAAAGCTGATTCAAGGAAAMCAAACTGGGGKGKKTTTTTATTATTATTGTTTTGTAAAAGTTGCATTTGACATAAAAAAAATAAAAAATAACATCAGCTGTCGAGCTCAGTCCTTCTCTCAGTGAGCAGAGAGTTCACTGTGGAACAGGAAAATTTCAGCTAATTCAGCAAACAACCTTCACTTGTGACACTGTCAGAGCAGTTTTTTGGGTTTTTTTGACTGTAACACTGAAAAAAAACTTCTGGAATCCAGTTTCCATCCTCACAGGAAGGTTCTCAGCTGTATCTGCTGCTCCCACTGGGGCTCCTGTGGTTGGAGTAGCTGCGGTCGCTGTCGCTGTCGGAGCCGTAGGACCTGGGAGGAGAAAAAAAGAGATTGAAATGTCCCAGAAGCTGCAGGTTGAGCTTCAAACTGAAAATTGCATCATGCCAAAGAATTGTCAGAGATGAGAAAACATACCAGTCTTTTACAGGGTTGTGTTTCGTGTAAGGGATGGGGTCATTATTTCCATTTTGAATATCCTTTAATCATTAACTTCATATGATGAAAAGTGTGTAGCTCAAATTGTTTGCAACTTCTTGCTTTCTCTAAAAATCACCCAAAATTAGTGTTTTTACAAAAGCTAATTGAGCTGAGTGAGAAGTGTATCCTAACAAGTGGAATTTTACACTGCAAGTATTTCTCAACTAGGAAAACTTCACAAATCCTTGATTTATAGATTTCATTTTTTTGTTTGAAGGAGGGTCTTAACAATCAGGCCCCATCACCACAACAGAGGTGTGTTTGTGTGCCTGCAGTGTGCAAATTGCATTGCAAATGTTTTGGCTCCTGCAGACAAATTCCAAGCTCAGCACCTGGCCAARTGTCAACACAGAGCCCAGATGGTTTCAGACAAGCCACAGGACACGTTCAAATTACACAGAACAAGCTTTCAGAGRTTTCCCAGCCTCCTGCCTGTAAGGGAAGCTTTCTAAGTGAAAGGTGAGCATTTCCTAAATCACACACTGCTTCTCTGAAGCTCCTCAACAGAATAAAGCMATGGGTTTTAAGCTTATTTCCACATTTTTCATTAAATCTTAGTAATTTTCCCTCCAACACAAGATGGAAGTTGTCTTGTGCAAATGGGTGAGACAAAAGTCCATGAAGAGTTGGTGTAAAGCTGTGAAAAAATTCATAGGAGAGGATGAAAATGYACAGTAGTCTTAGAAACCTGATTTATGACTAAGAGGGGGCATATTCAAAGGTATAAAACAAATCATCATTGATATTAAATCTATCTACAACTCTCCATCCAGATCTCTGTGAAATGTGCTCACTTATAGAAATCCCCTGGGCTGAGGAGAATAAAATGTATTCTAAACTCATCAGATTTGCAGGTAAAAATATTCTTTCAAAATRCATCCTACGAAGGTAAAAATTAAATCTGGATTGCAGCAGAACCTTTAATTTCCTTTCCAGATTGTTTTCAATCCACTTCTGCAGTGTAACCAAAATGAATTTACCATCCAGTGGAATTCTCTGCATACCAGGCAGCTTTTAATCCATAACAGAGCACTTGATTTAAATCTTGTGAGCTATGTGGCTTTTAAGAAACACTTGATTATTAATTAAAAAACCCCAAATCATAGAATCATTMAGGTTGGCAAACAGCTTTGAGATATCAAGTCCAATAGTCAACCAAGCCCCACTGTCTTCACTATTAAGCCATGTCCTCAATGCCTTTTCCACAAGTTTTTAACACTTCCAGGGATGGGGACTTCATCATTTCCCTGGGAAAAGGTGCTAATTTTGAATGYATGGATACAATGAACTGGAAATCAACCTTTTCTCATCCTGCCTGCTTCCCCATCCTCAGATTTGCAATGAGCTTCCACCTTCCTCACTCACACACACGCTCTGATTTTAATGAGAACTTGGTTTGAATTATTCCTTTTGCTGAGTGCATTTCTTATTTTTATGGGGACAAAGCAGCCCTGTGCCCTTGTTAAACATCCTCTGTGTTCAGCACATCCCTGTGGCCCAGAGCAGGCTCACACCCACCTGGATCTGCGGTCGTAACTGCGGGATCTGCGGTAGCTGTCGCTCCTCTTGCTCCTGCTCCTACTCCTGCTGTAGTAACTGTCATAGGTGTAGGACCTGCTTCAGAGGGGAGAAAAAGGAATTGTGAACTCACAGTTTCTGCTCTAAAATGCTGTTTTACATGCTGGCTTAAAGGATATTTTGTATAGAGATATGAGGGGCTGTATAGAAATTACTTTGAAGGRTGTGGCAAACAATTCTACACTTTATAAACACATCAACAATCTTCAAAATAACAGTAAAAATCTCTAATTTTACTAGGAAGGGCATACTAAGCTTTATGAAGTTTTGTGCTTTCTCTTTTTTTTTCCTGGTAAAATTCTTGTTTGCTGATACTTCTGAAAGCAAGCAAAGTGATTCCACTTACAACTCAATTTTATTAAACAAAACAAAAAGCAAGTGTGTTCACTACTTATGGCTTTAAATGGGGGAAAAAAGTAATTGTGAATTCACAATTTCTGGTCTAAAATGCTGTTTTAAATGCTGGTTTAAAGGATATTTATATAGACATATAAGGGGCTGTATAGAAATAACTTTCAAGAATGTGGCAAACAGTTCTAGGCTTTACAATGGTTTGAACACAACAACAATCATCAAAAAAGCAGTAAAAATCTCTAATTTTATTAGGAAGAGCATATGAAGCTTTATGAAGTTTTGTGCTTTCTCTATTTTTCCTGGTAAAATTCTTGTTTGCTGATACTTCTGAAAGCAAGCAGAGTGCCATTTATAACTCAATTTTATTAAAAAAACAAAAAGCAAATGTGTTCACTCCTACYTACAGCATTACCTGCAACTGAAATGCCAGGGTGGTTTGGTTATTTTCAGCTTTTCAAAGTGTCTTGTGCTCATTTTGCTTTGATTCAAGTTGCCATCATGATATTACAATAATAATTTTAAGTACTACAGATCCCTGGAAGTGTCCAAGGCCGGCTGGATGGGGCTTGGAGCACCCTGGTCTAGGGGAAGGTGCCCTTGCCCATGGCAGGGGTTTGGAACTGGATCATCTTTAAGGCCCTGTTTAACCCAAACCATCCTCCCAAACCATGTGATAAAAGTAATTTTAAAAAGTATCTTTATAAATAAATATGTGTTTAGACATGCATTTGTATTACAGTAGGTATAATAAAATAGGTAGTATGTACAATCTACAGTAGTGTCACATACAATAACTACACAATGAAGTCTATTTTAAGGAAATGTTATTTCTTTAAAGCAGACTTTCTTTCTTTCTTTTTACACCTCCACTAAGATGATTTGATGGGCAGCACATCTCCTGCAGAGTTTCTACAAAAGCACCATCCATACCTGGATCGACTGTGGTGATAGGAACTGCTCCTGGACCGGCTCCTGCTGTAGCTCCGACTGCCAACAATCAAAACCACACAGGGGTTTTCAGTCAAGAGAAAGCAAAAGTGCTGCAGAGAGCAGGGGGACAGGGGGAACAAGAGGAGGAGACCATGACTGGCAGCATCTCCAGCTGGCTGAGCTCACCTGCGGCTCTTGTAGCTGTGGTAGGAGCTGCTCCGGCTCCGCGAGCGATCCCGGCTGTACCAGCCCCGGCTGCGGCTCCTCGAGTAGCTCCTGGACCTGCAACCAAGGACAAGAGAGAGCACAACTGAGGAGAAGAGCAGCAGAAATGGGAACCAGAGGGAGCTATGAATCTTTAGCTTTCTGGATAAATATTTATTCCATCCTTGCYAGATGATATGGCCACTTGAGTTATTTCGAGGGCTGGAGCCAGGCTGGGAGAGCTGGGGGTGCTCACCTGGAGAGGAGAAGGCTCCAGGGAGAGCTCAGAGCCCCTGCCAGGGCATAAAGGGGCTCCAGGAGAGCTGGAGAGGGACTGGGGACAAGGTCCTGGAGTGACAGAACAAGGACACTTCATATTTACACAGGGTGTCCAGAGAAGCTGTGGCTGCCCYTGGATTTCTGGAAGTGTCCAAGGCCAGGCTGGACAGGACTTGGAGCACCCTGGGGTAGTGGAAGGTGCCCATGGCAGGGGGTGGAACTGGAGGGGCTTTAARGTCCCTTCCAACCCAAACCACAGGACTGGTTAAAAACAAAAACCACAACCTGGAAAGCATTCCTTGGAAACAGAAGAGCATTCCATTTAGCAGGGCTGGCTGTGGGAGCAGCACCTCACCTGTATGAGTACGTAGAACTTCGGGATCGACTCCTCGAGTGACTGTAGGACAYGGACCTTGTTCTGTGTCTGGATTTAGAGCCAGATTTACTTCGTGACCTGCTGAGACTCCTGGAAGGGCTGTTGTCATCTCTGCCTGGAGATTCCTCCTCACTGGAACTTTCTTGGTTCCTTGGCCGACGATTGAGCCTGGCTGTTTTCCTCACTTCATCAAAAAGAGACCCAGGCCTTACTTTATTTTTTGCTTTTATTTCAATTCTTAAACCTGCTGGTTTAGGCTCTGGTGCTGATGCTACACTTTTAACCTCTGTGGTCATACTAACTGTTGCTGGTTTTAAGTTACCAACACCTTGCAAAGGCTTCCATTTGTTGTCTATCATATTGCTTGGTGCATTTTCAGGAATTTCACTTTTCAAACTACAGTCTTTAGCACCAGACACAGGGGCAGAGTTGYTTTCTTGCCTTCCCGTTTCTTTTTCTTCTTTAATATTAATCAAGTCTCTTATGTTGTTTCCCAGTTTGACAGCATCTTGCTCAGGGGGCTCAACCTGTACCTCTTTTTTTACACCAGCACTTAAAGGCTTAGCAGTGAGAATGACAGGAGACAAAACATCCACATCCACCTTGCCCGGCGAGTTACGGTCTGGAGTACAAATCTCCATGTTGTCATCTGTCTGAATAACATCTTCCAGCCCATTCTGGTTGTTTTCTTCAGCTTGTTTCATCTCACTCTTGCAGGCAGCCACGTTTATTCCTGAGTTTAAAATACCAGTTGAAGTGCTYGTTTCAATGGGCTCTTTATTAAGGTTGCTGCCATCCGGTGAGGCCCCACATGTGGTGTTTTTATCTAAAAGGTTTTCATTCACACCAGACTTTTCACCATTTCCCATTTTATCTGTGACTATTTCATCCTTTTCATAAACTTGTTTTTTATCCTTTATGTCCCTGCTACTAAGCTGCTTTTCTTTTTTATCATCCTTGCTAACCGGCTTTTCATTTATCTCATCGTCCTCCTCTTCCCCGAACTCGAGGGGGGGCTGCCAATGAAACATTTCTTTTCTTTTCTGGACTTTGTGTTTTTTCTCCTTTTTGCCTTTCGATTTTTCCTTTGCCTTCTTGGAATGTGATTTTTTAGGAGTCTTTTTCAAGCCATGTTTGTGTTTCTTTGACTTGCCTCGAGCGTCTGCTGAGCTGGAACAAGAACTCTCGGATTCAGAAGACGACAACCGTTTGCTTGTCTTCCACGTGCAGTCGGATCCCACAAAGCCCTCTGAGGAATTGGATTGTTTCTTTATCCTTTTGGTAACACTGAGCTCTGTCTCAGACCCTGAGGTGGCTTCTCCTTCTTCTTTCCCAGAGGAGGGTCTGGAATCCCCCCTGTTCTGCTTTGCCTCTCCTCTTTCRGAATTCGACTCCGAGTCCCATTTGCTACCTGAGTAGGATTTGCGTTTCGTTTTTGCACCACCTCTGGGCTGCTCTGAGCATTTCTCCTTAGCTGCTTTCTTTTTGGAGTGATCAGAATCCCGCTCACCCTTGSCTTTCTCCTCCCTTCTCTCAGAACTTAAGCTATTTTTATCCTGTTTCTCAGCATCCCCTTCTAACGGAAAGTGGCCTTCTTTTTCCTGGCCCGCTTTGGCTTTGGCGGAGCGCTCGCTGTCGGAGGAGAAGTCTGACGATGACAAACTGTCACTCTCCTTCAACCCTTGGGAAGACTCATCATAGTCCTTTGGATGCTTGTAAGGCAAAGTGCTTTCAGAGCTYGTTTCCTGCCTCACTTTGAGGCCCCGAGCTTTGGGATCGCTGGATGTGGATTTCCTTTTGCTCCTGTGCCTGTCCTCATCGCTGAGGGAGGAGTCGGACGTGGACTCGCTGTAGCCCGACCTGTCACTGCGGTATTTGCTGGGGGACGGTGACCTGCCAGAAGAAGGAGATTTTGTCCTGGAGCTCGATGGGCTTCTAGACCTTGAGTAAGACCTAGAGTAAGACCTGCTCCGAGAGGACCTGCTCCTGGACCTCTGCCAGCTCTCCGAGCTCCTGTCGCTGCGGCCTTTGGAATAAGCGCTGCGCTCGCTCTCGGAGCTCCTCTCCTGCTTGCGATAGGAGGAGGAAGTGTTGGCCTCCTTAACGACCACTACATTGTAATTAGTCTGGGTGGGAATTAAGTGGGTTGTTTTAGCTTTCATCTCCTGGATTCGCTCATACGATGGCTTCCAAGGTTTCTGCCCAGGTTTCCACCTTGAAGGAGGGGGACTGTCACTTAAGGGTATGACAGGGAGGCTTTCTGGGACAACTGGTGGCACGATGACCTTGTCACTGGGCAGTATCACTGCTCGGACAGGCTCAGCAGTCTTGGTCAGCTTAGTGTCATTTAACCGTGCTGAAATATTCCGTGGAGAGTTGGGAACAGTCTTTTGCTGCCTGGGGTTAGAACTTGACCGTGATCTACTTCGAGATCGCGATGATTTAGAGGCTGATCTTGATCTTGAACTTCTTCTGGAGTAAGATCTTGATTTAGATCTCGACCTGGATCTGGATCTGGACCTGTAGTAGGATCGAGACCCTCTGCTTGATAAAGATGACAAGCTCTGGTCTTCCTTGTCAGACTTAGACCAGTCTCTCCTGGATGAACGCCTGGAAGACAACGAGGAAGAGCGAGATTTCCTCTCACGATCACAAGATGATTTTGTCCTCCTGTGGAAGGAATGAGAGGACTCTACATCTGAGGAGGCTGATGTTTTCTTTTTCTTGGTCTGCTTGTGCTTCTTGAAATGCTTCTGCTTTTTAGATTTCTTTTTATGCTTCACCTTCTTCTTCTCYTTCCTGTGCTTCTTGTGATGGCTGGAGTATCTCACAGTGCTTAGATCAGCGTAACCGTTGTGGGACCAAGACCTGGATCTCCTGGATGCACTTCTCTCATCCCATCTGCTTGTACAGGGGTCACTCAACCTGGAAAACAAACAGGCAAACCCCAAATTCTTTAAAAAACTTTAGCCAAATTAAGTATTTTTTTAACTACATTTTAAATAAGTTTACATAAACCCCAGCAAACACACTTTAATACCAGAGAACTGCTTTGAGTTCTTTACACTCAATTTAAGATACAGAATTGCATCACTATTAAGAGCTATTTCTCCCTAAGAAAAAATCAGCCAACACCAGCAAATTTTGCATATTTTAGGACCTGTGTAAAGAGATTAAAGGTTTTAATTACCCCAGTCTGCAGAACTTTGAGCTCTGCAAMTACAGGATCCTTAAATCACATTTAAATACAAATTGTAAAATATCTAATACATAAAAGAGAATTATCAGAAACATTTGCAATTATTCACTAATAGTTACACAYAGTATTTTAAAGTTTTCCTTTTAAGATTTATCTCACATAATTTGATAGAAGCTCATATTTAACATCAAGCTGTAAGGAAATTAGGAGAGCTGACTTCCATCCATCACACAGTTTGCAACTGCTGAAAGAACAAAGAACAAAGGCTTTGTAGATTTGATTGTTTTACTCCAAAGAAACCATGTAATCCACTTTGAGGAYAAGGAAATCACTGAATCTTTAATGTTGGGAAAGACTTTTAAGATCGCCAAGTCCAACCACCAGCACCACCACCATGTTCAGCACTAAGCCCTGTCCTCAGGTGCCACATCCACTCTTTCTGAACACTTCCAGGGATGGTGACTCCCCGTTTCCTTGGGCAGCTTTTCCAGTGTTTTCTGTGAAAAAAAAATTCCCTAATAGCCAATCTAAACCTCCCCTGGCACAACTTGAGGCCATTTCCTCTCATTCTGGTGGTGCCTTGGGAAAGCTGAGCTGGAACAGAGACTGGACAGAGCCAGAGAGTAAAGGAGATATTTACTGAAAGGCCTGTAAGGACACACCTTGGGCAGGACAAGAGCCTGGCCAGGGCTGCACCCAAGGGGGACCCAAAATGGGCACAAAATGGACCCAAAATGGGCACAAAATGGACCCAAAATGGGCACAAAATGGACCACTGGTCATGAAGTGTCACACTTTGGTAAGTTTTGGTCCATTTGCACATTGGCGTTTAATTGTGCAATTACAGCTTCAGGCTGTGAGGTCTCATCCTTCTTGTTTCCCCCTTTCGCCCACCATTGTTTGYGCTTTTGGGCATAAAAGTTGTCCTCGGTGTGCAGCAGGGAAAGGATTTATTTTGTCTCCCTACTCAGTGAAGGGAACTCACTGACACTGAATGTGAGGCTCAGAACTACACCCGAGGCAGCACAGAATGTGAAAAAAATAAAAGCTAAAAGTTAAGGCATCATAGGTACTGACATGGAACATCTACACAATCAATCARGGCCTGCCAAAGGCCAGGAGGTTTCAAAGCTGTGGGAAGGCTTCTCTTACTTGTCTCCTTTGCTCCACTTCTCCCCGCTGGGAGCTCGGTACGTGCGCAGCCTCTGCATCTCCTCCCTCCAGTGGGGAGGGGTCTCGCTGCTCTCCTCATCCTCSGACTCGGAGCAGGAGCGGGAGCGCGGCGGGGTGTGGTAACGCTGCGACAGCAAACACACACAGCTGCTGAAGGGTTTGCTGACACAACCACTGCATCTTTTATACTCAGAGCACTCTGCAGAGCCTGACAGCTTTTGGAAACGTGAGAGGAAGAATCAAGGAAGGGGCCATGGATTCCCTTTTGGAATAAGGCAATTACTGCAGGTAACCACCCTTGTTTTTAAAGCACTGATGCTTCACTTGAGTCAGACACTTCTGGGTTTGTAGGAGTAAAGACAAAACCCCGTTTCAAAAGTTACTCAACTCTTCAGAAATGGGAATCCAGATTAAGTCACTTTAAAGCAATTTAAAAAACAGAAAATCAAACAAAACACTCACAAAAAACCTCCCCAACTCTGCCACAAAAAACAGYAATGATGCTTCACATTTAAAAAATTATGCACAGGCAGAACATTTAAGTAGGCAACAAGAGCTACTTGTGCAGWAGAGAAAGAAGAACTCTGCTATTGCTAACTCATTCTTTTCCATTACCCAGTGGGATACACACTCAGGTAAATTCTGTGAGGAAATCAGATGCTCCTTGACTCAATGAAAGCACATCTGGATTTGACTCAATTATTTTGAGCCACTTATGAAAGCAGCAAAAATGGGGGGAAAGAAGAGTTGTCCTCCAGAATCAAATCACAAAGATGCACCTATTTATTTATCCAGGTAATTACAGAAGGCTTTAAGAAATCCTTTTAAATAAATAAAAAAACCCCACAACAGCCAAATCAAGATAATCTACCACTCAGAGCTTCCCTATTGTTTCAGCTGAATCAATGACTACTTAAAAAACAGTTTTTACAAAAGAATGCCCTAAAAGAATGCAGGGTGTCATGGACCCTCCTAATTCTCACATTTTAAACTCTGGAGTCTCGTGGAACCTACAAACAAAAAAGTATTCTGCAAAACAGCAATGAACTTCACCTGGACAGATGCTGTGCTAATAAAGACTATTTGAGATGGAAGAAAAATGTGCTTCTCCAACTGCCAGCCCTAAATGACATCTTTTTTCATTCTTCATTTTGCTGAGAGGGTGCCAAAATGATGAAAAAAAAAAAAAGACAGAAACCCCAATATCTGGCAGAAACCCATTCCTCTCTGCTTCAAGTTTTTTTCCCCTTATGTAAATAAGTCTTTATTTACATAAGTATTTCCAAACATTTCAATGTAGGCTTATTTTTTCTCCAAACAATCTTTAAGTAAAAAGACAGTTACAGGAAGGATGGGAAAAAAGTGTTATAAAATCAACTACCTGACAAGATTTCAATGCTCTCTAAACTAGATCTTACAACATGTAAATAAAGTGTCAGACAAAACCCTCCAGGGAAATTCACAGCTCAAAGTCAGGGAARATACTCTGGGTGAGAGGAAACATAGAAATAAATAAAGTTGTCACATACTATTGTGCCTCTTCCTTTAATTTTTCGTCCAGATTTAGAGACTGATGGTTTCTGGTCAGTCAGAACTGGAGCAGCATCAAGMAGCTTCCTACATAAATTAATAAAGTATGAAGTTACATAGCAAAAAAACACAATTAACTTACAATTAGTTTAAGTTAAAAATGAGAAATATTCATCATCTTATTCATTCATTTCAGACAGAATTCAGCTTTTTCGTTTTTTTTTTTCAAGAAACAAAGCAAGAGAGTTCTGCAACAAAAGGCAAATCAACATTTATTTGTTTTCAACCAGATGTGCAGCCTGATCTCTTGACACAGAAATTAATGCTAACAATGAACTTGCAAAACACTGTCACAAGAGGTTAACTTGTGTTTGGGGCACAAAGCTTGAGGACAACATGGGCAGAAGAGTTTCAGGATAGTTCACAGGTTCTAAAGCTTTGCTTCTTTCAGCTTATGTAATATCCCCAAAATATCCCCACTTTGGGAACAGGAGTGATGTTCCAAGGGAAGACTTACAGGAGACTCTAAGGGAAATTTAAAACCCAACACCAAACAAACCCAGCACTGATTTTAGAGGTACCTGGCACTGTAATGGATTAGCTCAGTTACAAAAGCAAGGAAATTTAACAGTGGAGGTAGAAAAGACATTGAGATGATCTTCTGAACTTGTGACTTCCTTTTTAGCAAAGAAGAGAATTTTCTCTTATTCTCAAACATTAGTAAGTCATGAAATTCCAGGTGATTGATTCTGAACCAAAGTTTCTTCATCAGTCTAAGGAAGATGAAAAATCACCTCTCCCAATCCCAAGTTTCCCTTGCAATCAAGTATTTCCTGTGGCTTGCATTGCATGATTACTTCTGAAATTATTCATTAATGCTTTTTAATTGAGTTTAGCATCCTTAAAGACCAATGAAACCATCTTGAGATCCCACTGAAAAGCCCTGGCACAGGTCACAAGGGCTTTTACAAAGGGAACTGCAAAAAGGACAATGAAATGACCTCATGCAGCAGTTCTGACACGGCAGTCAGCAGCACCAGGGAGAGAATGTTAACAGCATTATTTCATGCACAGTTCTCAGTAAGTCAGAATAAAAAGCTCAGAGTTCCTTACGGTTCAGGCTCTACATTGACAACAGGCACATCTCTTCTGAGCAAAAATCTATTTTCAGGCACTGGGGGGATCTCTTCAGGACGTACCACGGGCTTGTCCCGCTTGGTGCTGAGGTCGACTTTGTCAGCGGCATCGCTCCTGTCAGAGAGGCTGCTGAGGGAAAGAGCAGGGTGAGGAATCACTGTTACATCCCTTTYCCAACTGCATTCCAAGACAAGATGCAGCAAACTTAAAGCTGGCTTAACAACCAAAATGTGTTCCATTTCAGGCTAAAGGGAGGATGGGTCACTATTAACTCGAGAGAAAGTTCAGTTCTTGCTTTACAGCAAGTAGTTCTGCTTTTCATTTACAACTTGTTKTGAAGTATTTTTAAAATCTAATCAAATATATTTACAAAGTTTTGCAATCTGCCTTAAATCTCACTTTTACACAGGTGTGCTGAGCCCTGAACAGTTTCATTTGCTGGGATTTGGTTATTTCAACATCACACTTGCTTCTATCTACAAAGATCTTCAATTTCATGGAAATCTCAACAACAACCGCAGCTTTGGGGTTTTTTGTTTATAAAATCATGCACCATACCCCAAACTTCAAAGCATTTTCTTATTTACTGCTTGAGCACTTCATGAAAACAAAGCAGAATTCCCCAGATTTCACTGCAACTGTTAAATTTAAGAGACCAGTCACCGTCTTTGGCTTGAGGTTCGCTTGCACCTTGGATCCTCTTTCTTCCTCTCCTCCTTCCTTCGTTTCCTGGACTGTTTGGTTTTAGTTCTTCTTTTCCTCTTTCTCCTCCTGCTCCTTTCATTCTCAGCCTCACTCTCAGARGAGGATTCTGAAGAGCTGGATGCACTGGAGGAGGACTCTGAGCCTTCTGAGTCAGAGCAAACTTTCTTCTTCTTCTCCAAAGCTGCAAGAGTTATTTTCAGTTTACACTGTGCACGTGTGTGTGCATGTAAAAGCACAAAGCACACAATTTTATAAATAAATATACAAATGGGCCATTTTTGAGAAGCTCTGGGAACTTTTTTTCACAATATTAAAGAATCGTAAGAAAAATTAATGTGATTGTGTCCAGCCTAAATCCAGGTTGGTATGATACAAATATTTCCCAGCAAAGACAGAATTCACAGATAAGCAACATATATTTAAGATCATTTATTCTCCATGAATCTTCATGAAAAGGAAAAAATATATTGCATAGATTAACTTCACAGAATCTTGAAACTGAGCTTTGGAAAGTGCACAAAATCCAACTTGAAGAAAAGCATATGCAAAACTGCACCTGTGTCATCAATATGATCAACGACATGATTGTCAGATCAGAAACTGCACCTGTGCCATCAATGTGATGATTGTAATCAGTGTTTGGGGGGATTTTTGGGAATTCATGCTTGGATAGAATCAATGTAGACAACAGAATATGGGTTTAATAATTAAATATAGTTATATAACAGAAGGGCATAAATCATGTTCATCTCAAATCCAGTATCGAAGCCTGATTTGGGTTTTACCCGATGTACTTCAATAAAAGCACCTCCATATAATCACCACCCTAARGAACAGGGTGTCAGGTTGGATTCTGACTCTGTCAAGGGCCTTGTCTTTTTCTTTTTTTACTATTGCATTTATTTTATCATTTTCCTGTTAAATTGTATTTCTGACTTAAGAGCCTCTTACTGGTTTTGCTGTCAAACCACTACAACATTTTACAGGCTCGCAAGAATTAAGACATCTGCCACRATGCTTTTGAGCTGCTGTGGGGTTTTTGTGCTCCCTGAGAACATGGGATCAGTRCATTTGGGAATGCTGGCACTCACCATCTTTAGCTGAGCTGGTGAGCAGCACCCCACAGTCAATGACCCGGACGTCTGCGTAGGGCCTGCTCGCGGTATCGGTTTTGAGATTTTCTATCTGCTCTATCACCTCAAAGCCAGAAATAACCAGTCCAAAGACAACGTGCACACTGCAGAAAGAAAGTGTTCACAAGCATCTGTGAATGGCTGGAATGAGCTCCCAACCAATTCCACATTTAAAAAGTCAGTCTGAGGTAGAAACACTGAGCTCTTGATGCGTTCAATAAACTTAAAACCATTTTTAAAAAATCTTAACAGTGACAACAATGCTAAGATTTTATGCAATGTGAAACAAAGATCCACTCTGGCATCAAGCATTTCCCTCAAATTGAACGAGTCTCCTCTCCTCTACAAGGGCAGGGAGAACAGATTATAATTCCTAACCCACCCTTCTATTTTTGCAGTTTTGTGCAACACAGATCAAGAGCCCATCCATAAACATGGCAAAAATCCTCCCCAGAGAAGAATAATTTATAGGTYTCTACAAACCCAGCACACAATTCCCCCCAGGCACTGCAGGGACAGYTCAAATAAAGGAATCCTCTGGTTTGTTCTGTGGTACCACATTTCTCTTTCTGTCTTCCATTTGCYCCATAAATTTCAGGGATAAAAACATACCCCAAAAGAGATGACTGCTCAAATATTTTAAACTTGGCAATGCAACTCCCAGATTTATGGGCTGAGGGCAGCGACCAGTTTTCAAGAAATAACCTTAGGATTTAAGACAATTCAACTTTTTGTCCAGCTTTAGGAAATAAGTTGAGACTTGAAAGTTTTATAGAAATGCAACTTTTGTTTTCCATCTCACCCCATTGTATAATCTCCCACAGAATTTGTTTCCCCATTGTTGTCTGCTTTCAATATAAGCCTCAAACTTCAGCAATCATTTGAGGAATGGGRAAGGATTCTTACCCATCGAGATGAGGAGCAGGTTTGGTTGTTCTGTTGGACAAACAGCAAGATGGGAAGATGGTAAAATAAAATAAAATCAGGGATTCAGATGAAGTAAAAGAGGAGAATGACACAGAAAAAAAAAAAAAAGAGGTGAAGGTAAGACAAAAATAGTGAAAAAATGCAGTTAAATACATGGAATTAACAAATTAAAATTACAAATATATACACAGGCTTTCTTAAACTTTTACATGGTGTTTGTTGGAAGTTTAGCTAAGTRTGCATACTGAAAGCTGGACCAAGTATCATTTCATGCATGCAGTAAACAATTTCCAAGTAAGTGTCTTTAAATACACATTTGAATGTAACTTAACAATTTTTATTCACAGAGAAGATACAATTTGGTGATAAATATTAGGTGACCAGGGGGATTTAAATGCTTTTGAGCTTGTTAGCTTCTTAGATTGCAAGGTCACTTTAAAGACAGTTTATTTAAAAAAAGAAGAGTTATGATATGTCAGAGATTCTCTGCTTCCCCTCACCTCCCACCACTTCTTTYTCACTCCCCATTTACCTGCTTGGCCTCCTGACATGGAATACAAGGCAGTATTTTGGTCTAAAATCATCAAACCCTTCAGCTCAAAAACTCACAGGCTTCCCAAAATCATCAGCAGCCATTCTGTGCCACCTACACCTCACTGATAAATGCAGATTTCCTCCCTATTTTTCAGCTTCTCATACTGAGCCTGAATGGAAAATGCAACTGCCTTTTGTAGAAATGTTTTGGATTCTAATGCTGTGAAATCCTTTTCCAAAACCAAACTGAAGTTGCTTCTCCAATTCCTGAATTCCTGCTGCACAGGGGATCCTGCTGTGCAGGAATACTGAGTAAAGAACATCAGAAACTGTTCAAATATTGGGGGAGAAATAAAACAGAAATCACTTTTGAAGTTACTTTAAAATGTGAAAACATTCTTTCTCTCTCTCCTCCACTACTGTGCTTTCAAAGCCTGAACTCCCCTCTCTCAAAATAAATAATCACAGGTGATTTTTCTAAATTTACAGTAACACAGATTTGGTATGAAGGAGTCAGTTTTTCACTGCTAGGATAAAATATTAGTTCTTAAACATTTCTCTTCCCTCGAGTTTTGAACTATTAGGTCACAAAACACTGCAGTGCAGAACACATCCCAAAAGGTGGAACTGTGAMTCAGGAGTGTTTACACTCTTGAATTTTATTTTTTTAATTTAAGCTCCAAATGTCAACCAGCCCATCCACTTCTGGAACACTGAATAATACARAAAACTCCTTTGGGTTAACACAGGGGAATAAATGCTATTAACACAACATTAAATTTCTCAGTAGCAGTGGGTGTCCTTTGATTTTTTCCTTACTAACACAGCACATTGCTACAAAGAGAAAAATCCTTCCTGCTTTTGAAGCTCTTGAAGCAAGAGTTAACTGCATTAACAACCTGCTGTTAAGTAAACAGTTTAAGTGGCTTTAATTATGGGGCTGATTTAAAGGGGTGAAGAAGTGGGTTACTTCAATGAAACCAATAGCAGTGAAGATTTAGTGTTTGGAATTARGTGCAAAGAGGCTCAAACCCAGGGCTGGGGGCTGCAGGTGCTSCTGCCCTGCTGCAGCAGCATTTGAGACTMATTCAATAAATCACCTTTAGACTGGTCCTTACTGAGCAGAGAAAGGGGGGCTTGGTGCATTAAAGCCCATGCAGAGGCTTCCCCAACCCCCTGGCAGTTTGGGAGGTAAAATGGAAAGGTTTCTGTCCTTGTTCACCAGGAGAGACCACGAGGAGAAGCTCTGTCCCAAAGGGAAACCCTTCAGATGCACCACAAGGATTTGRGGGACTGAACAACTTCCCATGGRAAGCAGAGCCCCAAATCCTTGTGGTGCCTTTGGAAGTTGTCTCACCTCAGTGTTAGGGCTGTAACCTGACAATTATTCTGCAAAGGTGCACTTTAAAAAATGCATTTCAAGGTTTTCTGCATCAGTTCTTGAATATTTGCTTTGGCTTCAGAACTTAACCAGGAGCAAACCTACCTCCTGTCTTGGCACTGTGGGAACCCGAAGTCATGATGAGTTCATCCCCAAAATCACGTTTTATTAAAACATTTCTATGCAGAACTCTCACCATTGAAACCATTCAAAATCTGCTTTTTAACAGACACTGTTATGCAAGTTATTTCCAGAAGGACAAATACCTTATTTCACTCCAGTTTAAAATTGCTTTAAGATACTGCTGAAGAGAAAAATCATCTTTTTTGATGTTCTCACCCACCCCCCCACCAAAGAACCTGAGGCCTAACAAAGGGTTCAATGCACATCACAATATGATCAGAAAAACAAGAGAGATAAAAAACAGCAAGAAAAGGAAAGGACACAGCCTTAGAGGAATGAGACATTACCTTTGGAGCGCACGGTGTAACACTGTTTCTGTAAATTTTACACAAAAATGGCAGAAATAAATTGTAATACATTTTCAGACAAAAACTGAGTCTATGTTTTTATCAAATACACGTTTAAAAGTCATATTAATCAAGTTGTATGCAGAAAAAGGATGCCTAAAAGAGGGCTCTAAATTTTCTTTAGGACACAGGGTACTTTGGAAACTGAAGTTCTCCTTAAAAACAAAAAGGAAACTCAAGACAAAACCTGCTTGCAAAACTACTGCAAAAACAAACAGTTAGAAAGAGAATGCCCCCACTCCCCTCTAAGACTCAATCCAGCAAAAAATGCCCAACTTGAAGCAGATGAATAACCAATTTCTGGGGGTTTATTCACGTGCTTGCAGTTCCACAGGGGTTCAAAGGTTCTGCTGAATCCRTTCCTAAGCAGAAACTTCCCAACTTCAGACATCCCATAATTAGCTGCCATCCTCCTCCTGCTATGAAGCTTTTCTACAACTAAGGAAAATCAGTGTTTTCTCTCAAATATGTGCATTGCTTGCTTCTGCTCAGAATTTTAGAACAAAAACCAGATTGCAGGGGCTMAAAAAGCCCAAGCAGCTGCAGCAGCTGATGCTGGGTTTGTGCTCTGGTGTAATTCTGAGCAGCAGCAATGGTGGAAATCTGGATTATCAGATGACCCCCCCCCCCACTGATTAACTATCAGTGATTAATTATCTCTGCACAGTCAAGCACTGAAATTATATTTTTGTTACTATTACATACAAAAATATCCAGGGAGTGTTTTCATTTTTCCATAAACTTTTGATTAAGCCAATGGGACGTGGTAGAGTGAGAAGTGCACATGTACCAATAATGTTCAAAGATAATGCAACATCAGCCCCTTCCATTTGATATTTTTTCATTTTTGGATTAATCAATTGTTCAATAATTAGCTCAAAGGCATTTCATTCACAGAAAAAAAAAAAAGGAAATTATTAACTGTTGATTAGAAAAATACCTGATTTGGGACACCAGAAAGATGAMCTGCTTTTAATGAGCTGGTAACATTCAGAAATAATTTGTAAAAATCAAARCAAGAGTATTCCCAAATTATTTGATCCTTCATTTAACAGATCAAAGTGGTTCCTCTGTTTCAATTTATGAACTGGGCATGGCACCACACATTAAAACATTTTTAAAACAAAAAATCTTATTTAGTTCTGAGCAAGAAAGCAGAGCTTGAGAGACACACTAAACCAACAACACCCCCAGTGAGGGAAAAAAATAAATCTGTCAGTAATAGGAAATCAGACTCAAGTTTTAAATAGCTGTGGGACAGAGGGGCAAGAACTCCAAGCATTTGAACTGATAAGGAACAGAGTCCAGGACTCCTCTTGAGGGTGCACTAAGGGCTYTTTCCTCAGCAAACTCCACAGCTGAAGGAGGCAATGAAAGAATTATTACACAAAACTTCCCTCTTTCAGCAAAGAGGTTMCTTTGTTTTGCCTCCTGTTGTTGCTTTACCCTCCCTTCTCAGGGGCACTTGTGGTTTGTTACAAATGGAGCTGGGCAGCTCTGGTGTGAGAGGATCAGAAATCTCATTAGTGCTGTTTATTCCCTCCTTTCCACCAGAGCTGCACTGTTTTGTACTGTGACTTTCCTCCCTGGCAGGTGGGGGAAGGCCACAGSAATGATGGAATGGCTCTAAAGAGACAAGAGATTCCCAGATGAGCTGGACTGTGGAGCCTGCTCAGAGAAAATGTCCAAGCATCAGCCAGGGCCTGTGAGAAATCAAACTTCCCCAGGCACTGCTCTGAAAGAATTACAAACAATCTTTCTGTACCTGTTGTTAATTCCAGATGTTCCCAAAGAGGTGTAGCTTTTAATTAACCAATGATTTAATTAACCAATGGTCTTTTAATTAAAAGGGCAATCATGTCCAGCTGCTTTTCTAATGTCTAAGAAAAAAGTGGCATTTCTAATAAACTTCATTTTCATGCCCTCAAAGAGCAGAGTCCGTGTCACCTCATTCAGCTGTCCCCAATACAACAGTGACACTGGACTGAGAAGGACAGACACCCAAGGGTGGCTCCAGGACATCACCCAAAGGAACCCAGCCCTAGCTGGAATATCCAGGAGCAGCCCTGGATCTCAGGGCCCTGAAGAGCTCAGCTCTGTGCTCCCCCAGGAACTACTGCTGATGTTGGCAGCTCCAATTCAAAGCAGCTGCTGGAGACAGAGAAAAGATTCTGGAGTGGTTCCTGCCCATTTAAGGGATTCTGGATCTCAGCAGCCACATGGAAACAGGACAGATACAAATGAACACCCCCAGGTGGTTTTAGAACACTTGCAGAATCACTGAGGGTTCCACAGGAAGTTATTCACAAGAGAAAAAATCAGAGTGGGGCTCCCTGAAAACACAAAGAGCCAATTTCTAACCTGGGGCTTTTACAGCTCTCTTCARCACAAGGCTGCAATGAACTGCTGCAAAGTTTTGGGTAAAAAACCCTAAACTGCAGTATTTTAGAAATCTAAAGGGATTCTGTGGATCCTTTCTGCTGGACTGCAAAATGCTGAGTTCCTCCAGAGCAGGAAATGTTTCTCAGGCACATGAGAACAGACTTGGCCTATTCACAGCACATGGAACTCACAACCCTCCCTCAGCTACACATCCTCCTTCCCACCCAACTGCTGCTCCTAACTCAGTAAGGGAAAAATTAAAAAAGGAGGGGGAAATAAGTGTACAGGCATTAAATCCAGCACTTTGATACCACACAGTCACATTTCTGACTCCTTCCAGCTCTCCCCTGTGCTTTGATTTCAGTCCATGCTTTCCCCTGAAGCTTCCCAACATCACTTCCAGTGCCTCTCCCATGCCAATTCTCACTGCTGCCCATAAATCCTCCAAGCTCTTTTATGCCAGAGAAATTCCTGACTAATCCAAGAAAGCTGATGATTTTTTAGGGTGGGTCAGGTGCCTGTTTACATTAAGATGAGTCTGGAGATTCTATTTCAAGTAGAACTGCCCACTTGAAATCAACTTTTAACATCTTTTAGGCATTGCAGTCTTGCTGTGCCTGGTTTGTTGGTGCAATTTGCCAGAGARGCATTTGCTGCCTGATTACTTCCTGTAAAGACTCACTATTCCAAATGAATTTATTTATATGGAATTTAAAGTAAAACTCTTCTGTGGTGAGCAGGGAATTCTGATGAATTAACTGTTATAGCCAGGATTCTTGGCATTATTTTAGCTCTACTTGGACAAACAATTATATAAAAGAAAATACAATTWCTTTGCACTCCTTACCTGCTGCATTAGATGTGTACAAGGTACAGTTCTCATCACTGAAAAATTCAGAGCTCTACAGAAGCTCAGATGAACTATTCCCCTTTCTTTACATTTAATCAATGAAATTAAATAGATAAAATTATTTTTAAAAAATATCTGAAGGCTACCACTGAAGATTGCCTACCACACACTTTTCAGGTTGAACATTTGAAGAACATTTTTCCTAATGATAAAACTACAGAGAAACTGAGCATGACTGGGAGTATAAAAAAATCACATTTTAATTTCAGTTTAAAGTGTAAAGGAAGGAAATATTGTCTTGAAGGAAATCTCTCCAGATGCACTGACTATTCCCTAATGCAATCAGACAAATGCCACCCAGCAAGACTAAGTGCTTTAATAAACTGCACTTTCAAGTGAAGGCAGAAACTGCTCAGATAAAACCTTTAGGAGCTGCTTTTCCCACTTGGAACCCTGATTCTCTTCCCTGGCTCCAGGGCAGGCTGTGCCTTTTCAGACATTAGAGACACCCCAGAAATCTGCCTGGGCAGGGAGGGCAAGAGCTGCAGAGCATCCTCATCCTGAAGGGCACAGAGGAAACCCTGAAGCAGCTCTGGATTCCTGCAGGGGGCTCAGGTGACTCCAGCTCATGTGGAGGATTTCAGGTCTCTGCCTCAATTCCCACTGAACTCACACTCCTCCTTCCAGTGAGCCTATGAAAAAACCCACAATTTTTAAAGGAATCTGCCTCTTTCAAAMCATTTCTGTGTTTGATGGAAGTGCCTTTAAATACCCTTCATTTATTGCCCTGTAATAATTATAATTCAGTATAAATTACAGTTTAATCATATTTGTATAATTATATTATAATTGAGAATAAAGTTTTCATTCCCACTGAACTCACACTTCTTCCAGTGAGCCTATGAAAAAAACCCAGAATTTTTCAATGAATCTGCATCTTTCAAAATATTTCTGTATTTGATGAAAATGCTTTTGAATAGTCTTCATTTACTATCCTATATTAATTATAATTTTGTTATATATTATAATTAAATAATTTTGTTATAATTATAATTAAATAAATTATCATTTAATTATAATTATAACTGAGAATAAAGTTTTCATTCCCACTGAACTCACACTTCTCCTTCCAGTGAGCCTATGAAAAAACCCAGATTTTTTCAATGAATCTGCATCTTTCAAAATATTTCTGTATTTGATGAAAGTGCTTTTAAATACCCTTCATTTCTTGTCCTGTATAATGATAATTTAGTAGGCAACACAACCTTGGGCTGTTTTGGTGTGTGGGGAGAGACAAGGGGTTTAAATCTGACTGAACAAGCTGAGCCTACCAAGCACCAGGGAAAGAAGATGACTTTGGAGTCAAAAGCAGGAGAGAAAAAGAAACTTTAGAGCCCTCAAATGACAGCTGCTTGACTGATGTGACATCATTAGGTTTKCATGTTTAATGTTCAGATAAGCTTAAAAATGGAAAATRAAGGCAAAGGAACCCAAAGGCAAGTCAACAAGTGAGAGCTAATGAATGATGCATTCAGAGAGCTTGTTAAGCCATGGAGCTGTGTTTATAAACTATTTTCCACATTAATGTGCACTAATATCTTTCAGATTTATTGTAATGAAGCACAACATCTCCCATTTCCTTTGAAGGGAACACAGAACAAGCTTTTGAAACAATTTTACCTCTCATGTCTGAGCAGCAGTAACTGGGACAGACTTTCTTTTAGGTTCCTGTGCATCTTCCATTTTCAGGACATTTTTTAGGAAAAGACCWAAAAATGTTTCTTATCTGAACTGCATCATATCATACTGAAGATCTTTTTCAGGCAAAGGAAAAAACAGCAAGGTTCCTGAGGACAATTTACTCCTTTCCTGAAGACAGGGAAGCGCCATTCATTCTCATCCCCCAAGAAAGATGGCAAAGGAAAAAAAAGGCTTTTTCTGGTTAAGTCACTATGMTAAAATTCACTTTGGAAGCCCCAATGTTGTTTCACAAAGTATTTCTGGATTTAAGTCATCAATCTGCTTTTTCTATAACTGTTAGATATGAACAGGAGGCAATTTTGGAAAGGGAGTTAACAAGAGGAATAATCAAAGTTTGCAAGCTTAAAAATCTTGATATTCAACCTAAAATAAATCTGTTTTGACCAGACACCCTCATTTATCAGATCTGAGTGTTTAATTTATGAGTAAAGGGAAATGTGTTGTAATTGCTATAATTTAACAGAATGTGGTTACTAGAATGGCATTTTTTTCAAGGTAAGGAAGGAAAAAATCTGGCTATCAGCACACAGTTTGACATAGTGTTGGTATCTGCACAAGTTAACAGAATTATGCAGGATATGTATTTAAAAAGCATGTCAGGAAGAAACACTCAAAAATTAATAATAGTAATCACTATAATCAAATTAAAAACCCAAATAAAAAACAAAAGCCCCACTCCATTCTCCTCTTGAAAAAAACAACAAACAGAACACCCCCTCAAAAGGAAATAATAATCATTTTTTTTCAAGAGCAAAACCATACAAACCACCTCTAGATCTCACTCCCCCTTGAATGTTTTGCTCATCATTGTCATTTGCAGRTTATCTGAGGAGATTTGTGCACACACAAAGGCAAAGAATCCACACTATTTTTTTTTCCCCAGTAAAATCCTTTCTGGCCACTGAGCACAAATTGTACTTTTAGGGGAAAAAAACCCACAAAGGAGGAAACATCCACGGAGCACCAGCTTTAATCCAAAAAGCCACCAGGAAATCAGTATCAATCAGAGTTTCTAAATGCCTAAACACCTCCTGCTGTAGTGCCACTCCCTCCTAGGCAGGAGCAGCTGGAGAACATGGAGTATTTGAATTTAGCAATACCATCTTTCTCATGAACAGCGCTTCTCTGTGTGAGAAAAGCTCCACTGGGGGATCACAGCTACTCACATGAAAAATTGGGAACCATTGGTATGTTTCCCTCGGTTTGCCATTGACAAAAGGAACGCTCTGTCATGTTTGAGAATAAAGTTTTCATCTGTTTGAAGAAAAAACATGTTTGTCAGAGATTTTTTTTCCCCTCAGGGAGGCAGGTTTTGTTTTCTGATGGATGCTCTAAAAGGAGAGGTTCTGCTGCTGCTGGAGAAATGGAACAGGTTGGAGGAAAAACAACAAGCAGGTTTAAATAAGGCTCTTGAATGACAGCTGAGGCAAGGTTTTGTTTCTTAAAGAAAATGGTGCAAACATTTCTAATTCAAAATAATTCAAGTCATTATGAGCATCTTCAGTAAACATTTAAAGCCTGAATTATTTGGGTAAGAACAAGGTTGGCAGAATTAYTGATATTCTAAACCAAGAATTAACATTCATGATACTCTTATTTACACTCCAGGAGAAAAAAACATTTATTTCCCTGCTATGGCACACTTAGAGATGCCACCTCTCCACTCAAACCCTCAAATCTCAAAGCATAAAGGCAGAAAAACCCACCTCTCTATAGCTGAATCTAAGTATAAAAACCATGAAGGCTCAACTGAACATGCATTTTATATTGCAGTGAAATAAARAGGAGTTCTGGTTGTACAGCAGAACATAAACCCAGACCTCCTCCAGGTCATTTCCAAAGATAAAACCACTAATTTGGAWGTACAAAGCTATGAATTTTTAGATCACATATCAAAACACAATCCTGCAGATTTAGCACTCACTGTGAGAAATAAACCCCGGAATAACTCCTTAGTAAATGGAGCTGTTCAAGCCTTTCYTTGACTAAAAACTTCAATACTCCCACATCAAACTATGTCTCTTTTTGAAGAGAAACTTAATTTAATTCATCTAACAAGAGCTACTTGCAGCACACACAGAAGCAGAGGCTGTAAATAAATATATTCCCTGTCTCAACACTTGAACATCACAGTAACCACCTGGTTTTTTCAAGAAATAATTCTGTATCTTTAAACAAGTAATTTATAAACTCCCCATTTTCCTTCCAAGAGATTTTTACAAGAGGTGATTGGACATTTATTCACCAGTTCTTTGCAAGGAAAATGACTTGTGTAACATAGAAATGAAGTCAGAAATGAACCCTGAGCATACAAACCTTGAGGARGGAAGGGGAGCAAAAGGGACATGAACAAAAGCAGGAATCACTGTTTAGAGCTGGAATTGTGTAGATTCTCTCTCAGAATAAGTCATGAACCCTGAGAAAGGTTAGACACAGAACTCTTCATTTCTCCAAGCAACACAGATACCCCATCTACAAAGGGACTTAGCAGTTGGCTATGGATTTACTAGGGAGGGGACAAGGGGACAGAGTTTGAATTTGTGTTACTGAGCTTTTGTCTCTTACCTTTTCATTTTGCAAAAGACCACATTCTCTATAAACAAAAGAATATGTTGACAGTTTTAGGCAGGAAGATAGGAGTTGATTCATGAATAAAGTTGCCTAGCCTCCATGCTGAAAGTCATGTTTAACCAATTATGTTAGCCTTAATTAATTGTCAATTTAAGTTAAATATTAACAAAAAAAATTTATCTGAAAGTCATGCACATAAAAGGAATTCTCATGCAGCATTAGTTTCATGCAAAAGGTTGATCTATGAGTGGACCTGTTCTCATTAAGTAGTTTGGGAAATCAAGACTTGTTTATCTCAGAACTGAACAAAGGATCTGCAAAGACATCTTTGCTCTTACCTTTAAAATAGCCACCATAAATAGATTCACCTCCTTTTCCATTACCTACACATTAAAAAGCAGCAATTAGAACTTTGTGCTTCATTCATACAAAAGCTGTGCATAACATTCCACTCTCAAAATGGGATCTTCCCTCCTCAGGCTCATCTGATCAGGCCCAGGATTTGAGGACATAGTGAAAATTTTGGTAACAGGTATTTCAAGAAAGGAACAAAAAAAATCCTGAAAAACTCCTTCTGGAGACTTTAGAAACATTTCTAGTTCATTCAGTGCTTTATAATTAATTTTAAACTTATTCAGTTACATTCCTGTCCCAACAGAACATCACCAGTGTTGCCTCTACTGCAACCACAGAAGTGAAAAGCAGTTTAAGACTGGAGTTTGCATTTGAATTAATTTTAATAAGATCATAAAGAAATTATTTTAATGTCATAAAACCCTCTGCTGAGGAGTTTTTACCACACTTTTCTAAACAAACACTACATCAGTTGGAACATTTTAGAACTTCAAAAGTGAACAATGMAAGGGGYGTTCTATGCCATACCTCACAGTAAATAAAGTATTTTTATGGCATTGTAACACTTTGATGGCATTCTCTGAAGCTTTATATTATGAACACATATAAATTTTATTTTCAATTTGTTCTCTTTCAAAGCTGGCAGTTTYTAAAGCCCATTTTACCTTCACTGAAGTCCCCACCCTGAATCATGAAGTTTTTAACCACACGGTGGAATGTGGTGCCTTTGTAGCACAGCTTCTTCCCAGTTGTTTTGCCAATTCCTTTCTCACCTGCAAAGAAGGTGAAACAAAAACCATTTACAGCTTGGAACTGAACAAATTCCAGGGGTTTTCCCTCCCTTGTTGCAATGGACATGGGAGCCATAACTAAAAGATAACACAGTCCCACCTGATGCCTTTTCACCATCCAGAAGGGGGATCTTTACAAGAGGTGAAAATTAAGTTGTTTCTTAAAAAACTTCTCCTCTCCCCCTCAAGGAGGAGTGTGTAAAGCTACTCAGGATAATTTATAAAAAAACAAGAGTTCAGGATAATGGTGGGTTRATTATTTTCTGTGGGTACAGCTACACTCCTATGCAGGTCCCAGCATCCTGGATGTGACAGATGATTCCCAGGAGAAAAGGCAGGAGAACAGATTTCAATTCAGTTTCAATGTGATCCACACTTGGAAAAGTGGGATTTGAGCTACTCCAAACTCCCAACACCTTCACTAATCCATGCACAATGCCAGGCCACCTCTTTACAGCAGCTGCACTGGTGATTTTGAAGTTAGTGGGCCCAGAACCTCAAGTTTCATTAGCACCTCTTCCAAAATTCGAAAGAGAAGCTGCCCTGGGCTTGTGGAGGAGGTCACAGTGAGTGGCAGGGCTGAGGTTCATGAGGGATTTATACTGGCCAAGAGACACTGACTTGAGCTGCCCAGAAGAGGGGAGCTGGCRCAATGTGACAATTAACAATAAAAATCCCACATATCCAGGGGATTCTGTGTACTGAAACATCAATCAACAGGGTGAGTAACAGCACAAATAACCCAATGTTCACTTCCATCCCATCACTGGCTCTGCAATAGGTGTTTGAGGGTTATTTCACCAAATATTCTGAACTCTCAGARATGCAGGTACACTCATTACCCAATAATCCCCTGCTGCAATCTATTACTGTGCCATCCCAAATTCACTGACAGCTCCATCATCCCAAATTTGCCATGCCAAGCCCAGCACTGCCAGGATGAGGCAGTTTGTGGCACAAAACCCACTCAGGGCATTGCTGCTCATCAGCCTTCACTCCTGGAATGCCACTTATTTACCTGCCTCTCCACACCCATCATCCCAATCCATGCCTCCTCCTACTCCATTTTGGTTTTCCACATGGGTTATGCAAGCAAAGCTGTTTGTTCCAGGGATGGACACMCTCCTCCACAAAGCATGCCCCTCTTTGCTACAGCACTGAAAACCTCTCATCAAACAGCACCATGGAATATCTGCCTGCATGTTTGGTCATGTTTCAGGATGTCCCTCAGGGCTGTGGAAAACCCCCTTGGAGAATGGGATCCTGCATGGCATTTGGGCTGGGGACACAGGGATGGCAGCTTTGGCTGTGGCCAGGAGTCACAGTCCCTCTTCTTACTCCTCTTTACTGCCATGACTTTCCCAGTCAGGTAAAAGACACAGCAGTTGCTCCACTGGCAAGAGCTGCAGCACCTCCCTGAGCTCAGACACTTTTCCAATGCCTGTGAGCTCAGCTTCTCTTTTGTTTGTTGTTCTTTTTGCTCAAGACACGCATGAATTTTGTCTGGTAAAGCAAAAATCATTGTCTTTGATCCCCATCTATTTACACCCTTCTTGCCTAAGCAGGTCCTTCCATACACTGCACATCCCTGGGAGATGGGATGGCAGAGGAGAAGCAGCTGCCACCTGGACTGGCAGCTCAGTGTGACCCACTCTGGATCAGGTGCCAARTGGTGCCTGTCTGGGATCAGAAGGGAAGCAGCTCCTGGCAAAGCACCACAGCAAATGGCCATGTGTTTGTGCCATGGGTGGGCAGCAAGTCCAGCTGCTGGATTTAACAGCAGGAGCCTCTCTCTGGGCAGAAAGGAGCTTTCCAGGGGCCAAACCTATTTCTGCAGCAATGCCAGAATCACCCTGTGTCTTGGGTTGCAAGATGTAACAAAAAAAAAGTCTGTATTCTATTTACCATCTGTTGGAATCCTTGGGGAGGTGTTTATCTTTTCTAACTCGGGGAGGGAGAGGTGTTCATGGCCCAGCTGTTAAACCAGGTGGGGCAGKGTTCTTTATCTCTTCCACAACCCATCCTTCCTTCCAGGGAATTTCTGCTGTTCATGGACCATTGAGGTTCAGTGCAGGGCTGATAAAATTCCATCATCCCATTGGGAGATGCTCCAACCAGGGGGTGAGCCCAGCATTCCCACCTGRATAAAATCTGAGACTCAGGACAGCCTGTTTTCCACTGGATTCCAGAGGAAGGTTGGAGCCATCTCATCACCACTGGACCCTTGGAAGGAAACTCCACCCTTCTACAGGATCATCTCTGCTCYAACAGAACCACAYCTGTCACTGCAGGAGGACTTGACTGGACTCCTACCAATACCCTGACCAACAGGTGTCAGGCTGTRTYCTGAYTCTGTCAGTGTTTGCTTTTTGGTTTGTGTTTTGTACCACTACATTTTTAATAYCCCTAKTAAAGAACTGTTATTMATCTYCCCATATCTTTTGCCTGAAAGCCCCTTAATTTCAAATTGATAATAATTCAGAGGGAAGGGGTTTGCATTCTCCATTGCAAGGGAGGCTCCTGCTTTTCCCTGGCAGACACCTGCCTTTCCAAACCAAGACACCCTGTCCTCCTCCATCTGCCAAAACCAGCCTGGCTTGATGATGCTTTGTGCAGAATGAGACATCCCCTTCTCCATTACCATTCACCTCCTCAGGTGGGCACAGCCTTGCAAATGCTTTGTACTTGCAGAAACAAATCATTATTGTGAGCACCAATAAAAATGTGGAATATCAGCTGCATACCTGAGCACAAGCAAAGGAAGTTTTTACAAGTCTTCGGACAAATGTCTGAGAAGAGCTGAAACATAATTCGACCAACTAGAAAATAATTTAAAAAAATAATAATTAGAGTTTTAGAACTGTTTGGAATAAGAAAATCTGCATAGAAATCAATCTGTATGTTCTAAAAATGTGGTTTTCTGAGAAAAGGTTATTTTATCAAGCAGAGTAAGGAAAAAGCTTAAGTATGCATCTATTAAAACACACAGCATGAAAAAAATAACATAATTGTAAAAAAAGAGAAGATATTAAGTAATATAATTCCATCCAATTTATCAGAAGTCTTAGAGATTCCACTGTGATTTGAACCTGGAAAGCCAAGCTGCTTTACTAAAATAGTTTAATGATGTCAGATCTTTTCCATTTTGAAAATGATTTCCCATAAATACAGGTCCTCAGAGAGCTGGAGCAATTCCCTCCCCAATTACTGTGTTTATCCAAAYGCATTAATAATCACATTTGCACAGTTTGCCCTGTGATCATTACCTAAAAAATCCAACTGGCTTAGCTCCATGTTGTGCTGAGGATTTACAGCTGCATTGGCACTTTTGGCCTAAAATCCTTCAGTTTAAAAAAACACCCAGAACAACCAAAGAGGGAAGATGAAAGGCAGGCAGGATTAGGTACCATGAACCAAATGTTTTCTCTTTGCTGCTGTTGGTAGTTGTGCTAGGTACCTTCCAAAGCTATTCAAATACTGCTGGGAAGTGGTTGGATATGAAGAAAATTTTGAAAACTGATTTACATTTTCTATTTTATTTTCCAAGATACTGGGATGTGTAGTACTAAAAAAAAGCCTCAAACTGCTCCCAAATGTATGAAATCTTGGAAAAAATACATCATTAATGAAGAAAAAATTGGTATCTCTGCAGGTTGTAAAATAATCCCTAGRAGCCTCACTGCTGGGCAGGATTACAAGGACACCAGTAACAATCTGTCAATGAGCACTACACTCTAGTGGTGCACACTGGTAACACTTCAACATCTAAAAAAATAACCACTCCAGGAATAACTTCTCTTTTCTTTCCTTTAAAGAAAGAGAAAATTTAAGTTCAAATGTATTTCATTCAATACTTAGTCACCAAAAAAAATTTTGAGAGGCTGCTAAGAAACTGCATTTAATTTTAAGGTGCTGTCTAAATATAAACAATTATAAGAGGGCAAATTGTTGTTGCAGAAAGGAAGAAATAAAATGACAGAAAGGAAGAAATAAAACTATAATCTTAGATAAAAATCCAAGCTGCCTTGAGCTGTTGAAGGGTCTGTATCTCATTAAATGCCATAAGAATGTTCTCTAAGCACTCTTTACTACAGCAGGAACATCCAAGGGAAATGGGTAGGGAGAGTGTCCAGAGAATGAAGAAACGGGGAATGTAGGGAAGGTTCAAGGAACAGCAGCTCTGTAACTATTTGCAAGTGAAGAAACCATTCTAAGCTGTGAGGACTGCAGGTTCCTACAAGGAACACCACACACAGAGAAAACAGTTTAGTAGAAGAGTTATCAATTTTCATTAGAGCCCAGGAATTCAGGAGAACACAAATCCCAATCCCCTGCTGCAAAAGCACCAGTGACTGAAGTGCTTCAGAGAGCCACATCCAGATCTTAAAGAATCGTGGAAGAGAATCCCAGAATGGTTTGGGTTGGAAGGGATTTTAAAGATCATCCAGTTCCAGCTCCACTGCCATGGCAGGGACACTTCCACTGTCCCAGGCTGCTTCAAGCCCTGTCCAACCTGGCCTTGGGCACTTCCAGGGATCCAGGAAAACCTTGTGCCAGGGCCCCAGCACCCTCACAGGGAGGAATTTCTACCTCATATCCATATAAACCCATCCTCCTTCAGTTTAACACCAATCCCCCTTGTCCCATTGCTCCATGCCCATGGGAGTCCCTTCTCCAGCTCTCCTGGGGCCCCTCTAGGTCCTGGAAGGGACTCTCAGGTCTCCCTGGAGCCTTCTTTTCCTGAGGCTGAACAGCCCCAAGTCTCTGTGTCTCTGCAGAAGATTCCTCCAGCATTCCCAGTGTGAAATAACACCTGACACTTTCCAGGGAAAAAGCTGTCACTGCCCCCACTCTGCTCTCCAGCCCAGCTGCTGCTTCACCAAGGTGCCAAGTAACTGAGGGCTCTTGGGCCCTGCAGGCTCCAGGAGGGACTTTCACCCTGAGGCACAAATTGGGGAAGGATTTTGCTGCAAGCCTTGCTTACAAACCCACCCCACTGAGCACCTGAAGCAGCAGACACCTTGGTGTTCCACTGRAAGAACTCTTTTGCTCTCACAGATAAGGCAGAAGATGGAAAGAGACATTCATAACTAAGATCTGAGTTTCAGCAGTATTTTTCATAGTGCTTTGTCAATAACAAAGCCTGCCAGGTGCTCATAAAACCAAAGAATGATTCGTGCTGGGAGGGACCTGAAATCATCCAGTTCCATGTGCAGGGACACCTTGCAGTAGGTCAACTCCATGCCCCACCCAGCCTGGGCTTTTTATGTCCTTTAATCTCACAAATTGTAATGCAAATATAGCCAAGATCTCCAAAGATTACAGATCCAGTGTATAAGAGAAGGGCTGTTTCCTTCATCAAACCTGGAGCACTGCTCCCCCAGCTCCAGAAAACACAAAGCACACACTGTGCATCCATCTGCTGGGTTACTGTCTGCATTTTACAGCAACTGCAGGAATACCATTAGCACTGCAAGGTTGTGTTTCCCACTGCCAAACAGGCAGTGAAATGTGCCAGAGAAAAATCAAACCCATTTTCACACCTTGCTCAAAGATGCATGAGGGAACAGCTGCTAATAAAAAAAAAATGAATAAAAGCAYGTGTGATTAGAACTTAGGAATCTTTCTTTTGCTTCATCCCCTCACAAAAAGAGAAAAAAATTCATTTTAAACTTGGAGCTGAGGTATATGCTGATATAGCACAGAYAAAAAAAGCAWCTGAGATGCTTCTTATTTCCCCAGATTTAGACACCTCTTCTCTGAAATGATCCACCTTGACTGCAGAGAATCTCCAATGCTTCCTTCAGCTTSACTTCCCTCATGCAAAGGTTAAGTGATGTGATGAGGGAACAAGCTCTCTGTGACTAACCATAATATTTGAACAGTAAATTAAAATAAACAAGAASAGGTAAGAAGAGCCAGTCAAGCAGGCAAAAGCTGCTCACAAACCTACCCAGAGCCCTCAGCTGGCTTGAACCAAGAAATAAGCCTGAAGACACCTCAATTCCAGGCTAAACTCAAAACTRCTGGGTTACATTTGCCTGTTATTTATGAAACAATATTTTGATAAAGTATTATTGGTAAACAGGCTTTGAACTTATTTTTTAAAGGATCAGAGTAAGTGGTGAAAGAAGTATGTACATTACATACAGCAGGTGATGTAAAATCTAAGCTSTTTGGAAATTTGATCAAGTGCTCTCTGCAGCTAATGAGCTGTACCAACCAGAGAAATCAAAAGGCAAAATGACAAAAGATAACCCAATTTCAGAGCTCTGTCTTCACACTAAAAGATGATTTTTTTMTTCTTTTGTTTTTGAACTMCTTAATTTTCCAGCTGAGGAAGAACTAGTACTTGGCTCAAATTAAGTAGTGGRAATATCCATGCTATACTGAAATAAGGGSTCCAGGTAGCAAAGTTYATTAAAATAATCAYTGATTTCAAATKATTATTGTTTCAAAKGTAAATCCTCCAATTTAGCTGCTTAACTTTTTGGAAAAAAACCTTGGGAGCCAAACAAAGTTATCTTCCAAATAATGTGAAAACTGTTTTGCTRCATTTTATTACATTTGGACCACACAGGAATCAAGTTCAGCWACACACCCCCWAAACAAACCTGGTTTTTCCAAACTSTATCTACTGGATTTTATCCTGTCTCARTTTCTCAGAGTAAGCCAAACAAGAGGTACTTYTCCCCAGCCTATCAGCAGGAATATCCTGCTGAAGGAGAAAGCAGGGATTACAGGCAGTGAGACAATGATGCACAGCCCAGGACAGCTGCCAAGAGGCTCAGACACATTTCCATACAAGTTTAAATAACAGCTCACTCAAAGGACCCCATTTGAATTGTATTCATTTRTTTATCCCTCAATCTGGGAACGCTAAGGCACAGGGATTTTTTAGAAACTGCTCCAGAGGTAAAACGTGGCTAGTTTTCAAGGAAAGAAAAGTGTGGAACAAGGATAGATTTTATTTCAAATATGAGTTTCAGGAGTGGATGGCYCATTCCCCTGAGCAGGGATCTGTAGCCCTGACACATGAACACTTTGTTAGCACCTCCCTGCCCCACCTGCTCTCTTTGCAAGGAAAGTCTCCAGGAATTTCTCTCCCAGCCCATTCTTCCACAAACACCACCTSAAGTTCCCTGCATTCCCTTCTTCCCTGGTCTCCACAAACCAAACTGATTTCAGTCCTGCACACACCAAACACTCCCTGGCTTTGGTTTCCCAGGGATATGGAAGTGASAGGCAGCACTTGGCCTTCTCCTGGCAGAAGAGGCTGAAGTTTTTCTTCCATTTACTGATCCAACTTGTTCCAGACCTCAAGGTGAGACTCCAGGGTATTTCATCCTGCACTGACAATTCCACATGATTATTCYGAATAGTTTTTTTATTGAATCAATTCCTTTCAAATCTCCATCTCACCAGCCCTGAGAGGGGTTTTCTCCAATGGGATCCCCCTTGACTCCTGCTGTCTCTCACAYAGTGGTTGCCCAGTGGAGCCAAAGTTCTGGGCTCTTTTTCCTGCCAATATACGATTTTTTTTCCCTTGTAAAGGCTAAAAGTTAATGTGGAGCCAGTTTGGAACAGTTTTTGTCTTTAGGAAAGGTAACGAAAACCCCACAAGGCATCACTGGGTCTATCACTGGAGGCACAACAGAGTGAGTATTGCAGGGGAGTTCATTTCACATAAATTCATAGTAGCTGACATCTCCAAACACACCAAACTGCAGGCTGAAGTGAGTAGAAAGAGAGGAGAAAGGAAAGACCACACTGGCTGTTCTGGGAAGGGACACATCCCAGGAGAAGTGGAACAAATCAATGAGCCAGGGGTCAAACAGCAACAGAAGACAGGAGAAAAAAAATAGAAAAAAAAATCTGATAAATTATTCTATGAATAAGAACGCAACAAAGCAAAACTGAGTGSATTTCCCAAACTTCCTGATGGATGAAGGCAGTCAGGGGGTGAGGTGAGGAGGGGAGATGTGGGAAGAAGACCTTGGATGGGCACAGGAACTGCTACAGCAGCCAAGTGCATCTGTGCCATCCTGGTGGGACATCTGTTCCAATTATCACACTACCTGAAAGGCTGCAGCTTCACACTGATTTTGCCTCACAGAGGAAAGAGAGAATTATTTAAATAGGCATCTGCTGCCATCCCCAAATTCTTGGAATACTGTGAGCAGTTTAATCCTGTGTGCACACTCTGTGTGCCCAAATCCACTGGTGGGGGGGCCCAAAAGAAGGGAGAAGCAGTTTGTGGCAGTGTCAGAAGAAATGCTTCTTCCTGATTTGTTTTCCATTTGCCCTTTAAAAATTATGAGCCACAACCTGCATTCATCATWAAAAAAAAAATGCTTAATGGGCAACTTATTTAAAAGCAGACTAAATTTAGCTTGAAAAACCACCAAGCCAACAAAAGTTTGCCCCACTGCAAGAGGCAAGTGCAAGCTGGCACTGAGTTTTATTCAAAGATTCCAGAGCTGTAATAAAAYATGGACACAAAAGCTGTAATAAAGCCTCTGGAAGCACAGCCACAGCAGAGATATTCACTCCTGCATTCTCCAAGGGATCTTATTAGAGTTAAACTGACCTGACTTTTAATTGCTACAGGTATCCTGGCACACCCTGGGCAGCAAAGCCTGCAAGAGCAGAGCCAGGATTTGGCAGCTGTGTGGGGGGAATGGTTTTGGACTCTCAGCAACCAACAGTGCAAAAAAAAAAAATGACACAGTTTTGTGTTCTGCAGGTAAAAAGATGCTTCCAGTGCTGCAAGAGGCACATCCCCTGCTCTCTGCATTTTGTGGAGATGTTGGTTCAGCTTTTCAGTGCACACAAGGTGGGGGCAAGGCCCTTTTTCTTGGCTAGCAACAAAATGCAGGGCWGTTCTGCTCCCCACTTCTCCCTGCATGTCCTAAAATTGAATAAGTGTATCAGCCTATTTACTGAAGTCAAAATAAGCAAAATGTCAGTTTGTAAATCTGCTGGCAGCTTGAAAGTTAAAASGAATACCTCACTAGTGCCAGCAGGTGAGCACATCTCTCAGAGTTAGTGCTTGGTGTCATCTGGAAGCCCTGATTTACCACTTGATTCAGCTTCTGAAGGTCATCTTAGAGCTAAGAGAGCAACGTTTAAGCTTTTTAAGTATATCCTTAAATCCCAAGATAGAGTTGTACAGTGAATTAATAAACAGAATAAAGYAGCTTGCCCAGACAGCACACAGTGAGTCCCAGCACCAACATTTTACAAAGTGGCATTTTTGCTGCCAAAATCCAAGCCATGAGTCAGGTGCAGTGAAACCAGCAGGGCTCCAAGTCTGATGTGCAGCTGGGAGATTCCTGGTACTTTCAAGAGAAAATAAATGCAGACAGACACAACCAGAGCCCTGGGTCTGCTCCAGGTAAGCCAAGCTCTGCAGCACCAAGAACAGCAAGGCTGCAATTCCTCCCTGACAGCTCTATCAGTCACCAAAGCCAAATGGTTTGGGGRAAAACAAGGTAATCCACTTTCACTCGAGGTGCACAGCTCAAGGCTGAGGAGGGGATGAGGCAGGAGGAGAGATTATRAAATGGGAACAGCAACCTGTGCAGGGAGAGCAGAGAAAACAGCACGGGGAGAGAGCCTTCAGATGGAGTCAGAACAACAAACAAAACACACTAAACCTAAAAAGATTAACAGCAAATGAGATTGAGAATGAATTGTCTTTGCTCTAAATCAATCCCATCAAACTACCGTTCCTAACTAGAAACCCACCCAGCCTGAAGCAGTTTTAGTTGTCTCATTCCATAGGAAATTTCACCCGAAATTAAAGMAACGGAACATGTTAAAACTCCATTTACATCACCACTTATCTCCTCATCGGAACCATTCAGAGCAGACAATGTCAATCAAAATAACTCAGACAGGAGTTACAACTGCAACAGATTCACAGAAACGCCCTATCAGGCCTCTGAGATTGGAACAGAATCTCTCTTCCAAAATTGTGATGAAAATAAAACGCTAAAAGGGTTTCAGTTGCAGCTGAATGAGGCTGAAATTTGGAATCTCTGAGATATAAGCTCGTAATTCCAAGGTTTTCAGAGAAACATTGAAGCAGAAAATGAAAGTGAAAGCGTAATGAAGCCATCACATACATTCATTTTTCTAGAGACAAGTGGCAGCAAGATAAAGCACGGAGTTAGGTGTGAGACAACTAATATGCATTGATAAATGCGATTTCAAAGAGATGGGTGAGCAAATCTCCACTTCCAATCTTTACAGACAGGGGGGAAAAACACAAGAGGGAACCAAGCTGCAGTTCAGCATTAAAACTCAAAGCCTATCACTCCTGGGCATTACACCTGTAGAGGGAAAATCTGAGTTAAAAGACGGATTTATTTTAGTTATTGGGTTTTTTTAACAGGCCATCTTGTGTGGTGTTCTGTGCAGATTGTATGACTGAATGTCCGGTTCTTCCCTTACATTCAGGACAAGGAAAGATTTAGCCCAGATGACCTCCTAAATTCCTTCCCAATTTTAATTACTGTATCATTAAAAATACTTAWAGGAGTAAATATCCACTCTCCTCACAGCCTGCCCTGATTTTCCACAGTTTACAGAAGTGGCATAACAAAGGTATAATACAAAAGGTGTAATACATCACCAGACGCCTTTTTCCCTTCAGAACAACGTTTTTCAGCCCTGCCGAACCTCTATATTCATGCGTGCAAATAAAAATCGATCTCAAGGGAGAACGAGGAGCATCCAGCACCCCAGAAAASATCCGAAGTTATTAAAAAGTAACTCAGAAATAACGCATCAACGGCTAAACCCGCTGCTAGCGGCTCGGGCCCATTATGCAGGCAAARAAGCGTGATTTAAAAGCCCCGAACACAGCCTTACCTGGCTCCCTGTTGATCTCTATCTCGAAGAAGCACTGGGGCCGGTCCTGCACCCCCATGGCCGCCCCTCGGCCTCGCCACCTGGACACAAAGCACAGAAGGAGCCCCCGCGGTCCCTCCCTCCCTCCGTCCCTCCCTCCTCACCCAGGGGTTCAATTACAGCGGGGCGGCTCCGCCTCAGCCCCGACCCCGCCGGCGGGGGGAAAACTCGCTCRGAGGGGAAGCGGTTCCTGCCGCCAACACGCCAGCCGGGCTCGGCGCAGTCGGCGCGGCCCATCCCCTCCTCCCAGCCGCTTCCCAGCCTCTCCCCGTCCCTGCCCAGCGCGCCTTTCCCCCGGGGTTTTACCTGGCGGCTCCGGCGCTTTGTCCCCTCACGGCGCGCCCCCCTCAGCCCCCGCTGCCCCCCCGCCCCGCCGCCAGGCGGCGCCGCCGCCCCCGGCCGCCATTACCCGCCCGGCGCCGATGGCCGCGCCAGGCCCCGCCCCCGGCCCGCCCTGCCCGCCGCGCTTTCCCGCCCTCTGCGTGAGGGGCCGGCGCCGTGAGGGGACGCGTGACCCGCCTCCCCCGTGGCGCGTTTAAAATGATGGATGTTTAAATAATAATAATCGTAATAATAATAGCGTGAAAAATAAATCCAACTCTTAACTCATACTTCGCTGGGATGAGGGGGGGGGGAAAGGGAGTTGCGCCATGAGGGGAAGGGGGCTCCGCTCCCTCCCAGACATGGCGTGACCGAGCTTCCCCGTTGCCAAGTTTAATACGATTAATTAAAAAAAAAAAAAAAAATCCAACTCTTTACTCATGCTTCTCCCCTATGGGGAGTGTAATTGCCTGTAAGTGGTAGGCTGTGAGTTTTAATCCTGGAAACGGCGGCTCGATTCCCTCCGGTGCTTTCCCCTCAATGTAAAAATGGGAGCGGAAATCTGCTTGCCCACCTCTTCGAGGAGGAAGGGGCTTTGCAGAATACGTAACAAATAGCACCACAAATAGCCTTTGCAGAATAGATACAGTGAATAAATAACAATAAGTAACCTTTACTGAATAAATAATCCTAGTGGTTGGGGTATCTCGCTGCCCTGACCTCTCACCCTTATGGCTGTGCTGAGGGAACCCTCCAGTTCCCTCACCCCTTCAATTTGAAGTGTCTAAGACAACTCTTCATGAAATAAAAAAATATTTTTGCGAGTATAAATAAGCCATCAGAAGATTATGGATGGAAAATGTTCGCTGCAATGCATTCCTGGTTCTCCCTCAGGATGAGAAGGTGGCYGCCACCAGCCCGGGATCATCCTTGCTCAGTCTCAGCCTTGCTTGAGTCTTATAAATTAAAAACAATTTAAATCAAATACATTTGAATGATTGCAGCAGGCCATAGGTTATTTATTCTGCGTTGGAGAYGTTGGACCATGCTGGAGTGTGGAAGTGGTAACGAGGAATTGAAGCGTCAAACTGTTTAGGAAGGAGTATTAAAACTGTAAATCCTCAGCCTAACACATCCTTCAGGCCAAGCCACTTCACACCAAGGATATCCAGAAGCTTAAACCAGTTTGGTTTATTAATTTAATTTATATARATACTCTTGTAACAGTAGCTTTAGTAATTCCAGAAAGAAGTTTTCTTCCTAAGCAGGAAGGACACTTAGTCCTCAGCACTCAAAAAGCCAATTATTTCCAATGTTTCCCAAAAGTTGTACAAACCAGAACTCTGCAGTAATATTACCTGGCAGCAGTGTCTGCAATTATGTCCTTGTCTGAGGAGAAATTCAGAGGTTTTAGGTGAAAAAAAAAAGCCCTGCTGAGAATAAAGCAGCAATGCTAAAATCACAGGATGTTGTTAGCAGTTGGGAATGCAGCAAAGTGGGATTGTTTTAGATGTAATTTTTCTATAGTTTGATGGTTGCTGTCACGATAGTGTTTGAGGATCTCTTGAAGTTTTAATAGCCAGATTCTTTCATTCTTTATTAGGTCTAATAATCCATGATTGTGCAAGTGGTCCCTCGGGAATCCTGTCACTGGAGTTGTCACACTGGTTTGCTGGTCCTTGGGGGGATACTTACAGGCTAAGCTGTCAAAAAATGTGGAAAAAAAAAAAAAGTAGCAAGTCTGGTCCTCAATTATTTGGCAGTGAAATGTTCTTATAAAGCAGAAGGGTTTATTTGCCTCACTTTTCTGTGGTAGCTGAGAAACAAAGCTGCTGAGATGTTGAGTTGCAGGAGGTCTGCAGGAATTCCTTGCCAGAATTAAAATTTGAAARCACATCTCCCRAATTTTCTTAATCTTCAAATAGATTWTTCCCTTTCACCTGCAGTTTCTTGCTTTTCTGGCCTCAGAACATGAACTTCCYAGAGACAGATGAACAAATAAATAAGCAGAAAGTCCCAAAAAAGACATGGAAMTGTGCTGCTTGCTCTTGATGAAAATAGCAAAGATTGTGAGCAATAAAAAAAAAAAAAAGTTGATTTCAAGCCCTGATTATTTTAATAAAGAAGCAAACTGCAAAGAATTTCTGATCTCTTGGGAGATAAGCTCTTAAGATCATGTCTAGGACTAGAGCTGATAAATATGCAGCTTGGTGGAAGAAAGAGATACCAAAAGAAGAGTTTCTGAAGCACATCTGAGGCCGATGAAAGATGAAACACTCAGTTACAAATGAAGATTCTTTTTTTTCCCTCGTGTTCCTCTCTAGGAGCTGCTGCAGATGCTGCTCTGGTCACATCCTGTGYCCATTGAGAGCAGTGACAAAGTCCCCTTTGATGGCAGTGGCTCTGGTGTAGGCTGTGTGAGGGGGATCACACTCAGCAGGGTTATGAATAATGGCTTCAGTATCAGTCTAGTTTTTGATGAGCCATTTCACATTTGTGAAACACCCTCCTTTTACAGGCTGAAATTCTCCTGRTTGTTTCCCAGTCCAAGACACAACTTTTGCTCACACCAAGATCCACAGATCCAACTTTATCCTACCTCAAATCGACTTTAGGGATTTCTTGGTGGTACAATTCATGCCTAAGAATGCATGTGGACAAATCTTGGCTGGAAGCTGCATTCTTTCCTGACACAGAACCCTTTTGGTCTGGGAGGGTGAAAAGCAGGAGGCTGCAGTGCTACAGAGCCTGTGGGCATTTTGGGGTAAAACTGCTTGAACTGGGGCACAGACTTTAATTTCCAAAGAGTCTTTGATTGCCTTAAYAACTATTAGTCTCCATGTGGCCATGAAAGMTTGRATTAAGCAGCTTTTGTTTAGGTATTTGTAGAGGCTTTTCCTTATATTTTTTGCAAATTCCATGTGTGGAACCTGAGACTGCAATGGGGAAGGTTTTTTTCTGAGCAACAAGTTGTTGGTAGAGGGCCTAGTGCCTGAAAGGCCTCTGCTCTGTTCCTTGGTGCTGAGTATTTTCCTATCTACTTTGTTCCTCAAGGTGGAGAAGGAATTCCCAACAAAGCTTTTCATTATCTGGGTCATTTGGGTTTGGGGGCTGGTGCTCAGAATATTTTGGTGAGACGAATTCACGGGTGCTTGTTCAAAATCTCACTCTTCCCTGTTCCATGCAGATTCTGCTCCAGGAGGGATGCAAAGCGTTGGCACCAGGARAAGAACTCACACAGAGCTCTTCATGGGGGTCACTGAGGTTTTGAGCATTGAAGGATAAAAAAAGAGCTCGAAAATTCTACATTTAAATTAAAAAAAAAAACTTGTTACTGAAGAACAGACCAGCACCTGGAGTGTTTCCTTCAGTCAGTCAATCATGCAAAGCCATTTCTTTGATATTCGTTATGAAAAGTAAATATTGCAGTCCAGAATAACTGAAAAGGGGCTTTAATTATGCCAAGCCTCAGTGCTGAGCATGCACGAAATTAAAAGTGAAAGGCTGAGAGGCAGTTTATCTGTTGAACAAATGGGAACAGCARAAAGGGGCTTCATTAAAAAATCCCCAGGTCAGCATTTGAGTTTTAGAGAGCTAAAGGGGAGGAAATAGCACGTCTCAAGCAAAAGCYTTATCCCAGGCCTTTTTCTGGGAAGGAGCATTGATGTGGGGACACACTTGGGTACAGGGTATCTGTAACCTCAGACATCCAGCCTGTGGTTCTCTTCACTCAGGCTTCCCTTTCCCCTGGGATTTCCTGGGAACCCACTTAATACCTGAACCACTGACACACTTCCTGAAGGATTACTGAGCATCCCCCCATCCTGCCCTGGAGCTTTAGGAGTGTTTCCATCCCTGGCATGAGTAGGTGGCCCCATCTGCTATCCAGGCAGTAAACAGAATTTGTTAATGACTGCCCCAGCGTGATAGAAATATCAGCAACTCATTAATCCATTATGTGAGAATTGCTTAATGGGGCAGGGAATATTCCTGTGCTTGTGGTTTCTTCAGGCCTTGAAATCTGCTTTYCATCTGAGCTGCTGCAGGATGATCCCTACCTCCACAACCTTCCTGTCTACCTACATGCTTATTTGTATTTGTGCTTATCCCCTGCCTGCATTAGTATGAGTTCTCCTCAAATAATTTTACRAAAATATCTCAATTTAAAAAATATTCTACTGTGTGTAGATAAAGGGGTTGAGGATTTTACATTTCCTTAWCTAATAAATGCTTAATGTGTGGGTCGGTGTCTTGTGAATGTCTCAAGATCACACTTGGCATGATCCCAACCCCGAAGTGATTATTTTTTTTTCATTTACTCCAGGGTGTTAGAATTCAGAATTATTAAAAAAAAAAACCACCAAAACCACCCTGCTATCACTTAAAACTATTCTATATGCAAAGGCAGAAGTGTGTTACCTCATACCAGACATGATTTACCCACTCAGTAACACTCAAACTAGGTCAGAAACACGAGGTTCGTTTCTACAGCGTATAATTAACCAGTGAAACCTGGTGCTGCTGTGGAGGTTAATGATGCCATGGCTGCTTCTGCATGTGGAGTCYTGCATGGAAAGAAAGTGGGGCACGCTGCAGAACAGCAGCACAGGGGAGTTTTTACCCTTTCCAATAAAATTAGCCTGTTTGTGTGACTGTGTTCTTGCCATCTCCCATCTGTCTCCCTGCGCCTCTTGTCTCTCGTATTAAATCCTGAGCTCTCGGAGTGGGTGACAACAGAGAGCTTTTGGTAGGGACTTTGACAAGCTCTATCGCTCTGCTGTCGGGAAAAGGGATAAGGCAATTTTTGCCTAAAAGCCTGCTCTTGTTCAGAAGTGACACCGAGGCAGAGATTAGAAATAAAAAATGGTACTGAGCAAGTAGAAAAGGAAAATTCATGTGTATTGCTGGAGGCAGCCACACAAGCCTGTAAGAGGCTTGGTACGAAGTGCAATATCCCCAGGATCGCTCCAATTCAAACTAATATTTAATTAATGGCTTTTTGAGGGGAACATGGCACGTTGATTCCTCTCCCCTAGATTTTTCCCTTTCTTTTTTTCCCCCTAAAGTTCAATTTACCTTTTTGCCTTTGCATTATTAAAGATGTGTAAACCCAGCTCGGTATTCTCAGCCGGCACCGTCTGAGAACASTGTGTTATGCAGCTTGAAACGCTTGAATCTGAGTCAGCTCAGGTGCTTCAGAGCTTGTTAGCTTTAGCTCAGACAGCTTCTGCAGCCCGCTGCCAGCGCCAGCTCGCAGGAGGGATTGTTAATTAGCTGACATGCAAATATATGCAGAGATTGGGGGCCCTGCCTGTGGTGGGCACCATCAAAGCAGCTCTGCAGAGCGGCACAGATYCATCACTCTGCTGCGCTGAGCCAGAAGTGACTTCACGGAGCACCGGTGGGACACCTTGTCRCTGCTGTCCCCAGCTTCCTGCTCCAGGGGTGTGACATGCGGCACGGAGGGGCTGGAGCTGGCTCCGAGCAGAACCAGCTGAGCTCTGCATCGCTCCGAGACCCAAACGGAACAAGTGCAGCTCCATTTGTATGCACTGCTGATCCTGAGCCATTAAATCGTATGGAAASCACGCTGACTCCACACAAAGCCAGCTCGGGCACGGAGAAATCCATACAGCTGCCAGTGCTTTAAAAATAAAGAATTCAAGGAGCAGCACGAAGGGAACTGGGTGAAATGTRGTGGCCCCTGTGAGCTGGGAGGTCAAACTAATTGATACAGTGCTTTGTTCTGCTGTTAAAGCGGTGAATCYGCAGCTGAGGCTCCAGAGCAGAGTGATAATAACAGCAAGAGCAGTGCCAGGAAGGAAAAGCCGAGCAGTTGGCAGAGCCGGGGAATTCACAGAGGATCTGAGCAGGCAAAAGGGAACAGCTCCCTGCTCTTGAACCCGAGGGATGAACAGAGAATCCTGGTAACTAATGAGGGCACCGAAAAATTCAGGTCAGCAGGTCAAGGGAGGTGATTCTGCCCCTCTGCTCTGTCCTCATGAGATGCCACCTGGGAGTGCCCTGTGCAGCTCTGGAGTCCTCAGCACAAAATAGACATTTATCTGTTGGAGCTGCTCCAGAAGAGGCCACGGAGATGCTCCAAGAGCTGGAACCCCTCTGCTCTGGAGCCAGGCTGGGAGAGCTGGGGGTGTTCACATGGAGAAGAAGAAGCTCTGAGGAGACCTCAGAGGCCCCTTCAATGCCTAAAGGGGCTCCAGGAGAGCTGGAGAGGGAATTTGGAGAAGGGCCTGGAGTGACAGCAATAGGGAGAATGGCTTCAAACTGAGAGAGGGCAGGGTTAGATGGAATACTGGGACAAAATTCTTCCCTGTGAGTGTGGGGAGGCCCCGGCACAGGGTGCTCAGAGAGGCTGTGGCTGCCCCTGGATCCCTGGAAGTGTCCAAGGCCAGGCTGGATGGGGCTTGGAGCGACCTGGGATAGTGGAAGCTGTCCCTCACCATGGCAGGGGGGTTGGAACACGATCTTTCAGGTCCATTCCTTCCCAAACAATTCTGTGATTCTGTGACCCTGTGAATTGTGGCCCGTGGGTAGAGGCAGGAAGGATTCCCGCAGGGAGATCCGGCAGGGAAGTGGGCGGTTTCTATGGGAGGAGTGAAGCAYTGCCAGCAGCCCTCCATTGGCACAGTGCCTGTAGAGAGCAGCAATAAAACACGCGGTGCCTCCTGGTAGCAGTGCTGGTAAAACCCGGCCAGATGAATATTGATGTTGATATAAATAAAGCTCGATGCAATTACCATCAGCTAAGGTTAGGAAGATATTCTTTTTCCGGATTGAGCAATTAAGTGCAGTGTGTGCACTTATGGATGGAACTGGCTGGGAGAAGGGAAGGATTTATGTTGTCTTCTGAAACATTCAGCACTGGCCACTGGCAGAGACAGGAAACTGCATCGATCTGTTTGGGAATGACAATTTCTCTTTCCTGCAGCAGCAAAATATCTGTGCTGGGAGTTCAGTGCCTAACTTAATTTGATACTAAAAGATACCTTGGTGGACAGAGATGTATAAAACGCTGGCATGATGCAGTGAAAATCTTATTTATGCCTCTGCATAGTTTGCCTTATGATAAGACAGGAGCTTAAAGTAAAACCTTTAAATAAATTGTAAATAAATTACTGTAAATTGTAAATAAATTACTGTAAAATCTGTAAATAAATTACTGTAAAAACAGTAAATAAATTGTGAATCAGGAAGTGGCCAACCCTCCAGTCTGCTTCCTTCCAGTGCATACCAAAACTTCCCTCCCAGCATGAGAAATTAGGATTGGCCATGTGAGAAACCACAGAGAGATTTCAAGTATTATAGAATAGTTTGAATTTGAAGAGACCTTTTAAGGATCATCCTGTTGCAGGTGTCATGAAGGTGAGGTATCCTGTACCTGCAGATCCTGATCAAATCCTGTGTTCTTGTCAAAGACAGATAAATATTGCTTTTCTGATGGAGGATTATGGATCAGCTGGGAAATCATTTCTGTTACATTCTGCATCACCCTGTTAGATTTAATCCTGGCACTTGAATCTGCCAGGTATATGTTTAGGGGATCTGCCTGGCCTGTGGGAGAGTAATAATGAGTAACTAAGCCTTTTACCATCACAATACTGATGACATTTTAATGGTGAATTAAGGAACAGAATGAGGGAAAATCCAGCCATGAAGCTGTTGGTATCTAACTAGACAGTCAGAAGTGGAAGTGTTCATGGATGTGGGTAAATAAAGGAGTGACAAAATCTCACAAAGTCTATAAACATAAATCAGRATCAATACAAGAGTGGCTGCACAGATTCAGCCTCAGATTGTGAGGCAAGAAACAGCTGTAAACCAACAGATTTGTATATAAACTCCATGGAACTGGGGCTGTTTGGCCCAGAGAAAAGGAGGCTCTGAGGGGACTTTGGATCTCTCCAGTTCCACGATGGGAGAGTGCAGCCAGCTGAGGGTTGGTCACCTCTCCCAGGCAACAGTGACAGAACAAGAGGAAATAGCCTCAAGTTGCACCAGGAAGTTTAGATTAGATATGAGGGAAGATTTCTTCATGGAAAGGGTGATCAGGCATTAGGACAGGATGCCCAGGGAAGTGGGGAGTCCCCATTCCTGGAAGGATTTAAATGATGTATGGATGTAGCACTTAGAGACATGGTTTAGTGGTGGCCTTGGCAGTGTTAATGGGTAACTTTGATTTTAGAAGACCTTAGCAACCTAAACGATTCTATGATTCCATTCTATGACTCTTTATGACTGGGCTTTTAGATCCTGGCTACACTAGAAAATGTTTCTTCCACATTCTGTAAAGTGCTGGCCACTTCACTGCCACTGACCAACATCTGCAGAGCTGACCAAACTGAAACCCACAGAAAAGAAAAAGGTTTTGAGTTTAATTTCTGACCCTAACACTGGATGCTCATGGGTCTACTTAGAACATATGAGCCAAGGAAAAGAATTGGAAACCTTCCTTAAAGAGTATTTAGTCACATCTCCATGGCCACGTTTTCTCCTGCATCCCTGCTGGCACTAACAAGTAAGGTGTGGCTGAAACAAATTCTCCTGGTGCTATAAAAGAGAATAATGTGTCCTTTAATTCTGAGGTGAAAACAATTCATTCCTTGAAGTAAAACTGCGTCTCTGCCTTAATTTTCTTCCTATTTTCCTGCCAGAGCACCACATCAATTATTTTCCTTCTCCAAAGTCAACCTCAGCCATTGGCTTGTCTCAAACAATTATAGGATGAACCCGCTGTCAGAACTCCTTCTGCTGCTTGGCCTGACTGAGCTGCCRCTGACCCCTGGCAGGAACTCACCCACACCCTCTCCACACCTTTTATTTGCTGTTCTACTTACAGGGAAATGAAGGGGAAAACCATAAACATAACGAGCATGTAAACAACTCTGCCGGGGAGCAAACAGCTCCGAGGACGAGCCGTGAAAAATCACACAGAGCAGGGAAAGTCTCCGGAGATAAATGGGACTATTTAGGGCAGCCAGGCAGTAATTGCAGCGTTTGCAGAAGTCAGCATGAATATGCCACATTATTCCCAGCAAACATCATGTTTGAGGGACACAGCTCATTTTCTGTTCCTGAGGCTGGTGATTTGCTTTTGGTTTGTTTTCTCCCTAATGGAGCAGACTTCTGGAATAATTTCCCCAGTGCTTTGGTCTCTCTCCCTTGCAGTTTTATGGGCTGTTACCAGCACTGGTGGTATCTGATGTGTGAAAACTGAGACATGTTAATTTGGATGAGATGTAACTGGAATGCTCTAGTGCCACGGCTGGATGAGCTTTGCCCTAGAAACAATATCTGTGAGCAGAGGCATCATTTGCTGAGAGCAGTGAAATGTGGCATCTTCAGAGGAAAATTGAGAAAACAACACTGAAACCACTTGTAAGCCTGAGCCTGCTTCCYTGACTTCTGGGATTTGTGTAAATGTGAGCACATTGTCATTTTCTACATCCTTCCCTGCTTAATATCCACCAGATATTGGTTCTGCAGGATGCCAGGGATGTGTGGGCATTGCTCAGGAAGCAGCTCTCTGGATCAGGCTGCAATGAGATCTTCAAGGATGTGGGAGCAAGATGGGAAAGTTYCTGTGAGGGTGGGGAGGCCCTGGCACAGGTTGTCCMTGGAAGCTGTGGCTGCTCCATCCCTGGAGGTGTCCAAGGCCAGGTTGGACAGGGCTTGGAGCAACCTGGGACAGTGGAAGGTGTCCCTGCCATGGCACAGTTTTTGTGGCATCTGGATCCATCACCTCCAGCTGCTCATCCCCTGAGCTCAACCCCAAAGGATCATAAATCCAAATTAAAGCCTGTAAGATTTTTAAAGCAAAGACAGCTGGGGTGCTTTTTAAAAAATGCTTTCAAGAGATTCATATTTTTGCTCTACTCTCCTGTTACAATATCTACAAACTACCTTTGCTCTCGAAAGCAAGCTGGGATTTTCCCATTATCCCAGAATTTTGAACCTTAAAACCTCATATTTTACACATTGTAGCAAAACACTTCCCTGGAAGTGTTCAAAAAATGGGTGATTGTGGCACCTGGGGACATGGTTTGGTGGTGAATGTGGCAGTGCTGGTTTAATGGTTGGACTTGATGGTCTTAGAGACCTTTTCCAATAGAAATGATTCCGTGAATCCATGGGACATCTCAAAGGTTGTGTCCCTGTGGACAGGGACATGAAGCAGGGGAGGGAGCAGCAACASCACTGTTACTCTCTCTTTGGATGAGCAAGGTGTGCTACATCAGTTGTGTCACTCACTGTTCCTCCTCCTGTGTTAACCCTGTCCCCAGGATTCATTAAACATCMGCATTTTAGAGGGGCTCTGAGCTCTGGTGCTCCTGGCTGCTGCTGCCACACCTCAATTCCCCCTCTAATTACCCCTGGCCACTTTTGATAAGCTTTTTTTTTTTTTTTAATTGCCCCTCTCCATTGCTTGCATTCAGCATGAAGGGGTGTGTTTGTGTGGTGGATGATGTTGTTACTGTACATCACTCATTCTGAAAATCCCCAGGGGAAAAAGGGGTTCTTTGAACATTCTAAAACTGCATATTTGCCTACTGCTAATTAGTCAAATATGACTTGCAGTCTGAATCTTCTTGGAGACTTGGGGAGAATAAAAATACCCTGAGAGCAGGTGGGGAAGGGTTAACAAAGGCTGTGAGATTGAAATATTCCTTCTGGCTGGGAGAAAGCAAGAGCACTCATCAAGCACAGAGGCGCTTTATCTGGTGTCTGACAGTGCCACAGGGGACAGCGAGATGCTGCAAACCAAGGTCGTTGCTGCCTCTTTGAAGTGATGCCTTCCTACAGGCTGGCACTGAGGGGAAGGCTGCACCTCCAGACTCATCAGAGACACGGGTCAGGCAAAGGAAACAAAGCTGGAAAAGGCATGAATGTCAGCACCCACATCCTGAGATATTCAGAGCTAAAAGGGATGAGGAAATTGTCCCATCTGACCTGGTCTGGGATTGGATTTTTCCCCAAGTATTTCTCCATACAGTCTGTAACTTGGCATGTAAGAGGGGGAAGTAAAAATCAGCAACCTGTGGATGGCAGGTACCTTGAAATCCTCCCTTTTTGAGATGGGAATCAGAGGAGAAAATGAGACCGTTTTTAGGATCAAATCTTAAAAAGAATTAAATACATATCCTCCCCAAGGACTTACATGGACACCTACAAAGCAGTGAAGATGCTCAGACACTGGAATGGCCACTTGTCTGTGCCTGTGCTGTGCAGTTGTTGGCATCACATTGGGATGTTGTTGACATCTCCTGACTGACCCAGGCTTGGTCTGAGAGAGCCATGGACCAGCAGAAGGAAGGAGCCAGCCTGTGCTGGGGGGAGAACAGGAGCTCAGTTSAGCTGCATCAGCAGGAGCCCTGCTCTGAGGTCAGAGGATGAACCCTGACSTGTATTTACAGGTAGAGATACAGTCAATTAGCTTGTTTGGGGCAGAAAAGTGCCTGARCTTTAAAACCATGTCCTGTCAGTGCTTTCAGCTGCCACATCCTGAGGAGGAGGAGGAGCAGCAATGATGGAAGAACTGTGGTAACATTTATTCTGAGTGACCTGTTAACTCCCAAGAAACACCAAAGCTCTCCAGTATGAAGCAGCTGACATTTTTTAAAGCGTGAGGATGCTGTGAATTACAGGGGGAAAGGGAACAGAGAGAGGGAGGCTCTGTTTTAAGGAGCACARAGCTGCAAACAGCTCCCTCACAGTCCTGGCCAGCTGGAGAGGCTCCTGGCCTGTGTCTGGTCTTAAATGTTAATGCAGCATGACAAGAGGATGTACAGGGAGAGAGGAGACTCCATCCAGGCCTTGCATGCACCACTGAGCTCTACAGCCTCCTCCCTTCCCTGGAATTGTGGCTGTCTGTGCTGGATGGAGCTCTGACAAGGTTCAGCCATGGCCTTGGGTCCTGCTGCTGTGCTGTGAGTGTGTGGCAGGACCTGTTTGGGGTCTCTTTCCTGTATTTCAGGAGCTGCACTGAAGCTCATCCTCTTGCCTGAGGTCTCTCTGTGCCTTGCTGATCCTGACCTGCTCCTGGCTTCCTGCACCTGCCTCCATGCTTTGGATTTGTCTGGCATGTGCTGGACTCCTGGCCACCCTCACTGGACCTGCTGTGCTCTCCTTGCCCAGCTGCTGTGGGACCAAGGCCACACCTGGAGGCTCTCAGGGGTTGTCACCTGCATTTCCATTCTCCTTCAGGTCACTGCAGCACCTGAGTGTCCAACTCTGTCCTGCCCCATCCTGCACTCTCAGGACTGGACACAGCATTCTCCTCATTCTCAGCCCCAGTCTGACATAAATGAAGTGACTGCCAGCATCTTTCATAGACTCACAGAGTGGCCTGGGCTGGAAGGGATGACCCAGTTCCACCCCYTGCCATGGGCAGGGACAYCTCCTGCTATCCGAGGGTGCTCCAAACCCCATCCAGCCTGGCCTTGGACACTKCCAGGGATCCAGGGCAGGCACAGCTTCTCTGGGCACCCTCTGCCAGGGCCTCAGCATCCTCAGAGCCAAGAATTCCTTCCCAATATCCCATCTCACCCTGCCCTCTGGCAGTGGGAAGCCCCCTTCACTCCAGGCTCTTGTCCCAAGTCCCTCTCCAGCTCTCTTGGAGCCCCTTTAGCTGCTGCAAATTGCTCTAAGGTCTCCCTGGAGCCTTCTGTTCTGCAAGTCTGCCAGCCTGGCTCCAGAGCAGAAATGCTCCACAACATCTTTGTGGCCCTTTGAGAGGGGACAGCAGGGGACAGAAGCCCTGACACTTCACTGAACGGGACAGAAGCCCTGACACTTCACTGAAGGGGACAGAAGTCCTGCCACATCACTGCCCTGCTGGCTGCCCCGTTGGTGTGATCCCAGCACAGGCAGAGCCTGTTGGGAGCATCTGCACAACGTTGCACCCCAAACTGGTGGCACCTTGGACCCCTTGAGGTGAATCTGGCTTCTGAGGGACAATACCTGTGCAAAAAGCATTTCACACCTGCTTCTCCACAAGCCAGACCTTTGTAAGGAGTGGGGACAAACAGTGATGGCARAGGAGGTGACTGTCACAGCCTTGAGTGCACCAGCAGGTTCTGCAGCCTCTGCCCTGCCCCTCCCAGGGCTGCAGCTGCAGGTGCTCGGGGTCAGCCCTGGTGCAGTGCAGCTGGGACATTGAATCAGGSTGTGGAAACCCGAGAATTCCTGCTTGCAGTTTTTGCCCGTGAAGCTGCAGCCCGGAGCTTGGGAGCTCTGTTTCAGCACCATGCCTTGTCCCCGATCCCTGCCTGAGCTGGGGTGCAGATCTGGCTCTGCCCTGCCTTGCCAAGCAGTTCTTCCTGGCACAGGGAAGTAGGAAGTGATAGAATCAAATCAAAGCTTATTCCCATTCTGTTCACTTAAGTATTATAATGTGGGGTTCTTTGCCAGTATAAATATGTAATTGATTATTAATTCCCTTCCCAGARGCATCGTGCCCTCGAGTCCTCGTTTCACATGGACTGCAAAATGAAACCTCGGCGATGGGGCTGCACTGAGCAGACAACACGCACATGTGGCTCATTGCTGATGCTGTTCAGGCTTTTAAAAGTCGAAGTGCTCGGGGCTCCCTGCTGATAAAAATATTCCGAGCTGCTGCTTGACTCCGGGGTGAACGTAACGTGAAACCTCCTCAAAGCTTAAAACGCTCTCACCTCCTCCYGCACTGCTCCTCTGGTTGAACCGGCTGCCCCGGGGCTGCGAGCACGGAGCTGACAGAGCTCACAGGGGACAGCTCCTCTTCTCTCTGGCTCTGGTCTCTGATCTGTGTCACGGCTGCCCTCGCCAAAATCGTCGTGGCAGAGCGGGACAGGGATGAGCAGCAGGGTGGCAGAAGACTTCAAGCCAGTTGTGTCAATTGTCGCTCCTGTAAAACCTGGGCAGAAAGTGAGAAGCTGCTGRGAGCTGCCCCGAGGRTSCGGCTGCTTTCTCTGTCCTTGGAGYGTGAGCCGGGAAGTGGAAGAGGAATCCAGAGGAGCCAGGTTTGCTCATGGGACAGTGACATCAGCAGCAATGGAAATTATCTGTATGTAAGCAGAGCTGACCTAACTGAAACCCACAGAAGAGAAAAAGGTTTTGAGTTKAATTTCTGACCCGAACGTTGGAGGCACCTGGGTCTAGTTAGAACATCTGAGCCAAGGAAAATAATTGGCAAACTTCCTTCAAAGGTAATTAATCACAACTCCATGGCCACGTTGTCTCCTGCATRCACACATGAGCAGACATACACGAGAACTCAGGGTAAATTCATCATTTAAACAAAACCCCACRCAACAAACACAGAAAAGCAGGTCAGTGTGGATTTGCATATTTCAATATTAATACAGGGGAAGAAGAGATGTTTCTTCATGCTGTGGGCAGCTGAACCTTAGAACTCCTTGCCAGAGGTTGTGGTTGAAGAAAGCTTTCCTGGCTTAAAAAGGAAATTAAGACAGGACTTTAGAGAGACCTGCTGAGGATTACCAAGTAGAAAAACCACATAAGGTTCACAGAATTCTCTGGGATGAAAGCAGTTGGAAGCTCTAGTTCGTGTGGGAAAAATCACTTATTYTTTCTTTGACATGTGCTCCTAGATACTTTTGAAAACTACTTACACATTCTATCTGAATCAGTATCCCTGTCCCTTTGCCCTTGTGATAGTATTTCTGTATTACCAAGAAACTATTAAAAGGAACATGAAAAAGCAGAATAATTATTCAGTGATTATTCCCATATTAAGTTTAAAGCAAACCCTATATGCTGAGCACATTTAAACAAGCCAAAATCACATTTCTTGAAGGCACGGATGCATTCAATTCAGGGAGAGCAGTCAGACAGATAAACCTTCCATTTGCTCATCAAATGCTCACAAGACTGAGGATTTGGATTACAAATTATGACACATTCTTCTGCAATAATGTACAGCAAATAGAAGGATTTACCTCCATGCTACAGTATTAAATAAGTTGTTCTAGACTTTAAAAAATCTGCTTCCCAAATTCTTAGGAAATTGAAATGTAAGACTTTATTTCCWAAGTTACTCCATCATGGATGTTTTGGGAAGAAATGAAATGAGCATTTTGATGTGATTTGGAGACTGTCATTACTGTGTGCATGTAGAGCTCAGGCAGGGTCTTACACTGATGGTTGGTGACACAAAATGTTTAATGACATCTCTYGTGACATCCTGTCACCCTTCTGACAGGGTGGGACACAAATGTGGCTGCTGCAGAAGGTCCTGAGCTACCTGCTCTTGGCAGCCACTGTCAGAGGAGCGCCCTGATCCACTGTTGTGGATAAGACATCAAATCTCCACTCAGAAAGGGACTGAGATCTCCTCCAGCAYCTTTTCACTGAGGCTCTGGTTCCTGGACAGGTGTAAAATTGAGTGTGCTGAGGTTTTCATCTTACACTCCTCTCCCACTTTGCAACATTTTGGATTCACTGTTTGCATATCCAAGATCACAGAATGGTTTGGGTTGGAAGGGACACTAAAGCTCATCCCATCCTACCCCTTGTCATGGCAGGGACACTTTCCATTGTCCCAGGCTGCTCCAAGCCCCATCCTTGGACACTTCAGGGATCAGGGGCAGCCACAGCTTCTCTGGGCACCCTGTGCCAGGGCCTCACGTCCCTCACAGAGAATTTCTACCCAATATCCCATCTAAATCTTCAGATACACAGCAGTGGTTTAACTCCACTACTCACACACACACCAGGTGCATCCACATGCCATAAATGAGCATTTGTGAAAGGCATAAAGCCTGTCAGAGCTTTGTCTGTCAGACCAGGGTRTGCCTTTCCTTTCAGGCAGAGCTGAGTGCTATCAGTTGGGTAATTCAAAATTATTTACCTTGGAACCAGCACTGTGGCCTTTTAAACCCAGGATTTGTGTCCAGCCCTCCTGCTCACTCAGGAAATAGTGGGGAAGACATTTGAGCTCTAACAAGCCATTATGTCTATTTTAACACATCCACCAAATGCCAACTTGTATTCATCCAGAGAGCTGTCAAGGGTTTTGCATGTCAGCGTGTTCTCTCTTAGTTTAATTTAAAATTTCAGGGAAAGTTACAGTATTTGCCATGCTCTGTTCTTTCCCAGTCATGGCTAGGATCATTAAATCCTAAGAAAATCCCAAAGGCAAGCAATCTAATAAAGCAGTCTTTTGTTCTGAGGCTGGCAGGATAAATCAAGCAGGAGGTCAGTCAAAAAATGCCATTCTCCTGAGTGCCTCAGGGAGCTGAGTGGATGAGTGCCCTGCCTCTTTCTAACCCTCATGCCATGGCAAGAAGTGAATTTGCATGYGATACAGCCTAAAAACCCAGTCAGTGAAATAACTGCAAGGTATTTTCACAGCAAGGCCGTGCTCAGGTTGGCTGGCACTTCCCCAGCTCCCTGGGGATTTAGGGAATAATGTCTGAGTTGGTGTGATCCCCTTGGCTGGGCTGCCTGACCCTGCAAATGCCATTTCTGMAGTGTGCTGACCCCACTCCACAGCACCCTGAGGAAAGAAACCTTCAAACATATTCAAACCACATTGTCATTTCAGAATGTGCCCCTGGTTTGGGTGTTTTGTGGGGTTTTTTGTTTGTTTGTAGTGCTTAACACAGAAAGATTGTCCCAACATTCCAGTATTCAGTTGTGCAGATTTATTTTTATGCCTTTTGCCCCAAATACACAGCCCATGCTTTTCTCTACAGTTTTTTTTTTCTTTGACATTAAGGATTTTCTGCTTAAAAATGGAAGCAAAGATTGGCTTCAAATTCCCTGGCAAAGCTTCTCATACGGGATACAGATTGTGTCAGCTTATCTGGCTCAAGCCTGTCTGCATGTAAACTTGTTTTCCTTGGAACTTCAGTGGTGCTCTGTGCCTCATTGTTCACATTTCTTACAGCTGGGGTTGTGGCAAGGGGAAAAATCAGCTTTTTGTTTCTCTCCTGCACCACTGGGTATTCACTGCTGATGTGTAGATGGATATATTGTTTTCCTTATCAATGTTTGGACTCAGCAATCAAACTGGAAGTGTTCAAAKSCAGGTTGGACMGGGCTTGGAGCAACCTGGGGTAGTGGAATATGTCCAAAGCAGCAATTGTCAGCAGGGATGGTCAGATTGTGAAGCAAGGCAGAGCTGCAGCAGTGGGATGTGTTCATGCCAGAGGAACAGCAGAACRCCAGGGGTTATTCACTGCACGTGGTGCTGAGCAGGGCTGCTGTTGTTTAGAGACTGCAGCAACTCAGATAACATCTCCACATCAAGATTTTTGAGTTCACAGCTCCCTTGTTAAGGAATGATTTATTGTTTACTCATTTTATTCTGCTGGTTTTCTGATCAATGTCCTGTGAGAGCTGTTTGTGTTGTGTTMCTGCTGCAACACCTGCAATGTGGAACACAGAATGGTATCAGAGGATGGTTTGGGTTTGGTTTTTAGATTATTAAAGAGCATCCAGTTCCACCCCCTGCCATGAGCAGGGACACCTTCCACTATCCCAGGCTGCTCCAAGCCCCATCCAACCTGGCCTTGGACACCTCCAGGGATCCAGAGGCAGCCACAGCTTCTCTGTGAACCCGTGCCAGGTTCACCCTCACAGGGAAGAATTCCTTCCAGATATATAACCTAAGTCTTTCCTCTTTTATTTCAAACCATTCCCCCTTGTCCTGTCACTAGCTGGAAATGTRAAAAGTTATTCTCATGCTTTTTATTAGTCCCTTTGAAGTTCTGAAAGGCCTCAGTGATGTCTTCCCTGAGCTGCCTCTTCTCYRGGCTGAACAACTCCACGAACATGAACAACCACAAGGCACAGGTATCATGTCAGGTTAGAGCCTCCTGAYTTGTTCCTATGCCCAGCACCCCCAGAAGGAAAGAAGATGGGAATCTGCTTTGTATCCCCGTTGATCTTCTGCAGCAGCTCCTAATTAAAAAGAAAAATCCGTCTGTCACCTGGGATGTTGATACCAAGTTTGTCTTGAAGCACCAGCACAAGAACTGAGCTACAGAGCTGGGTTTGATTTCAACCACAGGTGCCAGGAGAGCTGGCTGAGCCAGCTGTGGTTTCCGAGCTGGATAAACCCCACTGTTTCCTTGCCTGCTTCTGCAGTTCCAGCACAGCTCCCACTGCTCAGCTGGACAAGTGCATCCATCCAAAGACCCTCAGACCCCATCCCCATTCCCTGCCTCATCTCTGCACCCCATCCCATCCCAACACCCCATCCTCATGCCCATCTGCATCCCCACACCATCCTCACCCTCACATCCCAATCGCTGCCTATCCCCATCCTCATCCCCCACCCATCCCCATCCCCACACCCCATCCCCATCTCTATCCCCATCCCTACACCCTGTCCCCACTCAACCCCATCCTCATTCCTGATAGGGAAGATGTGTGCTGATGTCTTCACAAACAATTCCATGGCTGAGGGGATGGCTGTGAACGGCTTTGAAATGGGGCTCAATGTCTCTGCCAACTTTGCGCAGCAGATTTGTTACAGAGCCCGGTTTGACTCCTCAAACAGCCGAATGGGGCCGCACAAGCTGAACTTCTGAACTTGGTGGTGAAATGACAGGTTTAGGGGTGGATGTGAGGCAGGCGGTTCGGGAAGGCGGCACCTTCCTGGTCCCCGGGCCAGCGGGGAAGGCAGAGCGCAACGAGCGGCGGAGTTCGGGATAAAAGGAGGCTGCGCCCAGCGGAACCTCGAGAGAGAAATCCCCGCGGGGATGTGCCCCAGTGGCCTCTGTGCCTTTATCCCAATGAACCTGCAGGACTCAGCTCTGTCTCTTTTATGGACACGGGCTTTTCCCAGCGGGATTTTCCGTACGATCCCCACACGCCATTGCCATCCCAAGGCTCCGCTGTTAATACGAATCTTGCTCTAAGCAGTTTCACTCTGAAGCATTGTTGGATGTGTAGGTGCTTCAAGAAATGAAGCCCCGTTCCCGGTCCTGTTCCGAGTCCTGGCCCCAGTCCCAGTCCCGGTCCCGTTCCCAATCTCAGCCCCGTTTCCAGTCCCAGTCTCGCTCCCAGCCCCGTTCCGAGTCTTGGCCGCGTTTCCAGTCTCGCTCCCGGCCCCATTCCCGGCCCCCGTTCGCAGTGCCGCTCCCGGCCCCGGCCCCGTTCCGAGTCCCGGCCCCATTCCCGGTCCCCGTTGGCAGTGCCGCTCCCAGCTCCCGGTCCCGGCCCCGTTCCGAGTCCCGGCCCCATTCCCGGCCCCCGTTGGCAGTGCCGCTCCCAGCTCCCGGCCCCGTTCCCGTTCGCGGTCCGTCCCCCGGCTCCCCGCGGTCCTCCCGGCGCTGTCCCGGCGCTCCCCGCGCGGCCGCTCCGCGCTGCCGCCTCGCTGGTGCGGCGGGCGGGGCCGGCACCGGGAACGGGGCCGGGCGGAGCGGGAGCCGAGGCCGCGGAGCCGCCGGGGGAAGGGAGGTGAGCGGCGGAGGGGCCTGGGTGGGCAGCGGGACACTGACCCTGCTCCTCATCCTCATCCTCTGCCTCCGGCCCCGGGGCGGGGCGGTGCGGGATGTGTGCGCGGCTGGGAGGGCGCGGGGAGAGAGCCGGGACGGGACTGGGGTGAACTTGGGGTGTCTGGGGGGGTTGGGGTGCTTGGGAGGGGAGTTCGGGGATGTGGTGGGGAGCAAGGGGATGTGTGTGTTGGGGTTGGGATGCCGTGGATATAGGATTTGGGGATTCCTTGGGGTGCTTGAGGGGTAGAGGAGGAGGCGTGGGTTGGGTTGGGGTGAGCAGGGATAAGGTGAGGGTTTGGGAGCCGCGGGATGCGGGTTAGGTTTTGGGGTGTCTGCGTGCCTGAGGGATGTGTGGAAGGCCTTGTCACAGTGCCCCGGGTGGGGTCATGAGTGTGTTTGCTTTCCGGGTTTATTGAAGAGTGTGGGAAGGGGGTTCTTTTGGGGATTTGAGGATGCTTAATGCGAGGGAGGAGAGGYGTGAGTAGGGTGTAGTTCTGTATAATGTGAGTGGAAGAGGATGGATGTGGGATGGGTCCKTAGTTACATGGGCCCCTGGAGGGACAGGGATGAGCCTGGGGAGACATCAGGATTGACATCGGGATTCAGGCTGGGTGAATATTTGGGAACAGGTGAAGTGATTGGTGTTTCTGAGAGGTGAAGGTGGGGCAGAGCCTCAGAGCATCACAGAGTTGTAGCAGTGTGGTTTGGGCAAGGRTTTGGAGGATTCTCTGTTGGAATAGTGGGACTGATGTGGGAGCTGGATGCTGGGGTTGGGATTTTGTGTGTGCTTTATTTCTGGTAATCTACAGGAGTGTGTGCAGGCAGATTTGTGATGGTGAGGGTTTTCCACATGCTTCCCCTTGGGGATAAGAGTAAGCCTGTAGGATTTATAGGAGCCTAAAAGCTCTGGATGTGCACAAATCCTGAGTTAAATTTTGATATGTGTTTTCAATTTGTTTTTATTCACTGCTCAGTYTGGAGAGTGGGTCTGGGGTGTGTGTAGCTGCTCAGCACTGCTGGGGGCCTGGAGGGAGATAAGATGAGAAATTTAACAGTGTTCTGGATTTGGGTTTTTTATATAGCTGAGAAGAAGATAAACTTCACTTTGTGATCCCTCAGGGACGTGATAAATCTCCCTCATGAGCCACATCCTTGTTGGGTGAGACCCAAAGCAGCRCTGGAGCTGCAGCCCAGGTTTTGTGTTTGATGAGTCAACCTGAATCTCTTTCATGTTCASCCTGCCTGGAGCTGTCCAGGACTCCCTCTGGAGATCCTGCCTGGGGAAGGATGTTTTAGTGCAGTAGCTGTGGCCATGAATCAAGCTGTCATGTGTCCAAAAACCTTCACATTCTGCTTCAGGGCCATGGTAACATCTGCTAAAGCTTTGGGCTCTTCCTTCAGCAGGAAGCTCAGAACTGGGCAAAGCAGATGGGGCTGAATCTGGACACTTGTAGAGAGCAGGGAAATAATCTCTAAACAGGGAGAGACAGTGAATGCYTGAGAGAAATCCTGATCACATTCTTCTGTGAGCATTGTGCCATTCTKGGAAGGAAACTTGCTTTTGATGGTGAAATAATTTCTGAAAGAAGCAGCTTTTTGCTATAATTCCCCCTTATGAACTCTGCACTGGTGCTTTCACAGCCTTTTGAGCAGACTCTTTTCTAAGTCCAGGCAATAAAGCAGGAGTCTGTTGAGCATTTGAGGAAGTGTGGCCCGGTGAGTTGGGTGTAATCTTCTTACCCAGAGGAGCTTGTGTAACACAGAGTGAAGTGCAGGAGGGCTGATTGAGGCTGCCCTGATAATCCCTGCACAGCCACTGGAGAGCTGCCTGCTCCCTGGGAATGAGGGAAGTGGATCTGTGCTCCAGGTCACTTGGATACACTGAAAAATTGTTTATTCTGAGGTTTTTGCTGTTAATACGAATCTTGCTCTAAGCAGTTTCACTCTGAAGCATTGTTGGATGTGCAGGTGCTTCAAGAAATGAAAAAAACCCAACTTCGTTTCCTTCAGTCATAAATTACAACTTGTTCCCCTGAAATAATTGCTTGAAATACTTGCCAAGGTTCTGCTTTGTGCCAGAACAGGTGACCTGATGCTGACACAACGTTCTCAGCTGTGAACTCTGTGAGATTTGAATGCAAAGCCTTGAGTTCATTGTCCAAGTGCAGAGCCAAGGTCAAAGAGCTGCCACGTCCAGGCAGCTGCAGCTCTTTGTGCTGTGCAGACTGACAGACAGACAGACTGCAGGAGGAAAGGGCAGCCAGTGTGACACAGTGACAGCATGGAGCCACTCCCTGATCAGCCCAGTGAGACTTTGTGCTTGGTCCCAGGTGACGTGGCCAGGCTGCCTTGGGAGCAGTTAAAATTCCCAGGGCAGTGCCATCAGTGGCTGTCACTTGGCAGAGCAGCACAGCTCTGAGCATCATCTGGTGGCAGAGGAGCAAAGGAAAACCCACAGCCTCATTTGCTGAGGAAGGAGTGTGGACTCATTTCTCCAGCGAAGGCTGAAGGCATTTAATTGGGAAGTTTTCCTGGTGGACACCTGATCTTTCCTTCCCTCTGAWGGGCAGCTGGTGCTCAGGGACAGCATTAGCCACTGCAGAAGGTTTGTGCATCTTGGAAAGCTGGAAAATTCATATGTGCAGCTGGTTAACTGTTATCCTTGGTGATTAATAAAAATGATAGGTATTGAAATTTAAGCTCTTGCTGTTGGTGGCATAGGGAGCTGAATAATTTTATGGGCTGGGTAGCTTTTAGAAAATGTCTTTGACTTCTCAGTTTGGTGCTTTTTCATTGTCCTGGTCATCTTCTGGCTGTTCTGGAGTTACTTTGGAGCTAAACCTCATCAGCATCACCCTAACCCTTCACTCTAAAACTGCAATTCTGAGTAACTGTGCTTAGAAGCTGGCTGTGTTAAATTTCATATTTCTGTTAAGGTTCATATTTTTGGGGTTTATTTCWCTTTCATGTAGAAGTTTTCTGCACTGTTTTATCAGTGGCTACATTGAAGATTGATGGGCTGTTTTAAAGTGATGTGTAATAATCAGGATTGTTGTTGAAATTCTTTTTGRTGTGTGTTGAACTTGGTGAGCTTGGTTTGCTTTTACAGTGACAGCTGGAGGAGAACTGTGAGAGGGATTGTGGGGGAAAAAGAATCACATCTAATTCTTTAATCTCCATTTGAAAAGTTCAAGAGAACACTTCTCAGGAGATGTCTGATCTTCTGGAGTTTTCATCTGCTTTTCTAAGGAGWCAAGTTTTGTGCCATTGTGCTTTCTGCTAATTCCTCTGCTAATTATCCTCTGATAATTGTGGTTGCTTTGAGGTGCTGGCACCTTGGACAGAGGGATGGTTCCCACAATTTCTGTGGGAATGATTCCTGTGGGGGAGAAATGAGACCCTGTGGCAGGAACTCAGCCCTTATCAGACATCAGGGGAGTTTGTGGTGCCTGAACTGGGAAAGGTTTTGCTCTCTGSACTTCTCAGACAAGAGAAGCCACATTTCAAAGGCACTTTGAGCATCCYGATGAGTTGTGTGATACAGGGCTGGTCAAAGCACTTGTTCTCTCTATCAGAAGTTTGAGTTCACAAGTGGTTTTTTTTCYCTTCTTTTTGTTTCCCCAATGTTTATTTATGTAGTTTGCCTGAAGCCAAGTAAATGCCTTTGTTTTTCCTTTTTTCCCCTTTTTTTTAGTCCTTGAGTTGTTTGTGATAATCCCTTAAAATCTGCTGATTTAGAGCTGCTCTTTCACTGATATAACTTAAAAAAATTATGATTGGGGCATCATAAATATTTTGCATCTCATTCCACAGCATCTTKGAATGAGTCTAGAAATGAATATATTGGATAAGAAAATGAATTGYTTGTTTTCCTTCAGGCAAAACACTTCCTGGGGTTTGTGTTCCCACTTCACAGGAGATCTGATGGCAAATGTGCATATAAATACAGGTAATGAATTCGGTTTTATGACTAAATTTTAATCAGTTCATTCTGATTCTCTTCCAGAGATGATGTGAAGTGCTGTTAATCCTCTGACCCCGTGCCCTGGATCCTCATGGTATGTCTGAAGGACACATCTCTGCATGTTCTCAATAWCCAGGTGAAGCCCAAGAATAACTTTCCACGGGAGTTTGTGACCTCTTAAAGAGGAAGAAGTCAAGAGAGGGCAACTTTTATTCTATATTTAGCCCTAGGTGAGTTTGTAAAAAGAACCTGACAGGCTCTRGCCTAAAATTTATTTCTGGATTTGTGTGTTACACTAAAAAATAGAGAAGTGCCACGTTCAGGCAGCTTTTTGGGGCTCCAGTGGAGGTGCAGCTTCCACAACCACCTGAGCATTTCTGCTGCTTTGGGCAAAGCAGGAGGGAAATCAGGAATGTTTTCCAGGTAGATCATTCCCCTGTCAAATAATTTGCCTCAGCTTTTAGTCTGTGAGGCAAGAACTGGGCACAGCCACAAGTTTTGGGAACAGTTTGGCTGCCTTGCAGTGGCAGGGGTGTCACAGAGGTGCTGTTCACTTCCAGGGGTGAATTGTGTCATCCTGMCATTCTTGGAATTTCGGAATGAACCGACCTGAACCTTTCATCTCCAGGTTGTCCTCATGAATACTCCCGTGGAGAATGTCCATGATCTTCTTTGCCTGCGTGGTGAGGGTCAGGGATGGGCTTCCCCTCTCAGCCTCCACAGATTTCCATCTGAACCAGGACTTTCTGGAGTGCAGGAAGAGGCTGAAGGCCTTGTCCTCCATCCTGGCGCGTTTTCCCAGCCGGGGCACGGCCCAAGGACGTAACCTCAGCATCCAGTGAGTGCCTGCTCTGCTCTGCTGCCTTCAGTTACCTTTCCTTTTTGGAATGATGCTCTGGGGGATCAGCATTCCATGGAAATAATCCTGTGGTGTGGTGTGTGGTGCCTAACTCCAGGCTGCAATCCCACAGTGCTTGTCTGGGSGGTGAGCTCCAAGGATTTTGAAGCCTGATTCCTCAGCTCCTGCTCAGTGTAGTGAGCATGTGCTTAATTATATATTTATATATATAGATTTTCCACTTTTTTCCATTTTCCCACTTCTTTCCACTTTTTTCCCCACATTTTTATGATTTCTTCTACTTTTCCCCCACATTTTTATGCTTTTTTCCACTTTTTCCCCCCACTTTTCCCCCCCACTTTCTCCCACCTTTTCCCACTTTTTTCCCACCTTTTTATACTTTTATATACATTTAATATATATTTTACGTATTTCTATATTATAGATATTTTTATATATTTACGTATTTATATGTTCATTTCTATATTCATATATTAATACATTGTCTTTTGCATGCTCATTTATAGAAGTGTAGTTACATAACTTATTTATTTGATACTGTATTATATTTATACAGATTTCATTTTACACTTACATTTATACTTATAAATATTCACATGCACACAGACAATATTTCTAAATATTTAGTTATATATTTCTATACACACAAAATATTTATACATATTTAGTTATATATTTATATATACATACAGGGTATTTATACATATTTAGATAAATATTTATATATACATACAGGGTATTTATATATATTTAGTTATACATTTATATACTTTATTTTATTATTTTATTTATATATATTTGGCTCATTTTAATTTTCATTTTGGGTAGCAAACACCCTCCTGCTCAATGGGCACTGCTTGTTACTCTTTGCATTTGGGGTATCATGGATTTCTACAAATCCCTGTAAGAAGGCATCCAAGTGCCTTGGAGTGGTTTAGATGAGGAGAAGAAATTTATTAAAGAAATCACAGATAAAGAAATGAAGGAATTTGTTTAAACTCATTTAAGAAGTGAATTTTAGCTTGTGATTCCATTTCTGGTGAGCAAATGGAAGAAAACTTGAAGTGACCTAAGCTAAAACTGAGCATCCCTTTTTGGGGGATTTAAAAAATACACAAATTTACATTGAAACAGTTGGAAAAGCAGAGATTTTCATCTCACTTCCTTTTCACTCAAAGCAAACTTGTGCCAGCAAATCCTGCTTGGGATTGATTAGCTGTGAATCCCAAGCCCCAAGTGCAGCAAAGAAAGAAAAATGAGGTGGAATGGAAACCACCAGYGTGGAGCAAAGCTGGGATAAAAAAATAGGTGTGGGAATCTCCCAGGTTTTCTTTGGTGATTTTTGCACCCTGAGAGTTGATGATGGAGTTCCAAGAAGAGCTGGGGTCCCTGCAGTTGCTTTGCAGAATTGTTTATTATTTTCTTATTTCTAAAAGTTCTCTCAGCCCAGTGTGATGTTCTCAGGCAGCCAGAAAAGCAGAATCTGCCCCTCCTACAATGGCACCTGGACTTTTATACCCTAAACTACATTAGCAATGTTTTTCTCTAAGTACCAATAACTGACCCAGGTCAGACAGTGAAATCTCACCAGAACCCAATCAAGAAAAAGCCACCACCCCTGCAAAGATGGAGGGGAAGGAGAAGCACGAAAAGGACAAAAAACACCCCTGATTCCTCCATCTTTGCCCCATTCTATCTATAGAGTAACATCTAAAAATTCTATTTTTTCACTCTGAGCTAACAAAAATCACACCAATCAAACCCACATGGTCTGCATCTCTCCTCTCAGACTTGGCAGTGTTTTCCAGGGAGTTAAATCAAAGGAATAGGTATTTTTGGCTCTTTTGGCTCTGTCCCAAGACCCTTGGGGTCCTGAGCCTCCAGGGACCCTCAAAGGGGTAACCTGGTTTCCCACAGGAATCTTGTGGGGTGTTTTGGGATGGTCATGAGGGATCCTAAAGTCCAAGACTGCTCTCAGAACATGCAGTTTATTCCAAGGGTATAAAAGCAGGCTTGCTTTAGCTGCCAGCCCCAGAGAGTGAAAGAGAGAGAGAGCAAGAGCTAAATTCTTCTTACAACACATGRTATCTTTTCCTGTGTTGAATATTCCAATTTATAGTAACCAACCAGCACGAGACACAAATCCTACAGAATTTCCATACAGCCTAAAAGAGTTCCTACATTACCATATTGTGTTATATTTTAAACTCTAAAATCTACTTGTAAAACCTCTTTTTTCTTCCCTGCCACTTGGCAGGGTCTCTCCAACCTCTGGACTTTCAGCATCCCTTTAGTTTCTGAGGGTTTAATCAAAGCAGATTCTCCTTTACCTGGCCAAACCATTGTCTTTTTTTAGTTATTCACTAACTGGCTTTGGYATCTTAGATATCAAAGCTGGCTCTCATTTCTACTTTGCTCATAAGTTTCATGTTCTCACAATCTTTTTGCCAAGCAGAATGATGAGGTTTTCCTGTTCCATCTTCCCCAACATGCAGGAACTGTAGGAAGGACACCAATTGTCCAGTTTCAGAAGCTGGACTGATTTCCTGCTGCCAAAGGGCTGGGGGAGAAATCCCTGAGAAATCTCCTGCAGGTGGAAACTTTGACATAAATATGGATTCAGTGGTAGAGGAGCCCCTTTTAGAGCAGGATTTTTGTTGTGATGGAGCAGAGAGTGTTTGGAAATCGTGGGTTGTGCAAATTAGCAAATATTTCTTGCTGATGATATTGCCATGTTCAAGAGAGACAAGGAATCCATCTGCTTCCTGGGAGCAAACTCCCTTGCTTTTGCTTTTTTTTTTTTCCCTGCATTTTCTTCCAAAATTGGCTTTCTGACCACCTTGGTTTTTATGAATGTGATTTAAAGGCAGCCTGGGAGAAGAATGGCCTGGATTTGTACTGATGTACCCATTTCATAAAGTCTGWGCTGTGCTCTTTGCTGTGCTCAGGCATCCTGGATGAGTTAAGAATAAATAATTGTGTGAGAAAAAAAAAACAGATCTACAGGGATTGCAGGGCTCTGACAACAACAAAAATCCCTTTTCCTTTTAATTTGCAGTCTGCAGTCTCAGCTCAGTGTGTACATTTTGTCCTGACACAAAGCACAGCCTCACTTTCTCCTTCAGCAGCACTTTCACCTTTTTATGTTGATGTGATTTTTTTTTTTTTTAATTTCTATTTCAGTTTCTTCTCACCTTCAGCAGGACTTTCACCTTTTTAATGCTGATGTGATTTTTTTTTTTAAACATATTTCCCTTTCAGTTTCCTTTCTTCTGGGGATATTGCCTGCCTGGCAATCTGCTCCAGCAGCTACTCCACCATCATGGCCTTCTGCTTCCTGGAGGAGCTTCGTTGGCAATTTGCTGCTTCCTACAACTCCAGGAGCATCACTTCAGCCTCCAGACCATATGCTTTTATTGAGTTTGGTTTGTAACTTTGCTCTTTATTAGTGAAATTCCTCTCTCTGCCAGATTGGTGGTGTTAAACAGCATCTCCTGGGCAAAAGCTGGTGGTRAAAGTGATGCTGGGTGTGCCTTTGGAGGAGGAGGGGGAGATCTTAATGCCCTAAATTATTGGAGTATTTGGTGTGGAGTTCATCTGTTATGAACAAAAYGCTGTGGTGATTGATGAACAAGCAGAGAAGAACAAAGGAATTGAAATCTCAGACACTTTCTAACTTAATTAAAAAAAAATCTGATGAGTGGAGACAGATGAGTGCAGGAAAAAAGGGAGACAGAATAAATTATTTCTGGCTTTATTTCAGCTTTATTTCTGGCATGGCTTGGAGTCAGAATATTTCAGAACCATGCCCAGTGGTTCTTTTTTAACCTGAAATCATTTGGTTTTGTGCCAAGTAGCAGCTGCTCCACTGAACCTCCCACCTGAGAAAGACACAATTCCCTTGCAGTGAGAAAAATCTCTGGAAAAGTGGAATAGTGTATAAAATAAAAGTATAATAGACAGTGTGTTTGCACACTTCTGTCCTGATTTCAGTGACAGTGTTTAACTCAGGCTTTAAAACTTGAGAAATCCATCAGGAAAGATTCTTCCAGAGCCATCCTGGATTTTGGGTGGCAGGGCCCATTACAGCCAGGATGTCATTTCACATTGAGATCCACATTACACCTATTTTTTATTTTTTAACTTGAGTAGGAGGAGGAAAATTTCTAGCATCTTTTAATTCCATAAAGCTTATTTTTTAATAGAAAAAAATACATTTCTAAAATAATTTTTACTGTTACGCTTTACTAAGTTTGTGAGTGCCAAATATCACTGTGTGGTTATTTATTTATATAAATAGTTATATAAAAATAAATAATATATCTATATATAAAATTTATATAGCTATATAAAAATATAAATATATTTTATTTATTTATTTGTGTATTTATTTATTTATTTATTTAACAGTCTTCTTTCCTGTGTTTGGAAAGTGTCTAAGATGCACTCGATGCTCAAGATTTTAAATTTTTTGATAGTTGCATTTAATTTATATTATTATTTAGAGTAGATATTAGAAGAAATGGTTTCTTGTGAGGGGCAGGGTGCCCAGAGAAGCTGTGGCTGCCYCTGGAAGTGCCCAAGGCCAGGTTGGATGGGGCTTGGAGCAGCCTGGAGYAATGGAAAGTGTCTCTGCCCATGGCAGGAGRTGGYRCTGGATGATCYTTAAGTTCCCTTCCATCCCAAACTTTCCTCTGCTATAAAACACCTAAAAGGAGTAATTTTTGTTCCCTAGCAGTGGAATTTTATCCCTGAACCCAGTAAGAGATGTAATAAAGAAATTAAAACAATCAAAAAGAATGCCATGATAACATAAAATACCACCCTAATTAAGGCTTGAATAACAGTGAGGCTCAATTAAGTCTTTCARGGTGATCAGAGCAGCCTTTCCTGTTTCAGATAACACCATTCAGAAGGTGAAGCACCACTTCAACAGCTCCCCGCGCTCCCGGGCCAAGGGCAGCTGGGAGAGGCTGGAGGAGGAGCTGAGGCTGCAGCCTCCCGTGCAGCTGCAGCTGGAGGCCACCGAGCTGCTTAACGGGCTGAGCAATGGGGGCCACCCCGCAGGCCCTGTGGAGGTTGGTAAGTCACTTGTACCCCGGGTGGCAGGAGGGAGCCTCACCCTTCCTGATTTATTAAGATATGGATATTGATCTAGTACYGATATCCAACTGTGACGGACAAAAACTCTCTAACAGTTTAAAGTTAGACAGTGTGTGTTTATTACGGCACCGGGCAGTGCGGGATAGCTCCCAAATACACACCTCCCTTTACAGGTGATTCCAAAAGCCTTTTATCTATGCAGGTATTGAATACTCAAAATACAAATACATATTCACAGCTTTGGCACATCCCATTCCCCGCTTCGTRTGTTAATTAGTTCAAAAGCCATTAAGCATGCGTGGTTTGTTCCTTGAAATGGGTCAGTGGTCTTTTTTGTGGGGAGGGGTCTTAAAATGAGGAAGTAAATGAAGTCTTCCTCGTTCTGACCTTTCTACCTTTTCAATGCAATGATGACAAATGAACCCTTGGTAGGACTCCAGCTCCCCATTTTCAATGAGTTTCAGAGGAGGAGGCCCACAATTGTCTTATGTTCCTAAAGCTATTTATCAGTTTCTATATTCTTCATTATAAACCCAGCTAACCAAACATTGTGTTGRCAAGCAATCAATTATTAGTTAACTACTAACTCTTAACTTCATCGAGGCCTATTCATTTATTCTAATAAAGCTTGCCTTCTACCTAAAATCTTAGCTCCTCTAAAATCTCTAAATTTCTTAAAGTTTATGTTTCATTCCTGCCTGGGAATGGAGGGAGGTGGCTGAGGGGGTGCCTTGGGAAGGCTGAGCTGGAATAGAGACTGGGCAGAGCTGGAGGATAAAGCAGAGATTGATTGACAGGATCTAGGATACACCTTGGGCACAAGAGGCTGATGTGTGGAGGATGGATGTGGGCTGGTTCTGGGGTGGTAATGAGGGATCTCCAAAGTCCAGAGCAAATCTTGCAACATGCAGTTTATTGGGGGGCTCACTCAAGCTGCCAGCCACAGCTTAGAGAAGCCTCAGAGAGAGAAAGAGAGAGATTTAGGAAAAGGAAGAGCAGGAGCAAAAACTCAAATCTCGTTGCAATACATTCCATCTTTTCCCATCCTGAATATTCACAGTAACCAATCAGCATGAGACACAAAATCCTATAGAATTTACATTTAGCCTATAGGGGTTGCTACAGTACCATACTTGTTACACTTTAAACCTAAATTCTACTTCCAAAAACTCTTTTTGGCACATTACCAGAGTCTGTGATCTTAGAATGCCTTCTTAGGGTTTTGTCTTGTCACAGGGGATTCTCCTGTGGTYRGCTGAGCTATTGTTTCCTAATCATTCATTAAGTAGCTTTTGGCTTCTTAGATGTCAAAGGTGGCTTTCATTTCTACCTTGCCTATAGATTCCATATTGTCACAGTCCCCTTGCCAGGTATAATTATGTGGCTGTCCTGTTCCATCCACCCCAACAAGGTGGACCCTGAACAGTCACAAGATGGCCCCAGGTCATGAGGTTTCACCCTTTTATAAGTTTGGGTCCATTTGCACATTGGGGTTTAATTGTCCAATTACAACTCCAGGCCATGAAGTCTCATCCTTCTTGTTTCTCCCTTCAGTTTATCGTTGTTTGGGCTTTTGAGCCCTGAAGTTGTTCTGGTTTTCAGCAGGAAAGGATTTGTTTTGTCTCCTTACTACCTACTAGCACTGAATGTGAGGCTTAAAACTRCACCTGAGACAGCAGGGAGTTTGAAAAACATAAAAGCTAAAMCTTAAGGCATCAGATGCATTCTCACACGTGGCCAGAGTGGGATGAGCTGTGTCAGCTCTGAGGGGTGAGCCCACAGCCTTTCAGGGTGGCTTCATGAGAGTGAGACCATTTCTCTGGGTGTGCTTTGTAACAGGAAAAGTTTGAATGAAAAGAGAAAATAACAAACAGTATAAAGCAATAAAAGTGAGCCAAGCACAGTGCAAGGAAGGCCCTAGCACTGTGTAAGGCACCCCAGAAACAGCCACGAGGGGCTCTGTGGAATCTTTTAATGGTCAGGGAGGTGTCCTTGGCAAAATGCCCAATGTGAGAGGCAGCAGGTCTTGAGGTGACCAGCAGGTGCCTTGGGCTGGCACTCAGCCAGTCAGGATGACAGAATAATTGAACCTTCTGGCTTCTTTACTTTATAAGTGAGCAAGGGATAAAACCTCAGTTCCTTAAAACAGAAAGCCTTGCTGCCCTGGGGCTGAACCTCTACAGGTGACCACCAGAGTTATCAGATTGATAACTCAGGTAAACATCAGCCTCAGAGTGGTGAATTTTCAGAGAAGTCAGCCATGGGGAAAAGCAGTGAACCCACTTTCTTTGTTACAAAGCAATATATAACATTCTGATCCAATGGAAAGTTGCCACAGAGCACAGTTAAATAGTTTCCATTTTGTTTTGTTTGTTTTGTTTTCCTAACCTATCCCCTTGGCTTAATTTGGTCACAGTGGCTCTGTTTTCACCCAGTAGTTTTCTATCTCATATACACACATGCTTGTATTATAACATCTAGAGCTCTGACTTACTCCATAAAATCACACTTCCACACTCTAAAACTCTTCACTATTTTACCCAAGACAGCTTCTCCCTCGTTTAAGGTACACTCTTAATTGGAACATTTAAGGTACACTCTTACTTGCAACCATAGGAACATAAGTTTATGATTTTTCTGCTTAATTCTGTTTGCCTTTATTGTTAYATCAATTTAAACTTCTCCCAAGGCTGCAGATSAAACCCTTCAGTATCTGTGGAAGCCTCTGTCTTTCTGCCTCCTTCACACCCTCACCCTGCACATGGCARGAAAACACCTGGGGGTTCCTGGTGCACTGAGAAATCTTTATTTGAATTGTGTGTGTGAAACCATGAAAAGGCTCTTTCCATCMTAGTAAACAACAGAAGGGCTTTACATTGCAGCAGAGCTTTGGAGGCTGCTCTGGGGTCTTTTTCCAGCCTTACATCTTCCTCTCTGGATGGAAAATGTAGGCTGGGCTTGATATTTTCCATGTGGAATTCTCTTAAGATCCTTGCTTGTTCAAATTCCTAAAGCACAACTGATTCATTGCTTGTTGCAGGCTGGTAATGAAAGATTTGTAATTACAGTCTGAATGAGTTTCTTCAGCCTTGAGGGGAAAGAAGATGAGAAAAATACAAGCTGAGGGTTAAAACTCTTGTTCCCACATTGTCTGGCTTGAGTTGTTCTCCTCTCTTTGCTTTTTCCTTTTACCTTAATTTTTTAAAAATTTAGTCCATTTGACTAAAATTCTGGAAGAGGCTTTGTGTATCTGTATAAATAACACAGAGGCTTGACAGGGRCCTTTTTAATAACAAAACCTGACATTTTTCCTGCTTTTGAAGTCCCAACCTCTACTTCTTTAGTCCAAAAATGGTACCTCTTGCTTGTTTTTCAGTCAAGCCCCTGCCTACCTCCTCCACAAATGAAATGACAGAATTATTGAGGTTGTGGGAAACCTTTCAGATCATTGAGTCCAACCAGAAACCAAACCCTGCCAAGTCCACCACCAAACCATTCTCTGTTCTAATCCTGTTAGCAAGGTTTAAATGCAGCTGGAGTGCCATGAGCTTGGATTTCCTTCTTTTTGTTGTTGTTGTTGCTCTTGGCTTATGAAACACTTAATAAAATTAAATCCCAGTTGCTCAATCTCATTGTTGTGATAGATGAGCTGGAATCTTATTTGACATAGGTATTTTAAATCAGAGTATGGAAGGGCACTTGCCAGGAGGAATTAAAAATAGAATGGAAACCACTTTATTTGCCAGTCAGATTTGTGAGTGCTCCTCAGAACTGTGCTTGAAGGTTAAATCTTTTCATGTTATGACAGGGCTTAGAAATTCTTTGCACTTTTTCTTTAAATTTCAAACAGCTTCAGTGCCAGTAAATATTTGTGATCYAGTCTGTGTCCACAGATCAGAAATACATTTTCACTTCCCTTTTATTCCTGATTGCTTTCCATCTGGCTTTTTATTTCTGGCTGTTCTCTGATCTAACCCAAATACTCTCACAGTTCTGCCTTTATTTTAAGGCTCCTGTTGATGATCATCTGTTTGCCTCCACTGGAGTCAGCTTTCCTGGCTTGTGTCTCTCTCCTCCCAAAGAGCTGAATCCCCCTTTGCTGCTCTAAGTTTAGCTGTGTGCACAGGGTTTGTTCCATACGAATGTTATTTATGTGAAGGCCCTGCTCTGCAGGAGGCTGTTTGAAATGCTGTGGCTGCAGGAGAGCAGAACTGAGCTGTGGCTGCAGGAGAGCAGAATTGAGCTGTGGCTGCAGGAGAGCAGAACTGAGTGGTGGTTGCAGGAGAGCAGAATTGAGTGGTGGCTGCAGGAGAACAGAACTGAGCTGTGGCTGCAGGAGAGCAGAATTGAGCTGTGGCTGCAGGAGAGCAGAACTGAGCTGTGGCTGCAGGAGAGCAGAACTGAGCTGT